>JAOVVO010000013.1:0-355946 GCA_028564675.1 Onchocerca lupi | reverse complement strand
ATATATATAACATGCTTTAATTCTACAGTTGCGCTGCATTCATATGTAATTTCCAAGCATTTCTCTTTCTCTTGAATAAGATTAAATGATAGAATTTTTTCGTAAAAAGATTGTGATTAATAAAAAATATTAATCTTACTTTCAAATCAGTAAGAGAAGGCAAAGAACGCGATATCAATGACTGAGGAGTGGATGAAAGTGAACAGCTTTCTAATCGGGATGGATAAAAGAAATCACGCACTATTGGGCAAATCAATACACGAGCTGGAAGATCAGGCAGTGCACTGCAAAAAATTCTGAATTAGTAACTTCAACAGAATCGTCTGGCAATGATTGCACTACACAAAGACCGAAGTTAAGTCGTTTTCAAATCTCTAAGTAACTAGTCTCGAAAGCCCTTTACATACATTTTATATATTCTGAAAAAAAATTTTACCGAATGAGCTCTTCATTAGATTTCAAAAGTTCTGTAAATTTTAACTTTTCGGTCGACCATGAAAAATCTAATAAATTACCGAATGTAGCCCAAAATAGAATTAGGCTGTGAACGATTGAGATATGGGAGAACGCGCGGATTACCCGTTTGAGCTCCTGCTTCACTCGGAAAACTATCCAATAGACGATTATGCAAATCAGCGATTTGATCAGCCGTCCTAACAATATACGATGTTTTCATATCACTCCATTCGATCTGAGAAGGAATACGATCAAATTGCTTCAGAACAGCGTTAAAAAAAATTATACTTTAAAAAGACTATGTCTATAATAAACTGCTTTCTCATTATTAGTATTGTAGCAACGACGATTAAAATATGCAAGAAGCTTAAGTGTTTTTTTATGATAAAAAAAAAAAAAGAAAACTGTACCGCTATCGAAAATACATTCGGAGAAGAATCGTCATTCGTAACTTCAGCGTCTAAACGAGATATGACAATTGGTATATCGTCATTTTCAGATGTAGAAGCCTTACAACTCTGCAAAATGGATACGGTCACGAGATCTGTAATCCGATCTTACAACCATATGCCTCGTTTGCAAATTCAAGAGAATAATAAGTATACAGTATATGAGGTGCACATCAATTTCAAAGTTCATGAAAAAGATGACAGAAAAGAACTGATTACAATTTACAAAATAAATAGAAGCATAAAGCTAACACTTAATACCACGAAGATTTGACTATTTAGTTGTGCACAATTTCTAATTATTTTCAATGATAGGAAAAATGTTGTTAATGTATATGAACCACCTGTTTCTCAATCGGTGTAGTCGGTTGAGATAACAGAGTCTCCAAGTATGTTCGAATATTTTCAAGCCTGATTTTATGCTCCACTGAAAAAGCTGCATGATGATGCGCTGCAGAAACTGCCATAAGCAACTGAAAATAAACAATATCTACATCCATATAAAATTACTAAATGAGCAAACATACCAAGATTATATCTCATTCTGGAAGCTATTATATTTTCATGCTCTCCAAGCTACCATATTTGCATGCTCTCCTCACTTCTCTACCTCTAAGAATATAACTATGGCCTTCAATTTAGTTCTTAAAAATTTATCCTACAGTAAAATCTCATTCATTCCGATGAGAATTAAAATCTGCTTAAAAAAAAAATACCCTAATCTAGAAAGGAAATACCTAGAAAATGTGTAAATCTTTTGCTTGGATTTAGAAAATTAATTCGTAAACTTTTCTGAAAAAAACAAAAAACGAAAACAAAAAAAAAAAAAAACAGTTCTAACCGAATCCAACATTTCCTCCTTTTCGAAAGGCGATTTGTTAGAACACGCAATAGTAAATTCATCATATAGTCTATCTATTAGCCTAAAATAACATGAATTATTTGAATGGATGAATAATCTGTCTGTTCAGACACATGAAATCAAAAAAATAGACATCTGATCCAACAAAGTAAAAACAAAAAATGGCCGACTGAAAAGGAACATACCGCATGTAAGCGGTAGCTGCTGGGCGATTCGTAGAATGTAAAAGGCACAAGATCGGAAAAGCAAGCTCCACAAGTCGACTATATGATGCTGATTCTACGAAATTTTGTAAGAAATAAGCATCATTATACCGTAATTCATACTGACGTAAATATAATGATTTTGAGCGCACAGCCGTTTCCACGCATGATCCTATGTATCTGTAAATAAAAAGATATAATTCGGACAAACAGAAAAGAAAAACAATTTTGGTGGAATGAATAATGAATTGTAATTACCTGTCTGTCATAAATAAACTTTAAAATGGTTCATAGTTAAGCTCGTTCAACCCATTTATTTTTATGCGAATAACTGCTGAGTGAATTGAACAACATAATTTGACTAAAAGGTTCCATAACAAAAACAAACTGTGTCGAATAATCTAAAGTATTAATCATCCTAACAGAAAGAAACTAAATCATAATTTTCTCAAAAATTCAAATAAAACATAAGACTATTTCAGTCGGGAATATCTAATAATTCGGAACAACCAGACATTACTATTCGAACCCAGTATTACTAGCTGGCAAACCAGCCACCATTTAATTAGTCAGATGACCAATAATTTGCAATGTGAATGAATCTATTTATTAACCTTTGCTCATAAGCATTTAAACATTGGATCACCTCCGCAATAGCTTCAACTCGTTGCCAATGCTTCATTTTGCACATTGCTAACAGTAGATCTGAGTTAGCACCATCAACTTAAAATTAAAATTGTGCATATAAAATGCAAGCAATACAGTGATGAAATGAATTTACAAAAGCAGCAAAGTATTTAGTTTTACCATTGGGACAATTGCAATATGGACATTCACAGGAAAAATGTTAAAAATTCATCCGAAAAAAAGCTTTAAGCGACAAGAATAGTTCTAAACGCAGAGTTGATTTTGAAGAAAAAAAAATTTTTACCTGTTTGGGTACTTATGGAGCAATTCGACTCTTTTTCGGTCATCAATGCTACGCTTCGTTTTTCGATGCACCTTAAATCTTCAGATTCAATTTCTTGACCTGACCCTGATAAAAAGCCATCCTCATCTGGATCGGCTGAAACAATACTACCAGCGGATGCTGAGCTAGTTCCCCGACTTGCACTTCTTGGAATGCAATTTCCATTCATATTTACCTGGAATTACAAGTGAAACACTATCTAGCAAGCTATATTTTTCCCATCACAGTGATCTGGTATAAGCAACTAGCAATCCTAGGATTGCTATTATTTTGTACAAAGTGGCTAATTTATTCGTTAAATGCAACTGCACAGTGATATGTATCTTTTGAAAGATGTTACAATTAGAAGTTAAAGAATTCTTTTCACTTTGCTACGCTTGACGATAGTGATTTTGATAAAATTACCGCGGTGTTATTATTGACAGCATTTTGTTGATTCTTATGAGAGAAATGATTATTGTACTGCTTTGATTTACGATGAAAAGTTGTCGTCATAGCGGAATATTCGGAATCGGCAAGACTCCCATTATGACACACATTGTTAACGTTCGAAAATTGACCACGATAAGTGCTATTATGTCCAAAATCATCGGTATTATATTGTTGCACACCCTATCAAATTGTCTTTTATAAACATTTGTTGCATAAAAAATACAATTAAGAGAATCCCATGGTCTTAAAAAAAGCAGAAAAATCTCAGAATGATAATAAAAAATATAAGTTAAATAAACATGGAATAAGACGAAAACATCCAAACATATTTTACTTGGTAGTTTTGAAGTGTAAAATTCAACTTTGTTTTATCAAAAATATCGAAGGCAACATCCAGCATTGTTTTTTTTTTTTGTGTATAATATTTTTTGCAATGTCAATTTCCCGTCATACTACATATTTTTTATTGATAGATTTTTTACCAAACTTCTATCTTTTTTCTAATTCAGTTCATTGCAAAATATATCTGCTGCTGCAAACACAAGAAAAATCTTAACATATGATGTAAACATAAATGATAATGAAGTCTGGAATGAGATAATATCTTATTAAAATCTCTTTAGTATATAAATGACATAGAAATGGAAAGAATATCACGAGAAATACATTTAGATCAATAGATTGTTTTTCAATAAACAACAATCACCAATGCGAAAAAAAGCCATAAAACTTACATTTACCTCAGCAAAATGATTCTTTGTACAGGTAGTCCGCTTTTTTCTACCCACCATGGCAACGAAATTTCTGTAAAAGAAAGCTGCAATAAATGATAAGGATGTTTCACAAAAGCAAATTTATGCTTTGTCTTGACTATCAATCAATTTCGATTGTCGATCAAATTCATTATACAAAATCGACCCAAATCTAACGAATCTTCTCAAGAAATAATTTAACAAAAAAAAAAAATTAATTCAAATTAGGTAGTTCATAGAGAAATCCCTCACTTTTCACTCTTCACAATATTCGATCAAATATTGAGAACTAAAAATTGCACAGCAGCCCTAGTACCTACTGATAATTAGAATGAGATAATCTCCGATAAGATATTGCGTGCAACACTTTGCCCTCTTGGTGACCTCCAAGGCAAAATGGGGGATCAATTAGTTTCCATGACTCCCGGAGAAGCAAAGGAACATTCCAAGTTCTCAATTATGGAATATAATTGATAGTACTATGTCGCACATGCTGTTCACATTGTCCATTCAACATTTCCTGGGGTTTAAAAATAAAATCTTAGGCTTTAAAAAAAAATTAAATTCTTCAGTTCATTCATGATATTTTTTTCGGTTTTCAGTGCTCTAGAGCAAATGCCATAGTGACACAATCTCAAAATATATTAGTCATCAAACGACAGTTACTTCTACGATCATTAATCAAAAGAGATACAAAATCGATTCATTGACACGATATGAAAAAAATCCGGTAATTTGAAGAAACAATAAATACGCATGGAATTTTATTCAGCAGAAAAAAAATATTGTTTCTCGAAAAAATATTAATATTTTCAAAATGAAGTTAGGAACCTGCGAATATTCATGGAATGTAATTAAATGTTGCAACATGCATAATGAAAACAATGTTTTTCCAAGAATTTACAAAAAAAACTGTAGCAAATAGAGCGATATTTTAGATACTCAAATATTTACATCTCTGCAAAATTGAACTAAACGATCTTCCTTAAATCCATCTCAGTAAAGTATAATTTTGCACCCGTTTGCAAACAAAATCTCCGAGTATTGAGTATTTGAAATGAAATTCTTGAACATTTCTGTCAGTATATATTCAAATATTTAACTATATGCATATTCTTCAATATTTCAAGCAGTCTTTCTTCTCCTCTTTGATCAATAACATTAGTAATAAAATAATACAATTTTAATAAAAGCCATCTTCTCACTTTATTTTTTCATAAATTGTCTATTGTAATGTTACAGTACTTTGCTGTCACGCACTTTAGATAATTAGCGTAAATCTATTTACAAATAAAGAGCAATTTATAACATGACAAATCACTTAAACACTTCGCTGAGAGCAAAGCAAATGGAAAGAAAAGATTGCCAGTCAACAAAAGTACAGTTTTTCAGAGAATTAGAGTATTAAGCGGTTGCACCTGTTTTAATAGTGTATACCTCATATTTATATTTGATATTATTCTCCTCGTGTACCTCTTCCGATTCTGTATTTTTTATGAAGCGACTATAATCCACTTCGGGGAAGAAGACATCCGCCAAAAAATCGCCTTCCACACGAGTAATGTACAGCTGCAAAATTTCTATGTATTTGAGAAGAAATAATTATGAATTGAACCTAACAAAAGCATAAAAATACCGCAATTCACACTAGAATTGGTGTTTAAAAAGCTGGAATTTTGAAGCTAGCAGTAAAAAAATTGCCTGATGTAGAAGTGGTGAATTAAGTCCTGATTCATAAACAACTCGACCACCAATATTCCATATCGTCTCAATATTCTCCATATTTTGCAGTAGAGTAACTGCACTTTCAAAGCTTCGAGCTACTATTACATTCTTGTCTATAACTTCTTCCATCTATAAAAATGATGAAAAAGAGTTTCTAATTTCATCTATTTTTTGAATTACAGTAAATCTTATTGAACGAATCGTAGAAAAGCAATTTCTGCTGAAAATTTAATTGCAACTGATCATCTATAATTTATTCTTTTCGGAAGTTTAAATAAGATAAGCAGTGAACAACAAAACTGATCAAAAAAACCAATTAACTGATAGATGCAGATGAAATCCCAGCTTTTAATAGTTCACAAGGAGCTGGAAGAATCGAGTCACGAGAAAGATCAAAGAAACTAGCATAGTCTTCGCTTCTGCTTAGACATAATTTATGTTGTTTTCACTTTCAAGAATAAAATTAGAATGATGAAAAATGAGCAAAAATGAGTTTTTACCTTTGTACTGAGGACGATGTTTAAACGATTTTTCAATGGTCTAAACTTAGGTGGGATACTTTCCCAAACCTTTCGTCCCATTATCACGGCATTCTTCTTATTACTGTCCGTTGTTGACGTGGTCAGTTTGCCAAATCGAGCTAATTCTGCAGGTAGACACCATGGCAAGCCACCATTTCGTCCAATTCCTCCACAGCTATCCGTGGCAACAATTATATTCATCGGGATAGTTTTGACCATCATTTTCCTGAAATGCTTCGTTGAGTGAAATTTAACTACTGACAAATGATATAACTAAGATGAACAGATGGAAAGATTAGATTATACAATATAAAAATTAAAATAATAAGTCTGAATACATAATGTAAGATCAATCTATGCACAAAGTTATTCAGTCATTTGTCAAATTATTCAGCTATTCAGATAGTCCATCAATGATCTTTTGGACTGTTCTCCCGATTTTCCTAAAATTCAGAGACTTTTATAAGAGATCATAACTCATAAGAACTTTTCGAGATCACAGGTAGTCAGTCAAAATCCACGAAGATAACGAAAATACGGCCCATCGAAAAAAAATCAATTGCTCAGCAGATCAAATAAGTTTGCCGGCAGTCTTTCAATAGAAGTTACCGTTAGTGGATTCACTCAGGACGATTTGGCGGGTGTCGCCTGAACCTGTCGTAGGATTTGGTGGGTGTCGTCTGAATCTATTGTAGGACTCGATGTGAGCATCGTAAAGTTGCATTGCAGTGAATGATTTGTATGGCATAACTTTATTATAGGATGACTATTGAAAGTGGAAGATCGAAATGCTATAATTTGAAAAATGCGTCGTCAATTTCCGATTTTGCGTTTCTTTTTCGGAGATCGACCGGAGATTGGTTTCAAACATGTTGCACTGAACATGAATGCTTCCTGGTGGACGCATGCATTCCGACACTATTACATTTCTCTCAGAAGTAATTTTAATTGTATAAATTAAAGTCCCACACATACAATATCTTTTAATTTTCAAATTAATAGCCAAATGATCAAAGTAATGATATCAGAGTAAGAAGGATAAAGCAGCGAAAATAATTGTATAAAATAACGGCATAATTATTAAATTAAAAGCATCTGTACCAATTGGCAGTTAAGATCTAAACATTTAAAGATTATCAAACATTGCTAATAAATTGATCTTTTCAGACATTCCAGTAACGCAAGAGCAATGCTAGATATATCAAGAGCACTGGCGAGATTGATGATTGTATTGAAGCAAGTTTAGCATTTGAAACTCTTACTTCTGAAAGTGAACTGTATAAATTAACAATTTTTATCATGAAAAATTCAACTGAAGAATTAGTCAAAAATTAAAGATAAAATTTCCATTTGTTTCAGAGAAGAAGAATGGTTATTGAGGGAATACGTGGAAGATAAACTGTTCGACTTTGTCTGCAGATTCTGGGATTATGTTTCGGAGGCGGTTTGTCATGACTGTGTCAGCATTTTTGAATCGCTAATGAAATTGCATCTTACAAAATGCTTGTCAAAAGACCTTCTTTCTTCATGGGCTAAAAATGTTGGGAAATTCCTTATTGATTCACCGTCATCTTGCCGCAGTCGTTATCGATGTATCGTATGTTTCTTTCAAAAATTTCGTTTTCCATTAAAACTGCAGAATTCATTTTGAATTAAGCAATTTTTGAAGGATTTTTTAGTTTTCTTTCTTAATGTTTATATATTACCTTGAAAAATGTTCTGTTCTAGAACTGCTTTTTGATCCGAAATTTTTTATTTTTTTTATTAGCTAATTTAAGCATAACTTTGATAAAACTTCATTCATTATTATTGCCTTTTCTTGATTAGTATTTTTCAGTTGGCATATAGTAAAATGGTGGCATCATTTTCGGAAAGTCTTACGGATAACTTTTGTAAAGAGTTATATAATTCATTATCAAATCCAACTCTAGTTGCTGTGGTAAGCAAACAATATTCCGAATTTTTAAAAATTCAATATTTAGATTCTCTTTATTATATTTTTTAGTTAATCTTTGCTTTCCATATAAGAACTTTGAGGAACTTATGCCTGTGAAACCATAATATGAATAATGTGCAAATATTTTAGAGGCAACATGTTTTTTTCTTGTATTTATGTAGTCCCCTTCTACATAATTCATTATCACAGGTTGGCGAGATTATTGCTTTCGATGTTATCAGAAATTTCGACAAATCAGATCGACTTCAGCTGCACAATAATTTATTATACGCATCACTTCAGTCACCCGTGAAAGCAATTCGCAGTGCTGTTCAGGAACGATTGCTGCCTGAATTTTCAAAAAATCCTCTGCTTTTGAACTGGATAGTTGAAGAATTGAAAATATTTCAAGCAGGTTTGCTTTTCTCACAATCTTTCATTTCTGATTATTTTCAAATATATCCAGTGTAGATTTTAGAGAAAGATAATTTTACTGTGATTGATTTAATAATCATGAAATTAAGGAGCGTAAATTTGAAAATACTTTTAATACTGAGCAAATAACTGTAAATGATTCCAAATAACTGGTTAATTGAAGAAATTGAGAACAGAGGTTTAAAAATTGCAGATTGTGCGCACGTTACAGACAGTCTCGAAACATTAATTTATATTGCAAAATTTTGTCTTTTTCACCAGAAAGGGAACGGAAATATTCTGGAATGGACTTCATTCATTGATGAAAGTGTGGTGATTTCTGCGCTATTAAATGCCACTGCACGGGTGAAAAACATAAGATTTTTAATTCATTTCGTAAATGTTAATTTTGCTGGAAAAAAAATCATAGAATTGTATTTTGTTATCTCCAATAATGAATCCTTATGAATTACTTGTTTAGTAGTTGCTTCGCTAGATGCCTTGCTCATTTCTTAAATATAAAAATGAATATGAAATAGAATCTTATACTCCAAGATATAACATTCTTTATTAAGTCATGATCGATATTAATGATGGATTATTGATCGTAATCATAGACTTACTGCTGGTTAATTCTTAGTAAAATTTGATATTTAGATTCGTTTAATGGCTTGGAATCTGATTTGTGACCATCCCAAGTTAGCAGCGCCAATTTCCAGCCGCCAGCTGTTACTATGTAAATGCTTCTTGGTGACAAATATGGCCGAACAATCACCAGCCATTAGATTGACAATACTGACTAGCTTGAAAAAGGTAGACGCTCACTGTCAATGTACTATTTCATTTTTATTGTTTATCTGATGTATTAACTTTTTAGTACATTTATAAGCAACCGAAATTTATTTGGCTTGTTCAATATTCAGTGATGGTTTAACTGGCTATACTATTAGGCTCTTAATTGTACAGTCTTGAAAGATTTAGTAAAGTATATTTTTGTTGATCTTAATACAAGTCTTCTTTATACCTAGTTCAAAAGATGAAATATTGTTGCCATTTTAAATTAAGAAAAATTATAAAGGATCGATATTCAATGAAATTCAGTTGAAAAAAACATGTTTCCAAAAAACATATTTTCATGTTTTTTTTTTATTTCCTAAAAACATATTTTAAACATATTATAAACATATTTTCTTATGACATACTTTTATACAAAACATATTTTTATGATCTATGCATTCTTTATTGCAGTCAAACCTTAGTTAAAAGGAATTTCATTATAGCGTCATATAATGAATAAATTTTTTCTTGTTTATGAAATTTATATACCGTTTTAATTCAGATACTGATTCGGATTCGTGAAAATGGACAAAGTATTCTGAAAAATGCCAGTAATGAAGGCAAAGTAAAACCGTATGTGGATTTCATCTGCTGGTTGAGTGATTTATGTTTTCAAAATTTAATTCAGTACGCAAACTTCAGCAGACGTATAATGGCTCTTCAAATGTTGGAATATCTTTTTCTGGAGAACTATTTAGTTAATGATGATAAAGGTATTTGTTTCAAATCAAATTCAATTTAAAAATTCAAATTTAGTAGGTTTGGAACAACTGCATAAGTCTTTCTTTCTCTCTCTCTTTCTTGGATTTCAATCTTTAAATATTTTTCCCATCATTAGTTGAACAGCTACGTGCATATTATTATTTATTTTTATTAGTTCAAATTATTAGGCTGATCAGTCAGTAAATATCACTTTTCGTTGTGCAATCTGTCTTAACCTACTTCTTGCTAGAAATTCTTTCATTGATTTGGTATACCTATTAGTCTTTTTCTATAATTGTCTGCAATAAAATCGTCTAAATCTGGTTTTCTATGTCGGTTATATTTAAGGATTTTCTGCTATAGGTATATATTTGATGTGCCAGTCGAACTGTTTGATGATTTGAATTTAATTTCTCCAAATTTGATCACGGTTTTGATGATTTTAAATAATTTTTCAGATATATTTTTCAAGTTCTTGTCATCAAAACTGAGACCAACAGAGAAACAGATTTGTCGTATAATATACTGTTTGGATGATTCATACCAATTGTGTCAAATTTCAGCTCTTCGTTTACTTTCTTCACCATTTTTCGAAATTCATAATTTTGTGAGTTATTGTATATTTCTCGAAACGTGTACCTGATAGTTTATTGCTTGCAGTCAATTTCAGAGTTATTAAGTAGGACATGAAATTTATAAATTAATATGTACATCTTGAATGATATATATTTTGTCCATATAGAACAGTTTCTATGCAACATAATTGAAGTTCAGGTTAATGTTCCTTTTTAACTGAAGCTGATATCTGGTAATGATTAAAATTTTTGTGTTTAAAGCAGTTTAACTTTATTTGATTTATAAAAAGTTAAAATTTGCAGAATTACGCTTCATATTTCACAGAAACGAAACAACAGATGTTCTCCATTCGGTCACTATTCACTCTTACATCCAGTTATCGCTTGCGCTTTTATCTTAAGAAAAACCCCGATAACTTAAAATATGTTTTTCAACATCTCGTTAATGTTTGCAAAGATCGAACAAAACTCATTTCGGAAGATTTTCTAATGATAGCGACCGACCAAGGCTTTGTTTATTCCATACTAAGCGCAATTAGTGTAATATTGGAACTTCTGGATTTTCAATCTATTTTGTAAGATTATTCAGTGCATTGGACTTTTTCTTTTTTATTTTACTAGAACTGCCAACATTTCCGCATATCTCTTACCTGATGAAACTGAAGACGATTTTACATATCAACCGTTTCAGTAAATATCGTTTTTAGTTATTACCATTTTTATTTGTTTTTTTCCTTTTCTTTTTCTTTTATTCATCTGTTCTTTTTGATATTAATTTAGAACGAACAACGATTGGTGTGTTACATTGGTTAATCATGATTTATTACCGTTGTGTTTCCAAATAAGCGATTTGGTAGCACCCGTTGTAAACAGCATGTCACCGGAAGGTTTCGTTCCTGATGAACATTTAAAGATCATTGGTGAGTCTCCAAGCATATCTCTGAGAATTTTAAAATTTATTGTTCTGAGTATTTATTTTGAGTTCTGAATAGGATTATTATGAAATGAACCATGTTTGAATGTTCCAAATTGATTAATCCGCTATGAGTGCTAAAAATTTGAAGTTCATTTTCAGTAAATGTTAAAGATTTCGAACAGTTAAAGGAAAGTACAGATTTCTGTCAGGCATTATTGGCAAGCTGTTGGCGTTCGCATAAATATGTTTCTGCAATATTTCGTATGATAATCACAAAAGTTCGTTTATTTTGGCTTTTCGCTTTTCACTTTTTAGGAATGATTTTTACTAATTTTTTTTTTCTATTTTATGGAAATTCTACTTCCATAAAATACAAAATATTTTCGTCGTACTTGAAATTGCATCGTTTATGAAATAATATTGGATGCTGTAGTGATTTATTATTTTCATTCAAGAAAGTAAATTATTTCAGTTTTACTTACAGCTTTTATTTTAAGGTCAGAGAAATTAAACTTATTTTAGTGGCTCGGAAATTCTGTACTATCTTCGGAAGCTGTGCAATGCATATGCAATTATTATTGGCGGCAGTTTACGGAATGTAAACACTGTGGAGCTGTCGAAACAGCAGTTGAGGGATTTGAAGCATTATGTGCAAAACTTTGGTCGTTCACTTCATCTGACAATCTAGGATTCATGGATTTACTTCAGCCAGAGGCGTGGGTAAAGCAAATTATTGAGTTAATTAGTAGTGAAAAGAGTTAGTTCTTTGATGTTATTTTTTTGTAATTTGAACTATAAAATTTAATTAGACGAGTTAATAGAGAATAATTAATTTCGCTGAGATCATTATTATTAAAATCTTGCAACTCTTTCGATATATTTCAAAAAAAATTTTAAATCCCAATCTTTACTTCTGCTTCAATAATATTCCAAATATATCATTCTCTTATTGTATCGAATTCAAAATTAGGAAATTTTGTTATAATATAAATTGTGTTTTAATTAGAATGAAAAATAAATTTAGTTTTCATATGCTACTTAAGCAGCATTGATTTTCTAATACCTTCGGTGTTGGCAAAGTACACTTACTGTAGACATTGTGGTGATTTGGACGATTTTTCTAGACATGTTGTGTGCAACACGTCGAAGTGCTGGTTTACCACATTTAATTGTTTCAATTCTTATAAAGGAACCGATCACAAATGATGCACAGTGTCTGAAAACAACGATGATATCTATGTTTGAAATGCTTGAAAATAATGGAAAATCATATGAAGCACAGTAAGTTTTCTGATAGATTCTTTGTTATACTTTTTTTATTATTTAGGTAGTATGCCGGAAATAGCAGTACTTTTTTTTATGGATGTTCACCAACCGCAGTTGTTAAACGTTGTTCAATCGCATGATTTTAATCAGTCGCTATATTAAAACGCATCATCAGCTAGTTTAAAGTTTCAAGAATATTTTGATGTACTCATTTCTTATCATAGCTTAATTCATGGCTTTGATAATGGAAATCTCACTTTAATAATCAGATTAATGATTAGCTCCTTAATCAATAGCAATTCTTTTTAAGATCCGTTTTATTTTTTGAATTTTTCAGAATTCACAATATCAATATCATGCGAGCTGTTTTCTTGAATAGTTGCCTATCGGAATTAGTTCTGTGCTATATCGAATCTGCAGTGGACGTCTGTTTTGCTTGTTTCAATTCTAAGAGTTGGGCAGTACGGAGTGCTGCATCACAACTGTTTGCTGCACTGATCAATCGGATGTTTGGTATTCCCCGAAACATGCAACTTTCATTTCATCCACATGAAAAAAATCGCTTGTCCTCTTTTGAGTTCTTCACGAGGTTTGCCAATTTAGATGAAATTTTTCCGATAATAGAAATGACTTCTGTACTTCAGCTATTTTCTACCGATATTTCAGGTTTACATCGCTGTTGATTGAAAGGTCACGAAGATTATTTAATATTTGAAATTTCTTTCCCTTCTTCTTTAAAATTTATTTGAAAATTTTGTCGCAATATTTGAAATTATTGAAAGTCAACTGGAACATATATAGGCACACAGTAGATAATTTAATGTCTCTTGTCGCTAACAATTTCTATTTTTTATTTTTAATTGAATTCATTTCTTAAAATTGTGCATTAATCCAGACATAAGAATATTATTGTTTAAAAATGAATGAAGTAAAATCAAGTAAAATAAATGAAACTTGAATGTTGTAGATTCCCATTATTGTATGACTCGTTACATCGACAATTTCACGAGAACGAGAAATCTGTTTCGCAGCTGAGAATGTTCGCTGTTTTGACTCTTCTCGTTCATTTGTTTCCTTCTCCACGACACACTTCCATTTATTCACTTGCAACTTATGTTCTGCCACTATTAAAATTTTCTTTATCTTGTCGTGCTATGAAACTTCGCGAATTATCTGCAGCGGCACTTATTTCTATTTGCGAAATTCAGGTCTGAAAACATTCGTGTGATACCCATATTGCGTTGTTTATTTTTATGTTAGCAAAAGTATACAGTGGTAATTATTCTTTTGAATGTTAGTTAAGATTCATTCATTCTATTCAATCCTGCAATGATAATGCTTACTATACAGTTTTCCTATTTAATATTTCAAATTAATGGTTTGTTTCTTGTACCGCTAATTAACTATACTACGTCTGTTTCAGGATGCCCATTTTCTGTTAAAATGGATTTCAAAAACTGATCTTACTGCATGTGCTCAAAATGAAATTTGTGCAATTATGCTTATGGTATTTTATTTAAATACTAATTATTCATCAAACAACTTGGATTATCGACTGAAAAATCAGATATTATACTTTCCCATTTAGAACTTTGCACTCAAATTATGTAGAATCAAATTACAGTTAATGGAACTTGCTGTTGCGTTTGATGGGTGTGAATTACGGAACTGCATTCAGTCGGTAATCAGAAGACTCGAAAATGGCAGATATTTCCAAAAATGGTGTGGTTTTCTTTCTAGTTAGCGAAATTCATTGCAAAATTCATCGTAATATTGGAAACATACAAGATAATTTTCATTTCACGCAGTAGAAAATCTTATACAATCCAGAATTCATCTCATTGTCGTAGTTCATTTTCAATTAATAGGTCTTCGGATTTAAGCAGCTGGAAGTCATTGCTTCAAAGTGCAAAAAATATTATTAGAAAATATTGTTAGTAATTTCGTTCTTAAAACTTTGAAAATTACTAGCCAGTTAAGTGTAAATATAACATTACTATATTAACTTATATTACAATATCAGCCGTAGTTATTTTCAGGTGCGATTATAATAGGTTTTTGTTTGTAACACTGCTTCTCAAAATCCGATATCAGTTCACGGCATCATTCGTAGAACAATTTGTTTTATCAGATGCAGTATTGGTTTTCAGACCCTTAGCAAAATGGATTGCTAGAGAAGTCGAAGTTACGTTTGCTATAAAACAAAGCTAGTAAATATTACGAATATCTGACATTTTCTAAAATATTTAATTTCTAGTCAAGTAGGTTTTCCTGGTATACTCTTGAAAATCGCTTAAATTATTTTTTTACTACTTCATGTTGTAATATGCGAGCAATATCTTTTTCTTCCAGAATGTTTCTATATCACTTCGGTGTGAAGGAAACATCAATTTTGACTTAATAATTAATAGGAATTATTTTAGACAACAAAATTTCTTTTGAAATCAAGAATTTGTTGATAAACAATAAAGCCCTGCGTCTTGAATTCTGGCGAGCACTGTCGAAATCAACCACAATGAAGTTTACTGAAACTGAAATGATTCAGTTAACAGTCGGGGACATTCGAAATTCAGGACCATTTGTACAACGTTATGTAAGTCACTCTAAATGAAATATAAAAAGTGAACTGGTAGAAAGCAAGAATGACAAATACTTATGATGTTTAAATTTTTCTTCATTTTTTAGAAAATTTTCAAATTTATCGTATAATGAATATGAATTGCACATTTCAGATTTTGACCCTGTTTCTCAATAACTCAGCGATAGATATAATGAAATTGTTTGATGCTTGTTTTCTAAAGCATTTCATTGACGAATTGATCACAATTACAAGGTTAAATTTATTTTGAAATTTAATGTGGTGATGTGACTTTAGTTGTAATGCTTTGCTATTGAAAGCGAATGAACTTTGATGAATCTGTGAAAATTTTTCGTGGAGGATTATAATGTAAAAGTTATTGGCAGTAGTCACGTGTATTATAAACTGAATCTTCCCAAAGTCAGTTTTATTCTTTTTTTTTTCGATAAAATTTTGATTTATTACAGGCAGAGCAACCGACATTTAGCAAATCTCCTCCTTATAAAACTAAATCCAAGTGAATGGCGTTTTGAATGGTTGTACAACTGTGCTGTTAATGAAGATCAAAAAGTTCAAACCATAGCTGTTCGGGCTGTGCAGTTACTTTTAAAAAAAGGTTTTTATTTTGTTGTTCCAATATCCGCATATAATCTTTTTTCAGAGCTTATAGTACTGAACTTCTAATTGCAGGTAATCCAGACATTCAATTATGTAAAATCATCGTTTTGTTGTTGAAAAGCGAAAACGAAAAAATCAGAGAAAAAGTTAGTTTTCTTTTCTGTTTTATGATATATATTAATATATTTTTTATCATTTATTAAGAGTTTATTGATTTTGCACGGGTTTTTCGAAAAAATATTAGATACTGGCGATGTATCGAAACGATAAACCTGAAGTAGCTGTGCTTGCTATTTAAATATATTAGTGATGTCGAAATCATTGTTGTCATTAAATAGTATGCTGACAATTAAAACATAAAATATAGTTTTTGGAAAAATGTCCACATGAACCTTATTAGTTTGACTTTTGCCTTCCTAAAGTTAAGAGAAATTGCAGGTGGCAGAACTGTGTTCTCATATGGTTAATTTAAAAATCTGTTCACTGAATCCGGAAATTTTATTTTGGTGGTTCGTACAATATTACCCCGAAGTTGAAGAATTTGTTAGCAAATATGATAATTTTAATAATAATAAACATAATCATTTATTTGATGCGTGTGCTTCAAATCCTTATAATGAAGCCATTCCAATATGTAATGAATATTTAAATAGTGTTCTGCAATTAATATCATGATTAATGATTATTTTTTTTGTCTTATTTTGCTTATCATTCTATATTTTATTTTATTTCTGGTTACTTTGTTATTTTTGCAACACATCTTTTTATATTTCATTCCATAATTTTTTTTAAATCTAAGATAAGATGTTCTAACTAGGGAAGGACTTGGATTGAATAAGTGGCGAATTCTAAATTTTCCATAATTAATTTTATATGTTAAATTTCCGAATTTTAAACAGTGATACCGATTAAGCAACTATGAGAAAAATCTGTGATGTGCTGCATAATAAACTCAGCATTTTCATATTTTAACAAAAATATACCATCTCATTTTAATAATATTTTTTACAGAAGATTCAGGATAATCCTCTTTTAGAAACGATTTGGATGAAGTATATATTGATTTTGATCTCACACTCATTTTGAAATGCTCTTTTTGTTTTCTGTGGAGCAGCTTTATGAAGCAATCATTCTCAAAATCAAAAATTATGTGGCAAAGTTGCTTTTACACTGAATAGTGTGATTTATAAATGGCAACATTGTTTCCTTTTTTTTTCTTTTTTTTTTTTTCTTCAAATTACTTGTAATTGAGCGGTTTTTCATTTTGTCTTATTTTTTTGTATTTTGTTTTGTTTATTTTGTTTTTAAGATGGATTTGACCTAATTTTACGGAGAAAATTTCGAAGTGAATATTTCTAGACCTACATCAGAATAAATTGATTTTTACGAAGAGATATCTGCATTTTTAATATGATCTGATAATTAACGATAGCTGCTCTTCAATAAAATTGGTAAAAATAATAATCAGTTCTGGGAAATAGTTTTGTGGATATTCTTGAAGTGAGGAGTTATGGATTACATTTTAAGCAGAAAGTGCGGAACAATTTGGACTGAGCAGTAAAATGCAGGTGTAAGTTGCACTTGCAAAAGACATGATGGTGCGTGTTTTACGTGTAAACTCCTCCACTATAAGACGTAATGATGCGTGTTCCACGTATCAAATAGGTAGTGGTTACCGAATGGGAGGTGGATTGAAATGCGTTTAAGTCTCCATAAATTTAAAAGCTAATTTAATTTGTCAACTTGGTCTCGTGACTAAATGCTCGTTGTGAATTTAATTGCTATGGTTTAAATCTAGAAAGCAGTCTGCTATACCATCAAAAGCGTAACACAGTGCATTGCATGGTGAGTCTTGACTGCCATAGTAATAATCAGCCACAGATAACCCTGATCGTGACCTGGTAATTATGGTCGAGATCTTCCCGAACATGTGGTATAGGTCACCAGCATCAAACCTGGAATTAAACTTGAATTATTGAGCTTAACCCAACTTTTCTCCTTTCTATCATCCTTGTCGAATTGTCACTTTTTGATGCTCTTAATATATACCGTATGTATAATGAATTGAGATATAATACTTAACAATTCTGTTACTCTCAAGTATTCAACAACTTGATAAGGGAAATAGATATTTTGATAAATTTAAAAATCAAAAAACAGATATGAATTTATTCCTGTTCTGTTGTATATGTAGTTGATATTAAAAATGGCATTTTATTTTTTATTAGAAGAAAAAAAAAAGAAAAAGAAAAACAATTCGGAAATGCCAACAAGAATCCTTTTTTCATTAGCTATTCATAAGTACAATGTTTTTTATCAATTCGATCACTGGCTTTTGCGACATAATTTCCACATGTTCGCCATTCTTGATTGCATACATGGATATCTGCAACGAGCTGATTCAATCGATAGTGAAGATCGTATCACTTTATATACATTCTTTGAATCAGAGCTTACGAGTAATTTCTTTTTTTTTAAATTTTCAATCATTTAAAATTAATTGTGATTTTTGCGATATTCAGATGCAAATCGAACCGAAGTTGAACTACGCAAATAATGGACAGAAATTTCACTTTATTATTTTTTTTTTTTTTTGTAACACTTTTAGCAAAGTACTTTCAGATACTTTGAAGATTCAAAATTTTCGAAATGTCTGAGTAATTTATCAAAATTTTTCGAAAAAAAATGATAAGGATAATCTATGGATAACGTGCGATAATTTTATTTCAAAGATTAAAAAAAATATGTGAAGAAGCTCAATGCAGAAAAAAAACAAATTGGTTGTTTACATAAAGATTGATACCTTTTTGCTACCATTTTTACCGATCCATTTTTTACACGCTTCCAGAGAACGTCGATTGACAGTACCATCACCATCTCCATAAACGGTATGTGGTTGATAATCCGGGAACCACATTGAGGACCATTGAAAAAGTTCCGGTGTTTCAATACCGTATCCATAAATACAGTGTATCTGAAAATGATATATTGTAGTTAAGAGAGAAGAGTTACGAAGTTTTTTTCAATTTTATCTAAAATGATTTGAATGAGATGGATGGATATATGGAATCATAGTCTGTTTAATATATTAAAATTATCTCTGATCCGGAAATTTATAGATCCAGCAAATTTACGGATTAGATCGTACCGCAACATTTGGTGCCTTGAAATTGCCAAGTAAATAAGCTGTATTCTGGTATTGATTCCAACCAACTTCATAATTAATATCTTGAAAAAATTCTTCCACATTTTTCAGCGTATAATTTTTGTCGTTAACTGTTGCAAACACCTGGTAGTAAATCAACTAATTAAAGTTGTTTCTCCAATAAAACTTCGTTTAATTTTAAATTCAACAAATTGATTGAAAAAATCAACCGTTATTTTCATCTATTCCTCAAAATCTTTCATTCATTTTTGCAAATGATCTAATCAACTTTCCTATGTAAATTACTGGCATCTAATTAACTTTTTTATGCAAACGCATTAATAAGTGACAATTTTGCAATTCTGTTCTCTTCCAAAAAGCAAATAAAACATTCAATTTACTTTTCATTTCTCGAGCTAATTTCTCTTTTATTTTAGGCCTTGATGAGAAGAAGCACTTACTTCATCTTTACTCCAAACATTGTAGTTTGGAAAAAGAAATGTTGAACTTGTGAATGATCGTTGCATTTCACGCAATGAGCTTGGCGGTAATAAAATTCTATACTGATTCATATTATAGCCTACAATTTTACCTTTAAAACACAATAACTTTAGAAATAATTCAAAAAATTGGATCAATAATTAAATCTTTTCCATCAGCGATTATTTGAACTTTATCAAGCATAATTGACTACAACCAGTTGAGCTTCTTTTATCACATCTTCCGAGTGATTATTATACATATTATCAGCTACTTAAATCAGGAGTAATTTGCTCCTGTCAGCCTTTATCAGATAAATACCGCCTTTTCGATTTCATTTGTTCGAGATGTCATGTCCTTTTAAGGAACCACAAATTTCACATTTCACTTATATGATTTACTCATTCGAATTCTCGAATAAGTCATAAAATCTTTACACATACAAAATATAAACACAAAAATTAAAACAAAAAAAAAGTTTATTAAATTTAAGACGGAAATGTTTTTTTGCAGAACTGACAGCACATTACTTACACATTCACCTGATGCAAGAAGACGGACAATTTGAAGAGAACCACCCCAAGCACCAGCGATTGAAATATGCGAATGAATGAACTTGTCCTTCCATTCCTGTTATTTTCCATGTAAGAATATAGAAATTTATTCATGAATTTTTACTTAAAATGTCATTAAACTTGGGAAAATAACGAAAAATTTACTGAAAATATAGCAGTTATACTAGCAGAAATATAAGAAAAAAATATGAAATTGTTGTCTAGCAAGATATTATAATGAAAGCATGCAATGCAAACTCACTGCATGCCAACTAATTTGCATGGCATGCAGTCTAAACCTGCTGCATGTCAAAGTAACTTGCATGGCATTACATGGCATTTTCTCTTGAAAATGGTTTTTCTGCAGGATTACAATCCTTTTCGGATTACTTGAAATTTCTAAGAATACAAAAGTCCAACCATTCTCGAAAAGAAAAAAAAAAGCTATGTTAGAATCGAATTTAGTTTAGAAAGATATATGTTAATTATTTTTGAAAAAAATCTTTTTAACTTTTCAAATATGTTTCGAAATATTTCTCATTTTTACTTGAATTACTTCAAGGAAATTTTGAACTTGAATCCTAAGTATGATTAAAATTTAGATTTATTAATCAAAATAATAGCAAAAAATTGAGGAAGATTAAGTGGAAAAAATTTCTCGGAACCTGTGTGACGATTTTGTTGTAAAAGTAGAGCATTACTGGATTGCCCATACTATGTGCAATAATAATCACTTTTCTTTGGCCATAAGAACGAGAAGTTTCTTCAATCAATTCTGTCAAATTTGAATAATATTCTTGGAGCTCATCTGTAATTTTAATTTATTTATTTCTTTTTTTCATTTATCTTCGCTGAGAAAATTGGAAAATCTTGAAAAGTAGTTGAATCCCGGAAAATTTGCTAAGAAATTGGAGAATTTAAAAAAAAAAAAGAAAGAATTATTATCATAAAAATTTGCGATTCAATCAAAATTCAAATTTTTGAGGTATGTATGAAATGATATGAAATTTTTACTTCAAAATAAAATTAAAAATTGAGATTAAAGGCTTACTTGGAGCTTGCCTCCAATCATACGGTGCACCTACAATATTTTTACCTCGACGATAGCCGAGTGGTAATAGTGCTTCAACAATATCCGTGAAATAGCGTCCTTCCGATGCTTTTGATGTATCCAACCATTCCACGGTACTTGTATTCCGGAATCCGGGAACTTCAATCAGGACACCCGGCATATTTGATGTTTTATTTGTAGTTATGTTATATACCAATCTTCAAATATTGTATATAAAACGAGATATAATGATTCTCGAAGATGAGAATCCGACAAAATCCTGTCTAATGCTCATTTTGGGATTCTTTTTCGAAAACTCAATATTTAAAAACACGGAAATTTCTGATTAATTTTCATAAATAACTTAAATAATTAATTTTCAACGAATAACTTTTGATTATTAGCTTACTTCATATTGTCCACCCAACAATCGATCACTGCTGGCAAGAATAGCTCTAAATTTAACCATAATTCGAAGAAATCATCCGTATGTCGAGAACACCAGTAATGTACAGTTTCAGGCTTCCCAGTAAGTTTTGCTTTAAATTGTGCTCCACCGTAACCGGGTACTGTAATTTCACTCTTTTTTTAAATGTATTATTAGTAGAATTTGTAATCATACATATAATAATTTATAAAATCAGCTACCAATTAAAAATTATCATTAGCAGCTTACCCAAAACAACTGGAGGTAAAGATATTCCTTTTCTGGTAGCAGGTGTTACTGATATGATAAACGGAAGTAATGATATCATGCCAAGTGATGACATCCAAGTGAGAATCATTTCGGGAAGGAAACTTCTAAAATGCTTCAAAATCAAACTTTTCTTTGATTTCAAATTGATATGATTATTTCTCTCTATTTTTACTCAGTTAAATACAGCAGCAATTATTTTAAAAGATTAACAAATTTCAACAAAATAATAATTGCAAGAATTAAATGTGTAAGGTTCAAATATGTGAATAGTCCAACGTCAACTATAAATGGACAGAAATATACATAAGAAACTTCTAAAGGTCAACATAAAGGTCAACGATTACCCTCTATTAATTAATTTACAAAGCCGGCATGCATCAATTCAACAGCAAGAAACATAATTTTAGGCACAGAGATTTATAATTATTTATATATTTTACAATTCTGATTGAAAGAAGATTTTCCCACACTTCATGAGGGAAATTCATAAAATTGGTGATGATTAGGGGTAGAGCGGAGTCTTCCATCTATTTTTCAAATTAATTTTATGATCTAACATAAAAATAAGATGGAGTTCCATCCTGCATAATCTCCTTTGCAATTGGTTTCAATTAATGAATTGCTAATTAAAGCTTTGAATTAATTGATTATTAATTGAAACTTTATTTTACAAAATTTCGATGTAAATATGAATCACGTATGAATCATTTCCGAGTTTTTCTGAACATTTCACATAAGAGGATGAAGATAAGGATTAAGATAATTGAGCACAGCAATGCAGCAGTATCTAAACATTTTATAAAATCTTACAAATTCGATTTTTCTTTTCGAGCCAAGTACTAGAATTTCTTGAATTTCTGTTTTCCAATATGAACAAAATTGGCATCTTGAAAAATAACCCCTAGAAAAGAAGACTGCCCGAATTGCAGTCGTCCTCATTCATTTCATTTCCAAGCTTTTTTCAATATTTTATTTCATAATACTGAACTCAAAAATGCTTAAATAAAACGCGTCAAAAATATCCTCAAGAAGAAATGTTAAACTGTGATTTGAACCGTAAAATCAATTATACAACAATTACTTTGCACATCCTCCTTGAAAAACATGCTTCTTGTATAACTGCAGAAGCAGCATATCATTTCCCTCACTACTATCGGCAGCTGATATTCAATACGTAAATCATCAATCAATTCGAATCATCAAATAGCCCGTCCTGCCAGAATTCTTCAAAAGTACACAGTTAGTCTTATTTGCCGAAAAATGCGAACCAACATTCGGCCATAATTACAGACAATATGTAACGCTGAGGGATGTTTAAAATCAAAAAAAGATGATATGGTAGTGATATTATATTATCATATAATCTGATTACAACTCTACTCCTTTGCTATAATCTACTCAACAATTGCTTCTCTTCTGCCATCTTTGGCTGTATAATTATGTGAACACTCAAATGCAAGTTTGCAAGCAGCATTTGTAGAAGAGAGAATGCTGATAAGGCAATTTCGAGCGACCGTACTTCTTCCACAAATATTTTTACTGATAATGAAACGATATCTTTTCACTCCAGCTAAAGAAACATCAATAATGGCTTGGAAAATCTAGAGTGATTTCAGGATTTATTTTTGCAAACGTTTTATCCATAACTAAATGAACTAGTCTTTGAATGGATGCGATAATTCAACTGTAATTACATCTCGTGTTGAGAGATCTGAAAAGTAATTCCATTCTTACTGAGATGGAAGAACCCATATTCATTAAAAAATGGCGGTGGTAAGCGTGTGCATTATAGTTATCTGTCTGATTAATTTACAATAGTTCAGAAATGAAAAACTTTATTTCCAAATATCCAAATACACACACGCTAAGACGAATTTGAGAAATGCAAACAATCCTTTAAAATATCACAAAACGTTTTCTTGGAAAGGAAATCCAAAAACTTTTTAAACTGCAGAATCTGGAAGACCTTTAGCGACTCAGGAAATAAAAATTGAAGAATTTATTAGAAACACAGGAATCCATCACTTTCATCAACTGACATAAATAACAATATGTCTGAAAAGAAAAATTATATAATTTAACTCGTAGTTTAAAAAATAATTGAAAATGACTGGAAAAATGAAAAGCTTGAAATACGAACAAAGTATGAAAAAATCTGAAGAAAAATGCATGAAATAAGCTAGAGATCATGAAACCTTCAATTTAAAATCATTAGCCAGCATTCAAGTACTTGCGTCCAGCAGCTGAAGATCGAACACTGAAATAAATCTTTAAGTAAGTTCTAAATCCGATTTTTTTTATTTTCTTCATGATTAAAAATATTTAGACCCTCAAAATTATAAATCTCTTACCTATGAAATGAATTATTTCCTTCCTTTCTACCCAAAAGTATTGATGGCACTGCAACGAGGTTCCCAAAACTTCTTTGACATTATTTGATTAATTGTAAAAGCTCTTTTTTTATGACAATTTTTTCATTTAGCATTCTCTCCTTTATATAGAAACTGAAAATGTTCCCCTAAGCTTTGTTAGCAATTAAGGTTCTGTTGTTGTGTGAATGGTAACAGAAACCATTGATCACAAGTAATCGTAGTTCAAGAGCAAAGAATTAGACATTAAATATCCTTATATCTGAAAACATTTTACATCGTAATCTTTTCAAAGATTACCACTGCTGAAGCAAAAATTGTGCCATTTCAATCTGACTTGGTGTGCCTGATATTGTAATAATCCGTTCACCGTTTGGGTCTTCCTCTTCAATTTTGATATGCGCACCCGATTCATCGCGAATACGTCGAATACGTTCACCACCTCGACCGATGATTGTCCCGCCCAGTTCATTCGGCACAGTCACCTGAAATTAATTAGTGTTTTATGAAACATCAAAAACATCTCTAATAACCTGTATAAGTTGAATATTATAGGTAAGGTTGAAGTATAAAACATATTTTTCAGAAAATCTCAATAGATTGAAAATATGTAGTAATACAACACCAATTATATTTCAAAAATAAAAATTTATTTACCTAACTGGATAAAAATAGACTTGAATAGCTGCATTTTCAAATGTGTCATAATTTAATCACATCACAGCTGTAGCATTTAAATGGCTAAATAAAAAAATAAAAAATAATAAAATGACGCATCTTTCAGGTTTTATTTGATGGTATACTTTTAAAGAATCACATCATAAAATACGAGTTTAATCTGATCTACAGCAGCATTAACATAACATACCTGTGCCGTCTCTAGAGGTCCATCATCATACGCAGGTGGTACTGGCCCATAAGGCGGCAAAGCAATTCGACTCCGTGGACCGTATACTCTCATTCCCCGTCCACCATGATCCACAGCATAGCCTCCATATTCATTTGCAACCATTGGATCAAAAAAAACCGATTCATAAGGACGTGAAGGTCCTTTAATTGGAATCTGAAGATGACCTTATTTCATCATTTCTATACTTGCTTATACAATAATTAAATTACAACTTTTACATGTTCCACTTGGCTATAATATATTCTATCACTCTGAAAAAAAAAAAAGAATTTAAATATACAAATAAACCATGCATTTCAAATTATATTGCTTCTCATCAAACGGTACTGTTACCACTGATGATACCTTTTAACAAAAGCTTTAAAATTAGCAATCAAAGTAAGCAGTGGTAAACAATTCGGCTACTTCTTTCAGCGTAGTGATAATTGTAACTAAGCAAGCTACAATTTTTTCTGGTTTTCCATTAATCTGGATGATACGCTCCGTTGACTGGGGACAACATTCTGAATACACCTGCAAAACATAACAAGAATCATTCTTAGATAAGAACAATATACAAATACAAGAGAATTGGTTAATTTTATGAATGTTGTTTGAAATAACCTTGAGATCAACTCCATTTTCTTCACGTAATTCCTTGATACGACTTCCTCCACGACCAATTACAGCACCTGCATGAGACTGATGTACCAATACTTTCAATTCTGAATCGCGGTCCTGGTTGTCGTGCACCTGAAACACGAATATCCGGTGAGAAATCTATAAACTTATAGAAAAAAAATCTTTCTATAAACTAAGATTTGTTAACGGGAAGAAATTCTTTGTTATTTAAACGACAGCACCTTGAACAATTTGAAAAGGAATCAAAGAGTCTTGTTACTTTTATTTCATTTCCTTCTTCTCATACTTTATCATAGTAACGAGATTTTAAAAACAGCTTCATAAAATTCCTTTGGAGAATTGAAATGAAAAATTAAATATGATGTATAATTGTTTTCTAAGCATTTACTAACCTCATCGATTCTCGCAATTATCATTTCTACACATTTAACGACATTTTGAACCGTTGCAACTAACTGTACCACACTGCAATTGAAACATCGAAAAATTTCTGATACTACATAACAAGAAAGACAATTCAACATGCAATAAACAACGTTAATTATGCTATACTCTCTCAAGGCTAAACCAGCAATTTTGTTTTAAAAAGTATACTGATTTAAAAGTATACGTGCTGATGTAAGTAAAAAATATTAAAATGGCAGTAGACCTGACCTTTCGATTCAAATTTAACCTCCTACTGAAGAATTTTAAGGGGAAGTTATAAGATTTGAAAAATCTCTTATAAATCAAGAATATATTAATAATATGAACATGACATATGTATTGCATATAATATAAAATGTCCGAATACGAAGAAATATATATCGCGGAAGTAGATGTAAGATTTTATCAAAAGAATCATGATTCTGCTTGGAGAAGACTGGACATTTAATGATCATTTACTGACTGTTCACTCATCCTTCAAGTCAAAAAACTGGAATCAATTCACCGAAGAAACCAAAAGGTCGGAGTACTACCATTTTGCTACCGTTTCAGCTAGTAAAGCGTATCTTAATGTTGAAATCACTTAATTCTTCATCTCTCATAACAAGAGTAAAATAATCTTTAAAAAATTGTTTATCGAACAAAGGCAACCGGGAGAAGTTGGTATGACAGTGGGCGGGCCGCTATCCAGGTGGGCCAAATCAACACACTGCTGCCAGTGAGTTATGCGGCCCTGAAGTAGCATACCACCAAATCTTCTCAATCCAGTTTTGCCATGTTTCAGTAAAATATAGGGAGGACTGGAAGGAGGGTTTACCGTTCAGGCGTTTGGCTATCGGGGACCGATACAGTCGCGTTGCACTGCAATGAGTTACTTACATTTAAGTAGTAGATATACACAGCAACATATTTTAATAGGTCTAAACCGAGTTTAATTTAGTCTCAGCCGATTAATTCATATCAAAACTTCTCAATTAAAATCCAGAAAATAATGCATGAATGAAGCCCACATTTTCCAAATTCAAACTGTAACTTGAGCAATTTCTCATTCTTTCTCATCCTTAGCAATTTCTCATTTCCTATTCGTAAACTCAAACATATTTTTTACCGAAAAATCTTTTGAATGAACCAATAGAGAATTTATTCCAAGTACTGAAAGCAACTTTCGAAGAAATTTTACAAATGTTCTCGGAATCTTTTAAATGTCTCGGCTGCCGAACTTCCAAAGATAGTATTCGTTTCCATATTATGATATATACAGTATACATGATGTACCTCATGTTGACTCAAAATCATTCATATCAACTAAAATCAAGAAAAAGTGATAATTTTAGGCCTGAGCAAAGAAAAATATACCTCGCTTTGAATATTTTTGACGCTTTCACCCTTTTTGCCAATGATTGCACCAGCTCCTCGACTTGTTACTAGTAATCGTAGTTCATATTTTCCCTCAGCTAAAGCTTTCTGATATGAATCTTGCCGCTGTCGCTTTCCGGTAGTCAATCCGGTGCCATAACCGTAACTATAACCGTATGGATCTTCAATTCGTTGTCGTTTCATGATAATCTGATGCTAAAATCATGCACCTCAATTACATGCCGGATGATGTGAGGAGCAAAGTTAAAAGATGCGTGTAAAATTAAAGGAAGTTTATTCCTTCATTCATTAAATGTTTAGCATATAGCAACATTTTAAGTACCATAGCAGCTGATTTTGAACTTTTCGAAATCCATATCTTCTGTTTCGCCACAGAATGATAAAAAATAGAATTCAGAGAAAACCTCTTTTAAATTCTTTTTTTGGAAAATGATGCACTTCGAGAGTGATCTTAAGATGCATCACAGATTCCTGTAAATGCCAGATAATCTCATAGTTTAAATGATCCAAAGTAAACTAAACACATGCATAAATATCAAAGCATTAAAACTGCGATGATTATATGTCACCGAAACATATAAGATAAGGTTTAAAAAAATGGGTAGCACAGGTTAATCTCTTGTCTTATCCCTAACATTTACAAACTTATATTAATTCTTATTTGTCTTCGTCACTTCTTCGACCACATGTTCTTTTTGTTGTTTCAATCACTGCTGTCTATGTAATATATGTATCTGCCAACTTTTTCGTCTCCTATAGAGTATATTATTTCACAAATTTTAACATTATATTTCACTTGACATTATCATACTATTCTTTTCTTTTCAATCCCTATCTCCTTATATTTCGTACTACTTATCTCTAATATTCCCCGAACAAATATTTTTCTTCTTCTCGAGTGGGATGTACTAATTTAAAACTAAAAACCAAACTTCCCATCAACTCCGCTTACCTCTCATCCAAAAACGCACCGCTACATACTGACAGCTACTTACTCACTTTGGCTCATTTAGCCACTATGCAACTGAATGGCTCAATGACATCTTTCAATACCATTGGCACTACTCTCATTAATTTTAACTAATTAATTAATTTTAAGTTTTATCCGAAACTATCCCTTTTGGACCGGAAAAATATTATAATATTTGCTGTTTAGAATTGGAAAAATTCATATTTGATTTCACCGGAAAGGCATAGGTAGTTGGATGAAATCTTTTGACATTCACGATGGGATCATCTAATCCATGTCGCTTTTCTACTCTTATCTTATCTTAATCTACTCTTATTCTTACTTAGCTTCATATTTTAAGAGTTACCAATTGAATAGTCATCTTCTCTCTCTCTCTCTCTCTCTCTCTCTCTCTGTCTCTCTTAATTTCTTCAAAAGACTCTTTGAGTATCTCAAAATTTCATGAAGATTAATTGGAATTACTGTTGATTTCTTAATGACATTGAAAGAATATTATCAAATGTCTCCTCGTATTCTCAGCAAGACGACATCTCCAATGAATAATGATCCGAAATCAAGATCGATAGCAACGATTCCGTCTGAGTCATTGATATTTACTTGCTGATCAAATTTTATTTGTTTTTCAATATTTTCACGATCTGAATTGCATTACTTTTCTCTTTTTTATTTTTTCTCGTGCTTTTGCCCGCATTCTTTCTGCATTCTTATCAATACATCCATTTTTATCCAATTTGATTTTGTATTCGTTACATTAAATTGAATCAATTACTCGTTATCTGAATTACAGAAAGATGAATAATTTCCGAACCATAAGTTTTCCGGAGGATGAATGGTTCCCAAATCAAAAATTTTCCGGATAGATCAACAAATTCCTCTGTTTTTTTTTTTTTTTTTATTTCTTTAATTGGTGGATACGTCCAGAATGCGTCCACTTAAGGTACGATACAAAAAGTTCTTATCAAAGTATTAAAAATGACATAAGATTAAATCTAAAATCTACTGCAATAAAATTTAAAGAAAAAGGTCCCGCGGCTTCTATTTGCGTTAGATAAAATTTAACAATAATCTGGCATTAACAAGAATCTATGATACTTTTTATGATTCTTTTGAAATGTATCATTTTCCAGAAAAAGAAATTTTTTTAAAGATTTTCTGTAAATTCTGTTTTTTATCATATTTTATCTTTTTCTTTTTTGTTTTTATCATTTTGTGCCGAAACACAAGACAGAGATGAGAAAAAAAAGCTAAGAGAAACATAAAACTGTTATATGACGATGGCAGTTTACAATTGCGAGAAGACCATGAATAAATGTCAGGAAGTCTGGGATTGATCGAAACTGGAGTAGAACTGATAGGAGAAGCATAGGAAAGTGTTTCGGTAAACAAATCTGACATTTCAAACCGAACATGAATGTGTTTTATTGCCGTATCTTTTCTGGTTTTTCGAAACAAATTTTTTGTAAATTCTTTTCAAAAAAAGAATATTTATTTCCTTGTTTGTGAATGGATGACAACGAATATGGGAAATTTGAATGGAGCTGATCATTCATGTAGAACTTTTCGAGAGATGCCAGATGTGCATCACGATATCTCAGGATGAATAACAATATCTGACATATTAGGATTCATTAAAAAGTATTGATTTGTTGAAAATACCTCAGATCATTGACTTGCTTTCCCTTTTTTTAGAAGAAATTCCTCAATTTTTACTAAAATTTACTTTTTTTTTTGTTGTTGTGAAATCTATGTTAGTTCAATGAAATGATTAATAATGTAGTTCACAAGCAATTTCTCGGATTTTTCAAAGAAATTACAAACCTGAAACTTTGAAAACAGAAGTTCGGACTTTTGGAGCATTTACGGAATTGGTATTTTCGATTCACGGCCTTCCGGAAAGCAATATAAGCAATACAGGTTTTTTCCGGTTTTCGTATTTGCATTGTGATTGAAAATAGTTGTAATATCTTTCGAAGCGAATATTCAGCTATGATTTAGCGATTTTTTAATCCAAGCAGATTTTTCCGATGAATAAATTGCGAAGAATTATTGAATCATTCTGGCAATCAGGTTATCTATTGATTCAATAATTCTTCGCAGTTTTTTTATCAGAAGTTAGTGATAGTGATTTATTGTTTGGTGATAATGTTGCTAATGATGCAGAAGTGATAAGTGACAATGCTGGTTATAATGACGGCAAAATAACGAAGGACACTGGGCAAACGAAAAATTAGAAGTGATAAATTTCATGAAAAAGTTTACATAAATTTTTGTCGTTTATAAAAATTTTCGAAATCATTACCATTCCGAGCATATCTTTCTTTCTCTCATCGAAAATATTGCTTTTTTCCCCGGATTGAATTTCTTCGAATTTCTCGATATGCAAATACTTTCTGTAACAAAATATTTGATGTTCAGTTGTTAGGAAAAAGTTTCTGTTGCAAATTATTTTTGATCCTTTTTCAAAACTTTGATTTCAAATAATAAAATGGAGGAGGAAATAAATATATTAATGGATCAAATGCATTTCATATCTTTGAATAAGGCAAATTTCAATTTATAAATTTAATTTTTAATTACTCTGTGAACATTAATTTTTATTTAGCTATTTTTCTGACCTATAGATCCTCATCTTTTTTCAAGACTTTCTTATTTTTTTGCTAACCATTTTGATCCAAAATTGAACATCTTTTACGATTTGTATCTTTTTTTCAAATTTCTTCAGCAATCCGTTCTGTGACCTAGTTTATTTCTACACAAAATAAATTGCTGTACTTCTAGACTGGAATTCATCAATAAAACCATTTAGCAGAAAAAACCAGTTAAAAGAAAATCACGGGAAAGAATCAAAAAGGATATTTTTTGGAAAAATTATTGGTTGAGTCTATCTTATTATCGAAAATTTGCTGTGCGATTTTTCATCTTTTCTCCTCAAATCTAAAAGTTTTAGTAGCAAGCAGTGATTGATCAGCTTTTCATCATTTTTTGCTGATTGTACATTTTTTGGGAAATTCTAATGATTTTTAGTTTTAGTGAAATTCATTTAACTTTTTTCATCAACTTTGGTCAGCTGCTACATTCGTTAAAGAATATCCTATATTACTGACCAAATTAATGCACAGTGACTTTGCATTTTAATATGTTATAAGAAATGGAAAGCAAGAAGTTGCGAAAAAAAAAAAAAAAAAACAATGAAAGAAGCGGCATCGCGAAGACCTCCAGAAATCAAGATTTTCATTTTGAACCTCGATGTAAAACTGAGTTTTGCGATTTTTCATCGAATTTCGCAATTTTTGCATCGTTTTTTTTTTTCTTTGAAACTTTAAAAAAATGAGAATATTTAGAGAACCGCTGCTAAGATTCGATCTGATTAGAACAACTGCTATTAACATCGCAAAATTCAGTTTGAGATATGATAGTATGAGATATGATATCACAAGAGGTAATACCATATCATATCTCTCTCAATCCTCTCATTTTTCAGTAATTTCAATGCTCTCAAAATGCTTCTTTAAATAACAAGTTTTAACAAACTTGTAACTTGCATATTGGCTGTATCATTTCGCAGAAATATGTGATCATTTAATGTTCGTGATGCGAAATTTGAAGAAACGGGTAATTTTTTGAAAATGATACCTTCACTAGCATTTTATGATCATATATCAAATGATGCATCAAGAAATGCACGCATGTTTGCATGCGTATTGAAATGAACATGCGCATATTTCAACGACTAATTCATTCAGTTTTCTTTGCAATTTTAAATTCAAATATTGGAGTTGAATTCCATTCATCAATGTGGGCAATGCGCAATTTGTCTTTAAACTTGATCCTTCCTCTTGCGATGATGATGATGATGATGATTGTTGTTGTATCAAATCATAGTTGAAGGTGTAATGATGGCTGAATAAGTCTTCCACTCTTTCGAACTTAACAAGACAATCAAAACTAATAGCATTTCGGATAGTTTAAAAGGGAAAAACTGCAATTTTTTAGGACTTTTTGTATTGAAGAGATAAAGTTATCTTATATGTGCGGCATTTCTTTTGATAGTATTGTGATAATCAATGTTTTTTTGTCACTACAAGTATGACTTTTTTATTGTGTTTACAAGGAATATTTCGTAAGATTCTGAATTATCCTGCTCGTTATTCTATTTTTCAGATTATTTCTTCTTTGGATTCATTCTGTTGTTCATTTTATTTTATTTAGTAACTTGATAATTAACTCTATTTTTTCTCATTTCTTTGATATTTCTTTTTACAATTACCACACTATCCAGCTTATGTTGTAAATGTACCTACTTTGACGGATTCTTATACTGAAAAAGCTTTTAGTATGGTTTTCATTGAAAAATCATATTAGTAAGAATATCTCATCTAATAGATATCATCGAACTAATTATGGCTATAATAAGTAATTGTAGGTTCAGGTTAAATTTTTAAACTACTTGATTTTCAAAACTAAGGATTTTATTCTATTTAAAGTTTCAGACCTTTTAGGTTTGGATAATCTTAAATTTTGTTGTCTACTTTTTTTTTTATTTTTTTGTTTTTTTTTTTTTTTTTACTTTTCTGTTTGTTTGTTTTGAATTTTTTGGACTGGAAACCATTGAAGAGCTGATATTATGATATGTTTAGGTATCTTATTTATGAGTTGCTGTATTTCTTTAGATATACCTGTTTGATATTGTTTTGATTTTTCTTAGTAGTATTTTTCCTTTGTTATTTATTTTTATAATACAATTAGTTTTATTTTTTTTTTTTATAATTATTATTTTCTTCCTTTTCTTTATTTTCATTGGTTTTATATTTATATTTGTTTTCGATTCTAATTTCCTTTTTTTTTTTTTTTTTTTTGAATTGTGATTTGTTGTCTATTTGTTATGATTTTAGTTACCATTATGTTTTTTGAATGGTTTTTGTTTTTTGGTTCTAATTTTAGTATTAGGTTTAATGGGATTCTATATGTAGATTATGAGGTTTAATTATAAAATTATAATTTCTTTTTTTTTAGATTAGTTTAATTAAAATTTTTGTTTTCGAGCCAAAAATTTCTTCGAAGGTTTTTGTTCTTTTTTTTTTTTAATTTTTCTTCCTGCTAGTTTTACCTTGAGCCACATGTGGAATTCTGATAGTATGTTGGGTACTGTGTTAATATCATAAATTTTGACTGATTTTTTTTTTAACTCCACTTATTTGTATCTTAAAAAAATCTCAAAAAAATATTTATTGGCAAGTAAGATATCTATATAGCTATTGATCTTGTTAATCATGAACTATTGGCACTCTTTGAATCACATAAAAGCGTTAGAAATTTTTTCATCTGAAGAAACACTCAAAATTTCTCGATGTTATGAAAACATACTGACTATAAAAATCGTATAACAAATGTCAGCGAAATACTCTTTTTTTTCCTGAGACGTTTCCCATTTCATAATGGTTTCTGCATCGCGGCTACATACCAATAGTAACAGTCGACTGTTCATTCGTTTTTTGGTTGTTGCATTTTTTGTTTTTTGTATGTAAAGATTGGGGTGTACGATTGATACGTTTTGTTACTTTTTCGTGTATCTGTCAACTGTTCGGTTTTTTACTTTATAAGGATATTTTTAAGATGGACCTTTGTTAGAATGTCTGGATTTAATTCATACAATTCTGAGGATAGGACAGGCTCGTATCATGATTAAAGCCTGTCCCAACTCTAATAGAGGCATGTCTTGATTATATTGCATATCTCTTAAGAAATATGCTTTCAGTATTAAATATATCTGCTTTAATGGTATGAAACATAAATACGAATTAATTAGACTGAAATTCCTACTTCTCGGTCGTTCACACACATACACACATACACAGAGAGACGTTCCCATTTCTATGATGCATATTCATGATGTGAAATAGATAGTGTGCAGTGGGAAGGTGTTGGAGGAATGCTGCCGCCTTACCCTTCAATATTATTTGCATTACTGTTGCATCATTGCTTTCTTCTCCTCCTTTATTTTCTATAGTCTGAGTTTTTCCTAAGTCTGTTTGATGAAGCATTTCCTTGTGATATATGAAAGAATTTGGCAGTTTATATCTTTAATATCGAAATGACAACAATATTACTAAGCGTCACTAATAATCTTAATTGTTACTCTATCTTTCATTGCAAAAATCTTCCCTATTATCTAGAATAAACATAATAGTATATTAGAAAATACTAAAAAGTTTTCATTTTTTGAATATAGAGTAAAGATTATCATTTTATGTCATTTTTTTATGAGAGAATCGAAACGAAATGAACAGTTATTGCTATTTATGAATGATGTGAAGATGTACGTATTGAAATGAATTTATCATTAAATTGGAATGATGCAGATTTTTTCTGACGATTTCAGTATTGGTGACGTATACATTTCATTTATTTCGTTAATACTTACCACAAAAAAATGTCTATGCAACAGTATCGAAATGAGAAGAAAGTAATGGAAGAGGCAGTAGCAAAAGTGCGTGAAGTGGTGCATACAGCATCAAAAAACGACATCATTCTTGCACTTCATAATTTCGATTTCGATATTAACAAAACTATACAAGCATTTTGTGATGGTTTGTCACATTTATTTTGAGGGAAATATGTTCAATAGATTTAGATTTAAGTTTTATCCATCATATTCTTTTCAATTGGGAATGATGTAGCTACACAATCTTAATATTATATTCGAATCATAGTTTTATAATTTATTTTGTCAGATTTTAAATTACTACAAATGTTGTTAGTTCAAGTTACTACAAAAATTTTGAGTTAATCTATTACAGATGGTGCACAGAGCGCTTTAGATTCATGGAAAAGATCTGGTGCTTCCAATAAAAAGAATCAAAAGAAGAAGAAGATGGCCAAAGACCAAGTCAGTTTCTCTTTTTAAATTCTCTTCTGGAGTGACAAGAAAGATATTGAAATTATTTGTCAGAGGATAATTTAAATCTTAATTTTCAGACAGTTGCTGCAGCAACTGCATCTATTCCTTCATGCACGTCTGCATCTTCTTCTGCTCCTAGAGCCGTAAATGGAGTGGTCTCTTCGGTCATTAATGGTAAGAAAGCTCAACATTTTCAATTCAGACGTAGTCTCAATGTTTTATAATAATGAGTAAAGGATATTTTGCTTTTATATCCTGATCAGTCATATTTTCTCAAAACTTGAATGGAGTATAGCAAGTCGTAAAGCATAGCATAGCTTGCTATTTTGTATTAGTAAAGTTTGCTGGAGAATGATTCTTCAAGACGAACACCGACATTGCCGGCTAATCCAGTAAATTTTTATTGAGATGGAAATGAGATTAATGCTAGTTCTTTAATGAAATATGATATTCATTGCTATAATATTACATTCCATTTCCAAAACATTTTGCATTATTTTTATAATACATAAATTAATGTGTAAAACAGGTGTTGTGGAAGTAACAAATTCACGCAATCGATCTGAAACTGTAGCGCTATCAACATCTGAATCACAAAAACTAATAGCTAGTGCTGATGTTCCTAAAGTGCCTTCCGCTAGTTCTATTCCATTCAAATCAGCAGCACCGAACGAAATCGAGAACTTTAATAATGGTCACGCCAGTGAGGGTATTAAATGCTTTCGTATAAGATTTTTTTGTGGACTTCTTCAACTTCATTGTTTTTCTATAAAGATTTCCAAAGTTAGTTTTTCTGATAAGTATGAAAAGTTCTGAATTATCAGAATCTTTTTATGCGCAGCACATTTGAAATTCCGTTCTTAAAACCTTGCATTTTTTGCTCAATAATATTGCGGTCTAGGTCACTTTATTTTCTAACTAAATAAAATTTTTTTTAGGTATAGCAGGACTAAAGGATCATAATAGGCAGATTGAAAAGATAGAATCTGATTTTGAAAATCAAATTTCTATAGCTGAAGAAAATGTGAGGAATTCATTTAAGGTGAGTAAACATAGAAAATGAAGAATGTATTTTAAAATTTGTTTTGCTTCAAATGTTTTGTTGTTGAGCTATGAAATACCAGAAAAACGATCTGAATGATGGCAGATTTCTAATTATTCGGATTATTTACTTACCAGAAAGCATTTGGAGTTTTGCAATTCTCTGAAATCAAATAAGCTTGATTTCTAGATAAAAGATGGGATATAATAAGAGCAGACAATAAAAGTAGATAAAATATTAATTTTTGGTCTAATTGTCTCAATCAATCATACTTTTGGTTCTTTGTGATAGTGATGAACATAAATGAGAGTCAAGCATTATCTATTTTAGTGTATACGCCAAATTTTGGTTGAACGCGAAAATCATTTGTTGGCAGAATTACAACGGACACACGATGAAGGAATACGGTTCTTCAATGAACGCCGTTTACAGTCTTGTGAACTGTATGATCGTGCCAAACGAATGAGCGCAATGAGTGATCGTGAACAAGCAGAATTACGTGATGAAATTGCAAGATTTAATGCGGTAAAGCAAAACGAAGAAGGGATCGCTCTTGCATCTCGTTTCCACTGCGATAGTGCTGAACTTGTCAAACTTATTAAAAATTTTGGCGAAGGTATTATAGAATTTGTTTTACACGATTTTTACCACGTAATAAAAATTAGAATGCTATGAAAAACAATAAACATTTCATAAAAGAAATGAAAAAGCTGGAATATTTTACACATAAAAACAGATTTTTCTTTTCTTTTGAAAATGGATCTATTAAGCGGTTAACTTTTATAATGTTTACTATATAGGTTTTTTCAAAGTTTTGCAGCAATAAAAACAATTACAATGTTTTATTCAGTGTTTTCCATGATTACAGTTTCGTGATAGTTTATGTGATTCCCAAATATTCTCGTAATTCGGTCTCCAGTGAATGGATAAGAATAATTTATTCAACATATACATGATATTTTTAATAAATTTTTCTAGTGGTTGCTGTGAATAGTACAATCGGAAGTGATGCAAATTTAATAGTTCGTCAAGCAGGAACTACCGTATCAGCTTATATGATGAAACATTCGACTAGCCATTCTTCCATTGTAAGCTCACTTGGTGAAGATTCTGGCCTTGGACAAATTAGTCCAGTTGGAAATGGTGCTTTTTAAAATTCAATTTAAAGAATTGGAAATTAGAAAAAAAGAGTTTGAATATTATTAGTTATTTCATAACATTATTGTGCTTTATTTTGTTGAGAAGCGATACTATAACAGGCAATCATTAAAGAAAAAGGACTAATTAAGTAGGATTTTTTAGGTTTGTGGTCTTATTGTACTGGTGATCGCAGAAATAATAATTACAAAATTTTTAGAAGACCGTAAGAATATAGCAGAAATTTCAAATGGAGGGATTTCGATGAAATCCGATGCTTTAACTGCCGAACAACTCGCGGATCTCAATAAAAAATTGCAGGAGTCACTCAAAGCACAAGTATGTTTTTCTTAAACAGGGCAGTAGTAATTTTAATTTTTTTATTGGATAATATTATTATTATTCAAGAAAAAAGTGTAAAGCTAATTTCTAAAAGCTTAATGTAAGCCAGAATGACATCGCTTATGCCACATCACTGATTAATGACAAGGAGTGGGTATTCAGAACTCTGAATTGATGAACAAACTGTGCAAAACTATTTGACTTCCGAATTTTCTTGAGAAATTGATTGTGATAATGTTAGATGTTCAATTTTGCCATTTGTAGTAATTGTTCTGCAAAGAATGATAGAGTTTTTTTTTTTTTTTTTTTTTTTTTGGTATTTTCATTGTAGATATTGGAATCGTTTTAATAATTCGTATTTTTCCAATATATTAAAAATAACTGTTTGTTCATTCTAATTCGGTTTTCAAGCTGTAATTTAATAAAAAGTTGGAAATAGCCGATTCTATATTCAGGGTATTGATGCCTCGATTTTATCTGGTATTGGTAGTAGAAATGGAATGCCAGTTAGGCGACGCCCTCCTGGCGGTGGACGAGGTGGACAGTCGAATTCAGCGCGAGGAGGGCGAGGGAGAGCTCAACATAGCAATGGTAGCAGCAAAACATCACTTGTTCGCGTTCCCGATCTTTTTATTTTAGAATCTTAAACCTAAAGTTAATGCATATTTCTATTCTCGGAATATGTTCGATCATGGTTGCCTTTGCTCATTTCAAAATGTTTGATTTGGGTTTCATTTATGTTTTAATTAATCTGAAATATTTAATCACTTACATTCGAAATTGTTGTGCTGAATAGCTGGTTTGAAAACTTTCCATTTATAAAATTGCTCGGAACCAAATTCATTTCCAGTTGTTTGGTGTGATGAATGTGCTGCATTTCATTATAAAAAGAAAAGAAATGAAACAACAGTTATTTCTACATTAAGATTCTTTTTTTTGAAATGATTATATGTCTGCTTTTCTACTTTTGTTACATTGATTATTAATTACTTTCTATAGTTATTATTGTATACGTTACCAAATCTTTTGATAAAAAACTTCAAAAGTTGGTAATATTCCATGTTTCATGTTGTTGATGTAGAAGTATTATTGAAAACATGGGATGTATTATTTTTTGAAGAGTAGCATGGAACGAATTACAATTTTTTACGTTTCATTTCGTGAGATTATTACTTTATTAGTTTGAGATTTATTTTCATTCATTTATCAATTTTTATTTCGTCCTTCGGTCTGTTTTTCTGTGATCAAATACAGTCCATTTCTCTCGTTGTGTTTTTCTTAAAAGTACTATGTTTTTCCTTTTTTTTTTCTTTCTTGTTCTGCTGCCTCGTCACCTCAGAGTGCACTTGTGCCCATTTCTTTCTTTATCTATCTTTCACTCATGAAATTCCATTGGATTTATGAACGTAAATTTCTTTGATTATTTGCATATTACTACTTTAGTTTATAAATGTTATAGGATTTAAAAGTTCAAGATGAATAAGTCAGTGTTCTGCATGTAAATGTCATTGATTTGATTGTCGAAACGGTTATTATAACAATAAGAATGACCATAATATTGTTTTTATTTTTATTTGTACAAGTCCGAAATATTAGATGTTTTCACTAATCTTGATAAGCTTTTTTTTTTTTTCACTTCTGCCTGAATCAATTAATTTTTTCCAGGCAGTTGGAATATTTTATAAATTCTTCATAATTTATGATATGGTATCAAAGAAACCGAGATATTCGTAATTTCGAAATTCATTGATTTCTGGACTTTTAAATGGCTGTAGGCTTCAACAAATGTTGAATAATCTTCAAATTTTTAGACTGTCTAGAACCTGGCAGTACTTCAAAATAACGTTAGGAATTTATGCCGTAATAACGGGCATTCATGATACCGTTGTTTTTTAACCATATTTCATTTATCTTCAATTATCAGTGTATGTGTGTGGACGTCTCTGAATGTACGTGTCTGTGTGTATTGTTTATAGATGAAACAATGAAACACATTTCATAAATGGTACTTATTCGCTCATTTCACTTTCCATTGTATTGCAATAATTTATCATATATATTTGTTCTGAAGTTTTGGGTATATCTTTTTCTATTTGTATTCTTTTCAAATGAAAAAAAAGAAAAAAAATTGCAGCTTTCTTTCCTCAATAAATGATCATTCCTTTCGCATTTATATTGTTTACTGCGCAAAATGAGCATTAAGTTTAATGAAATACAATCAACTAGATTTTCATAATCAGTCGTAAGGCTCTTCGAGGTAGGAATAGTTTAGTTTTAGAAATGTATCCAATGGAAATTTTTTCTGTTTGGAGGGTTGTGTACCTTAATTTAATTTGTATCAAATGAGGGACAAGCCTTTTACAAGCTTAATTTGTATAAAGTGAAGGTAAACCTTTTATAAAATCTGAAGGTTAAAGTAGATCAGATGGATCGATGATTATTATAGTTACAGCTATTGAGAAGAAATAATCTTGGAGTTTAAATGGTGGGATTATTCATTCAGGGTGATCATCGGGACTCACCAAACATATTCGCAAGGATACTGCGCGCCGAATGTGAGTATGCAATTTGTGCTGCATGTCGGATACAAATCTGTAGTCTTCAGTAATCTATTTGATTCATCTACTAATTAAGCTGACAAGCAGTTTTCGCTTGCTAAAATTTTTTGATGAATTCAGAGGATTCAGCTTATCAAGGTCGGAGTTGAGAATTAATAAGATGAAGGAAGCCAGTGATGTTTTGAAATAATTGGGAGGGATGAGAGCGGTAGCCAAAATACATCTTAAATAAGTTTATTTTTGCAGTTTGAAACTTAGTCTATAGGTGTCAAACATGTGTTTCGATGCTCTTGGCTTATTTGCAAGTAGAATCAGTTTTTCTTATTACCTAGATTTCTGGAAAACTGGTGGATGAAAATCAGTTATGCTCTGATGCATGAAGTATAACTTTTCCTCCATCACTTTTCCTAGTCCAGACATTTTCAACACGATTAAACCTAGCTATTTGTGTTTTTTGGAGCCCAAAACAACTTTACCCATGTTAAGCTTACCGAGCCTGCATGCCTATTCCGATTTTTAAGAGCAGTTCATAAATGTTCAACATTATTAGATGAGAATGGATCATCGTTGCAGAAATCGAGTAAATACTTATCATAGCATGAATATTTCACAGAAAAAAAGTAACTTGAGAAATAAATTTCTACTTTTTCATTCCGAATTTTATTTTTGCTTAAATTATTTGGAAAAGAGGTTTACCTTATGGATAAATTTTTTTTTCAAATAATTCAACTCTGAAAATTGTTTTGTAAAAAATTTGAAGAAAATTCGAATGAGTTATTTGTCTATAAGTTGAATTAACCGAACTTGTTCTGAAATGTAATAACACTTTAGATTTACAAAAAAAAAAAAAAAGAAAAAAAAGAAAAAAAATGCCTCCCTCTTTAAGCCTAAGTTGTATTATATTTAGAATGAATTCGACTGATTGATGTTTTATATCCTAAGATATATTCAATCACATGAATGAACATTAATTAATTTGATTAATTAATGAATGTGTTGAAATATAAACTGGAATATTGTCAACGAATTGAAGTTAGAACTGGTGATTGGGTGATCATTGTCTTATGAAATTAATAAAATATTTCTTTTATTAAAATTTTAGGAGAAAATTAAACTCTCTCAAAAAAAAAATCGGGAATCTAAGTATTTGAAATTGTTAAATGCAGCTCTGAGATAATATTTAATTTTTTTGTCCATTCGGAACGTGTATCGCATTTTTCCTGGATTTATAGCTTAAGTTCATTCTTTTGCACAATTTTTTATAGAGCTTTGTTCTCGTAATGCCATTTAATTTCCGCAATTAATTTGATTAATGAAAATAATCTCTTATCTTTCTTCTCTCATTTCATAATGTTTTATTCAATTTAGGCTTGAAATTTGTACCATCATATAAAGTGCACAAATTATTGATCGCTCAGTTTTAATATTATTTATGGTTTTACACCATTTTATTTCGATCATGGTATATCATCTGATTATACTGATAATAGCGTGACAACTATTACTAATTTGGTAAAGATCTTTTCATGTATTCACACAGCTGCATTATTATTAACCAGTTATTTTTCTAAAGTTCACTAGTCGTACTTCGAAAAGAGTCATTTACAATTTCAAAAATGCAGTCAATAAGCTTTAAATTTTTAGAATAAATGAAATATGTAGAATAACAACCACTGGAATCTACGTGTACGTCTAACTTTGAAATTTACGTTTAACTTTGAACTTCAAATCCAGCAATCTTCAACTACAAATTATCCACGGCAAATATTAAACGTAACCATCACCTGTTTTACGACATAATAAGATTAACTATTATAGAATCAGACCAGTTTTTCTGGTTAAAATATTTGCGTATCTAACCGGTAAAAAACAGAGGAAAGGTCAGAGTTCAACTCAAGAAAACAGGAGCGCGCCAGTTTCCATTAAATATCGGGTATGCAATGCAAATTCACTCGGTTCATGTAACCATCAAATAACTGATTAGATGGGCAAACAAGTGATTGTACAGGAAAGGCATGCTCAGTGGATTCTGTACAGGTATGATTATACATTGGAAGTGATTCTTGATTCCTTACAGAAGAGTCGACGCTCATCGACATTTCATGCTTGACCTCTGACCTTCTCAATGATATCCTAAGTTACAATATTATATCGATTTTTGAACTCTTTAAGGTTATCTTCTTTACAATATGATTGTATCATTTAGCTTTTTAATTCATTTCATTTCATTTTCTTATTCAGAAATTATATTAAAGGTTGGATTCATGAGGAGAATGCATGCACTTCAATGGCTGATGAATTGGAACCTTTATATATTCCAGTGGGTCTTTACGTGAAGCCGTCAGCTAAAATGACAGTAACTGTATCTTTGCCTCCGTTGAAACAACCCGGACAGTCGATTTCCAATTGGGATTTAATGGAAAAAATCAAGAAAGCCGTTAATCCTATTGAGGTATTTACCATTTCTTCTTTGTTTGCGCTAGAAATATAGTGAATAGCAAGTAATGACTATATTCGAGCTTTTTGAAGAAAAAAGATATGTACTGTCAAGTGTAAAGCCAAGTATAAATGCACAAACGCGAAGATTAGACCGTTTATATATTTTGAGCATAATATAATATACTACGTTTCCGAATTATAGGATTTATGTAGATGTCTCCTGAATATTAATACTATTTTTATACTAGTCATGATCATGAATAGGATTTGTGAAAGAAGCTCACGATACTAGCTGGTTCTCAGACGTTTATTAGTATCTTTTTTTGCAAGTACCATTGATAGTTCCATTTTATCCCTTATCTTTTAAACTGTTTAATATGTCGCTGATTAAGGTCATCTGGTTTTTTCTTTTTTTTTTTTTTTTTTTTTTTTTTTACTATAGAGTGTTTGATATTGTCATACTCAGCGCTGTTGCAGAAATATGTGTAGTTATAACTTTTGATACCAATTCAGCTGTTTTCCTTGATCATCTCTTTATCTGTAATTTCCACTTTGCTATGAGAGATAGCTTTGATGCTAGCACAACAAATATCTGCATATTTGTTTTCTTGTTTTATAGCTTTCGTCGATTCGCGTCATGACAAGTACCATCGAGTTGGTTCGATTCGAGGCAGAACTTCCTAGTCGCAAGATTCTTGCTAAGTTATGGTTTAAATAATCATTTGAACTGTTATGTATTATCTGTTTCCAAATATGTTACAAATATTGCCCTATTCAAGTTCTTTTGACTTGCATTATAAAGGGTACATTATCTTTCTGGACATTAGTCGTTAATTTCTATTGAAAAGTTTCTATATTGATCCAGCAATTTTTTTTACTTTCACTTAGTTTTTTATAATGCCTATTATATATCACGAAACTATATTTCAAAACATTTTTTTTCAAATGATCGAAATAGGTTCATACTTATCCACGTGAACTGTCAGTAATAGAAGATCAGTTCATTAATGAAATTATCTTTTTTTTTCTTGAAATTCGTTTTCTTGGATGGCAAATATATTTTTCAGGTCATCAAAGCTTTGGATGGTTATACATTGAAAGTAATGGGTTTCTTTGAACCATTAAAAGTCCGAGCGGCGGAAACGAAGTCGGATTTTCCCACTCGACATGATTGGGATGAATTCTTCCGAAATTCAGATAATATGAATGAGCTAGAACCCGGTGAACGACCGGATACTATATACCTTGCGAAAATGCCATCGAATTGGTTTAAGGTTAGTTGCCATGTCTTCATAATTTGTATTTTCTTCTATACTTCCTGCATTATTTTTTTTTATTAAATTTAGTCGTTTATTCAAATTGAAGATTTTTACATTATTTTCATTTCACTTTTCTGAAATACACATATTGTGACATGTCGTAATATAAAGCATGACTGATTAATATCTCAGATTATATCATTCTGCATTAAATGCTATTCAGTATTACTGATAAAGCAATATAGTATATGCCACAACCTCAAATTTAAGTTTTTCATTTTTCCTTTATTAGATTCTGCAACTTTTTTCATCTTTCCTTTATTATATTCTGCAACAATTTCATTTTCAAGGAGTGTGGTTCCACTGCTGATTCTTTGCCCAGTGAACGTATTCTTCAAAATGTCTTCGAACGTTTTGGAACAGTTCGCTGCGTTGATATTCCAGTTTGCGATCCATATAGAAAGAAAATGTCTGCTAAGATATCTGGTGTACGTACCACAGGTTTCTCATTTGGACAGGTTAGCCGTTCTTTACAGAAGGGGAATCTTTTTCTTTATGGTCCCCATAAAAAAATTTTTAAAAAAAATGTAATATTCATTTCACGTTATAAATATTCTCAGCTTATTCATTTCAAGTTTCTCAATTTTTTTAATAAAAAAAATTATTAAAAAATTATTTTAATAATTTTTTTTTTCAGGAGATATTATTCGAAGGATATGTACAGTTCGTAGAATACATATCATTCGTCAAAGCCATGAATTTTTTGCGTAACAAGAAATTAGTGAAGAAGATGCCGGATGGTAGAATCTTCGAAGCAGCCATCAAGGTTAGCAAATGTCATGCACCAAAACAATCTATGATACTTCATGTTTCGAAGAGTTAATAGCGGGAAGATGTTTATTGCGTGATTAGTGGATGCAATCGCGAAAGTCTGATATTCTTGAAAGATTCTTTAGTTTAATGCTGGCCTTTGTTTCCAGGTAATAATCTCCTATAAATGAATAGCTCGACATTGTTAAACTTCTTTCAGGTCGATTTTGATAAAAACAGACATTTGTCAGACGAAAACATACACAAAAGAAATGTTGAAAGGGAAAGATTGAAAGAATCGGAGAAGCGAAAAATTTCAGAAGAATATCGAAAACGGTATGAAATTGATTTTTTCTTCCTTTATTACTTTAGTAGCAGTTTTAAGTCTATTTGTAATAGCTATTGTTTGAGACTATTAACATCTAGGACAGACAGTGCGAGAGCAATTCATAAAGAGTACTGAAAGCAGTTTGTAAAAAGTACTGACTTTTTGGAGGTGCAAACATAGGTTAATGTTTATAATATCACATGCAGTAGCACCGATTAATCCTAACTTTTTGGTCATTATATACTGATTTCAGTTGAGTTAACTGGAATTAATTCAGAATTGTTAATTTTAATTCATAGAATGGTTTAACTCCGAAACATTGAGGATTTGCAATAAAGATGTCTTTCAGTTGATGAATTTGAAAATCTCGAAAGACGCCTTGTCTGCATCTCTGTTAATGAAGGCTGCATTTGGACTTTTAGATCTTTTAGTTCAGCAAAATATGTGGAATGACTGGAAGGTATGCGATCTTACTAGACAATGTTCATTTTTGCAGTGAAAAAGAAGATGAAAATAAAATGAATACCGGAAAAGAACATGTCGATCGTCGATCACAAAAAGAAAAAAAACACAAAAGAACATGTCGAAAAGTTAATAATTTTTGTTTCGAAAAATTCGATGGTTTTTTTCTATCTTGCGGATAGTTTTCCATTTATGTTCATGTTTTATGTTCATATTTCCTAATTTCAAAAGCTATTTAGAAGTTTGGAGATTGAAATTCATCAAATTTATATAGTATGGAATATTTATACTATTTATTGTAATATTTACAAACTTCATTTAAAAAAATGAGATTTTTTCGTAATTTTAGAAATTTAAGTTGTACACCCAATTGCTTATTATAATTTTATCAAAAGAATGAAGTTATATTAGCTGTTTCATATCATAACGAAAAAATTACTTCAAATTGAAAGTTTAGCGAAACCAAGAGGAACGGTTGAAGAAGGAACGTCTAAATGAAATGATCGTAAAAGAAGAAAGAAAACTGCTAATTGCCCAACGGAAATTGGAGTCAAGGAGACTACTTTCGGCACTTTTTTGGAGAATTGAGGTAGTTTCTTATTTATTGGGATTCGAAAAATGATCCTATCCTGAATCTGATCCTTGATTTCGAAAAGGTTGGATCAAATAAAGTTATTTGTTCCGCAAAACTTAGAAATGTAGGATTTGTTATTTTCGAATTCTGTAAAATCATCACCAATGCTTTTTGCAAACTCTGCTTATTATCTTTGTTTTCCCACAAATCTTTCCTGATAAAAAAGGCTATTTACTAGGCAAAACTGCGAGAGAAAAATTCTCGATTAGAAATGAGTTCAAGAGATTTGGAAGGAAATTTGCAAACTGAATTGGAGACGAAATTAAGACAAGCTCTTCTTCGAGAACAGGAACAAAGATTGCGAAAACGAGTACGGTTTTCTGTCCCATTTAATTTCTTCTTTTTGTTAACAGACATGTAATTCTATTTTAAACAACATTCCATGGTTTAATCTCTTATATCATATCGTTCACATTTAATATTACATTTAAAAATAAGGTTATTTCCGTATTCCCATTATAACTCATCACTGATTGCTTTTTTGTTTCACGATCATTCACTTTAAATTTTTTATTTTTTGATCCAAATGATAAACAAGTAGTAATTTAGATTTGTTTTCAGATTGAAGCTAAGATGATGCTCAGCAAATTACATGCCAATAAAAGTGAAGACAGGGAAGATTAATATACTTCTTAGAGATAAGCTGTGTTCTATGACGTGTGAAAAATAGCGCATGACTCGTATTTATAGGTTGAAGATACTTAATAAATTAACTACAAACTTCAATGAAGAGCGAAGACTGCTACTTCATTTGCACCAAACAATAAAAATACAAAGGTTTCTCACCAACTACTCAGTTTTAGTGATCATTCATTTTAACTTAATTTGTCTTTTTTGGTTCATTGATTTACTATTATTGATGTATCATGACATATTGTTGCGCTCAAATAAATATACATTCGCGTTTTTTCTACAAGACCAATGTTCTGTTTAGGTTGCATCTAACTAGTAGAATTAAAATATTGATGCATGTATCTTATGGAAATACCACATCTTAGGCCTATTTTTGGCACTAATGTAAAAAAGGTGAATTTTGAAAAAGAGGTCAAACTCAGCGGGACTCTGTTTAATGTTTCTATAAATTGGTCTTTAACTTGGTCAATCGGTGGGATTCAATTCTCGTTATAGCAGCGAGAAAAAGTTCTTAAGTGTATGAAATGCAAACACAATTAGCCAGAAATCTGATGTCTTGCTGGCTTGAAGTTCCTCATTCCAACCTAAAAATGGGATGAGTTCATTTTCCCTTAACTTCTTTTTTTGGATATCTGATTGATGCAATCATCTTCTTCTCCAAAATGCTTCTTGTTTGAATTTAGATTCTAGAATTCATAATCTCAGAAAAAAGTTTCCTCATGAGGCCAAAAGGTTAGAGCCTTGCCAACTGAAGCAGGAGATAACTTGGTCAGGTCAATTCACACTGTCAACTCAACGAAAAGTAAAGTTATCAAGTCCACTAAACAGCAGCACTAGACAGAATAACTAGTCATGTTGAGACGCAATGTTGTACATATCGTTACCATATTTTCTATTAAGGTCTTACTTTACCTTGGACTCCAAATGAGCGAGATTTGACCCCGAGTTAGTTGGTTGGGTGGGCTTGTGACCCTTTGTCCTTGAGATGGTGGTGCAGTAAGCTTCGAAACAAAGCTAGTGATTGGTGTGATATGTGGAAGACTAGAGATTGAGAATGAAGTATTAAAACAGAACGGTAATTAACACTTTTTTTATAACAACAGAATGAACGACGAGATTCCATTGTTATTAGTCACAATTTTTGTCACAAACTTCGCCTGCCGTTCATTTCACGGTATAATATGATGATGTATGCGTTTGTCACATTTAAGTTTAAGAGAAAACGATGAAACCGTTATCACTGAAAGGTCACGACCGTGCATTGACCCGAGTACGCATTAATAGAGACGGCGATTTGTTATTCTCAGCTGGAAAAGATAAAAGTCCATGCGTGTGGTATATGGAAAATGGTGAGCGGATCGGAACATATGATGGTCACAACGGTGTTATCTGGGATATCGATGTCTCCTGGGATACGCGACATTTTTGCTCTGCTTCTGGTGATGTATTTGTTAAGGTAAGCCTGTTTATTTTTACTGATGCATGGACATACTTTTAATTTTTTTTAATTATATGGAAAACAGTGTTAGACCTATCTTTGAATTTATATTTCGATTATTCGGTCTTCAGTTAGCATTCTTTTATAATGATGTGCTTGGCATGTGCTTGCCTTTTTCTTTTCATATATCATAAGTAAAAAATCGTTTTAGTTGTGGGATTGCGAGACAGGCGATGTGATAAATTCAATTTCAACGCCAACAGCTGCACGATCTATTAGTTTATCTTACAGTGGGAACTTGATTGGTTTTACAACTATAAAAATGACACAGAATATGGTTCGTCTAGTTTTCAAACACTACTTAATAGATGGCTCCACTTCAGGGAGAAAGCTGAAATGATGTTAAAGAAAAGTCATTCATAATCAGTAATGATTTCTTTCATTGCAGTGTGCTGATTCGAATGCTTAATTTTCATGTAGTTATTATTAAAGACTTCAGTAAATATTATTTTTTATTGATTAGTGCAGAAGCACGGCAGTGAATTTACTGAAATCTTCAACCGATAAATTTTTTTTTTCAGAAGTTTAATGTTAATCCATATCTGGCTACAACGTCCTAGCGTAACTGATGCGATAAACTGAATAATAAAAAAGATCTAATGATTATACTGAGTAGTTATAGATTAGATAAGAGAATTTTGCAGATCCAGTAAGTTTAAAATATTTGGGAAAAATAAATTGAAATGAACTGCTCCATCCAACCTCGAGTTATCTTTATTTTCTAATTTTTGGTCTTTGTGACAACATATGCTTTGAGGCTTCATTATGCGTGTATGATATACGAGACGGATCACAAATGAGTGGCGAGAATCAACCAGCATTTAAGAAATCACTTCAGACACAAGCTAATGCTTGCGTTTGGACACATTTGGATGACACAATTTGCGTAGGTGAGCATCTATTCCTCTCTTTAGAGAAGGTCTTATGTTTTTTTTTTTTTTTTCATTAAATGAATTTAAGTGGAAATAACTAGAAATGAGACGAGAGCATGTTTTGTTATTTGAACATTTTTAGTTTACATAATTAAATTCGTTCATATTGCGAAACTAAATTTTTCTTTGAAAGCTACGAATCGTAGATTGACTCTTTTACGGTATGTTGACTATTTTATGATTACATCACTTATGAGGCTTATAGCTATGAAGTTTTGAGTTTTTAACTTGTCTTACCAAAGTAGTTAACTATTAGGTAACATCCAAAAGTGCAATTGCAATAAAGACTTGTTGGCTTTAAATTTTGGATAATTTCGATTTTTTTTATTGACGTAATTATTACCTATAATTTTCTACCACCCAAATTGCTTAAAGATTTTATAAAAGTTATAGTTTTGTTAGATCGGAAAAATTCGTTACTTATATTCGGAATATATATCTACTCAGCTAATTAAACAGAACGCTTTGTTGTATTAGTATCTTTACGTAATTTGTTTACAGGTAATGAAAAGGGAAATGTTCACCAATATGATATACGCAAAGGAGATGACATTGTAAATTTTAATGATGAAGCTCACAAATTTCAAATTAATGATATGCAGATGAGCACTGACGAAAGTTTCTTGATAACAGCTTCCAAAGATAAAACAGCTCGCTTATTTGATGCGAGGACTTTAGATTGCTTGAAGACATACAAGTAAGTTTTATCATATATTGTTGAAAATAGCAAGCTTTTAGTTTTCAATAAAACAGGAAATTAAAACTTTTTCTAATATTCTAATAGTTTATTTATTTTATGTTCTTTGAAACGGACAGATTTTTTTCAGTACCTAGTTCGATTTTATCAGAAAATAAAGTTTTCAGTTGCCTGAAATATTGTTTCACTTCATTTATCATTTCTAATGTTTAGGGCTGAACGTCCGGTTAACTCGGCAGCGATTTCACCCATTCGGGATCACGTTATCTTGGGTGGTGGAGAAGAAGCAATGAAAGTAACTCAAACGACAGCTGCTTCTGGTCATTTTGAAGCGAAGTTGTATCATTTAGTAAGCGATTAAATTGCTTTTGATTTGATTTTAATTTCAAAATATTGTTTCATTGTTTTTCGATATCTTTGAATTTCAGAGTGTTATAAATTTTCTGGAAGAAATCATTACTTAAGTAATATATCAATTTTTTTGCAGGTGTTTGAAGAAGAGTTTGCCCGTTTCAAAGGACATTTTGGTCCGATCAATACTCTGGCGTTCCATCCAAGCGGCAATTGTGTGGTATCGGGTGGTGAAGATGGTTATGTTCGTATTCAAGAATTTGATGCAGATTATTTAAAATTTGACTATGACTTTTAATACCAAATATGTTTTATATTATTTGCAAGGGAGGGTTCACATAATTTCGATTTTATTAAAAAAGATTTTTTTTTTTTTTTTTTTTTTTTGATAAAAGAAACGATGATTAAAGGAGAAATGCAGTATGAAGATGTCCGAAAATATTGTCATTCATCGCATTTTTGCGTGAATAACTTTAATAATATTTAATTGGTTGCTTTTTTTGATCGCTTGTTAATTTTTTTTAATTCAAAGTTCAAAAATCTCAAATTTCTTTAACATCACTTAAAGGAAACTTAAGATTACTTCCGTCAGAAACTCGGGAATTTCAATATAAGGTCAAAAAATTGAGTTGTTTTATCTGTCAAATTGTATTGTTATATATTTGAAAAATAATTGTTGCATAATTTCTGTTAATTTTTCACTGCATAAAGAAGGGAAAAAGTTTAAATATCGCAATAAAGAATGAGTATGATGTGTTTAAAACTACAAAAGTCAGAATTTTGGTGATTTAAAGACTTGAAATAAGATGCACTGCTAAAAGATGCGCGGAAAGCTGGAAGACTTGTCGCTGTTAGCAGAATTGAAGAATTTATTTCAGATTTTTTGAACCTAGATTTCCATAAAAATTTTCAACTGTACTCTGAAGAGTATGAAATTCAAAGCAGTAATTGCTAGTGTCCCCTATTAAGCGAATAATTCGCCTAATTGTTTGGTGTATCATACTTGCTGGCTATTGGTGCTGGGCATTATGCATATTCGAGACTGGATACTTGATGATCAACTTAAAGCAAGGTTTATTTAAAAATTTGTTTTCAAGAATGAAATTAACCAGGAAGTCCCTCAAATAGTCTTGCTTACTAAAAATATTCAGCGAGGAATTTTTTCTCTATGATTCAAATAATTTCATTTATAATGTGTTTTTCTTTCTTTTTTTTTTCTTTTTGTTTTTTTTTTGTTTCAAAAGATTTCCTAATTATTGCCTGCAACAAATTATGCATTTGTTGAAATGTTTGTTTAATCGGTAGCCTTTGATGTTGGCTTCTAAGCCAGCCAGTAGACCGACCATTTGCACGGAGTGTGTGGTCTTCACGCATTTCTTTTCCAAAAAAAAAAGTAAGAGTTTTCTGAAATATTCAGCAGTTGGGCAGATAAAATGATTTGTTAGCTTCAATTCCGAGAAGAGTTCAACAAACGCCACACGACAGGTTGGAGTTTTTTGAAAATGAATTATGGATCCAAGTATAATATGACTTTCATGATTTCAGAATGTCAATTATTTTATTTACATCGTCCAGTACTATAATGGTTTATTATATTTAATTATTACAATTTTTTATTATATTTTTAGCAATTGTTATATTTAGATGTAATTTATTTAACTACACTAGCATCAATTATCAAGTACTATTTCGAATTCAGGTTATTCAATTTAATTGGTTTTATGGCCTGATCATAATTTTTTTGGCAGAAAGTTAATCTAAATTGCTCTTATCGTTTCCTATTACCTTCCTGTTTTATGTATAAAGCCCCAAAACTAGCTTTAATTACTTACATTGCAATTTAACACTCTCCTGTGAAAATTACACGGAATTTAATGCTGCGAAATTTTTCTATAACTTTTTGCATTTCTTTTTCTGAAAAAAGTATTAGTTATTCTAATATCTTAAGTAAATTTGAATTTAAAATGTCGCATTGATTCAACTCGAATATTTTTTCTGATTGATATCTCATTGTTTTAGCAGTACCTCACTTCATAAATCCCTTTTTATGCTTCAATTTTGTGATATATGAACAAACTTTCAGGAATATGGTGAATTGTATGTACTGATCTGGAAATATGATAAATTACGAAACAGTAATAAAAGTTCAGGAAGAAAAAGGATTGGCAATCATCTATTTGGATCGGATTGTCACTCGATAGAGCTTGCTCCGGTTGCAGCATGATTTACAGCTACGTCAAGTTCTTCCTTCACTTCACTGCTTTAAACATCAATGATTTATGTCAAAATACCGCCGAAAAAAAGTTCACATTTAGATTTTTTTTCTGAATAATAGATACATTTGATTTATTGGATAAACTATTAAACTAGTCAAATTTAACATCTCTTTTTTTTTTTCAAATTCTTTATCCTTCATTTCTTGTCTTTTTAAAATATTCATAGAATATAAGAAATAATGGATTATTTGACTTAATTTAGTCATAATTTAAAAATGAATCCATAAATGATAAAATTGATCTTGAAAATTTTTCATGCTATCAGTGTTAAATTAATGAGCGATTATGTCAAGCAAAAGTTTTATAATTGTGAAATTGTTTGCTTTACTCATATGTAAAGCTTTAATTACAATGGTTTAGGTTGAATTTTGAATATGCCATATGTAAAGTTTAAGAATCATTCAATATAAAGTTCTTTTACATAAAATTCTTTACAAAAAATTTGTGTACGAAAGTAGTAGATATAAGTTTGTTGCGCGGCCAGATAGATGGATTTTTACATTGAAAGATAAAAATAAGATTCTTCCAGTATCGGTGATATTGTCTGATATAGTCGATTTTTTCCAATTGAATGAAAATTTTGAAAATTTCGATCAAAAAGAATTACATTAAAAAGGTTGTAAAAGCTGATCCCTATGTATAATAATTGTGATCAAATTATGATATTCATCGAGCAAGAACAGTATTATTTGTTCAAAGATGGTTTCATATTATTATTGACTTAACTCTTCCGAACAATATCATAATTACCGTGTACCGGACTAGTCCCGCATTTCGGTCCTTTTTTGAAGCCTTTAGTTGTCGCGGCGTATCTCAATAGGATCTATTCACGGTCATAAGAAGTCACAAGAAAATGCGCTAATGGGTGATATCGGCAAAAATAGAAGTCGGTGCTATGGTTCCTGCCTGTATAATTTATTCTAAATTATGGTATGTTTTCTAGCGCATCCATCTGGAATGAATGAATTTTTTTTCTTTTTTTTTTTTGATCAAAATGGTACCACGTAATGGTACCACAATGAAAATGCTGGAAAAAGTAGATAAAATGTAACTGATATTGTCTCAGGAACTTTTTGCTATAGTTTCGATATTTGGATTATTTTAGATCAATTTCATGATTAGAATTGTTTTAATATTTCGTCAGTTCAATCGTTCCCTTGGCATATTTTTTTAAGATCAGGTCAATTTAAGAATAGCAATATCGCCATTTGTGACATACATACAAATACATATTGCAATGAAACGATGCCGAGATGAAGATGAACCAATTAGTGATTGCAAATTGTTCAAATTTCAACAATTTGGAAAAGAGCAATTTGAGAGATATATTAGGTTGTAATCCATTTTTCATCAAACAACTCATCAAGAAGCCAAAAGATCATCATCATTCGCCTTGTCTTGGCAGGATAAATGGATGGTACTATAAATGGAAGCCGCCTTGTTATTGTCCAATTAAAGGGAACACGTACAGACATCTGCCATTTCACTACATTTCGCTTTTATGGTTACATAATCTCATCTCTTCTCATTATTTTCCATTTTTTCCTGAAAGAGATGGAGAGAAGCCTTAGTTACAGTACATTTACCCTAAACTTCGGTAATTTGCCACTTTTTGAACTTTTGAAATTTGAAATCCACCAAGTTTCTCTTATAAAGAAAGAGTTGATAAAGAAGTATGTCCAATCTGCTGTGCAAAAAGAAGTAATAATTATTGCGATGGTATTAAAAACAGTGCCTAACATTTTGAGAATTCATTATTTAATTTTTAAATGTTGAAATTCCTCATTTCATGAATTGAGATTTGGGGATTGATTACTAATTATTTAAATGTTGGAATTTTCCATTTATAAATTGAAATTCGATCTAAAATCGATCAATATATCACATAAAATGATTATTTCCTGGTTTAATTATCTCAGGATAGTTCTATCCTATTCTTATCACATGCATTTTTCTAGAAATTTCCTACTAACTTCTTCCAATCATTTATTAAATAATCGTCCTGATACTGAATAATTTTTTCATAATAAGCAAAAATAAAATGACATGAAACGTTACAACACATATGTGCATGATTGACCTCTGACCTGACCTGTCTCCGTTCTGTTCATCTTCAATAATACTAATTTGCTAAAAAAATTTGGTCCAGTAAAGTAGAAGGCCATGTCTTCTTTCTGTTTATCCATTAAATTACACAGTCTCCATTGTTTCTTCTCTTTTTTTAAGTTAATTTTCATCATCCAACCATAAATTATTATTTTTTTACAGTATCTTTCTATGTACTTTTATTTATTATTGTTCATAAAGAATAAAATCTCAGTTCAGTAAATTGAAACGCCATTTCTTGAATTTTCAAATTTCCTCTAAAGATTTAGAAAAATTAAATAATTTACAAATCTATGGAATTCAACATCTTTCTTACTCGCTAATAACTTATCAATAAGTGGTACTTTGAAAATGGCATAAGATAAATTCAGGACAGATGAGATTGAAGTAGTTATTCTTAGCATTCAATTAATATCGAACTTATCGCACTGACACTTGACAGGAAAAAGATAAATCGTGATATCATATCAGTGTTGGAAAGATATTTTTCCTTCTGTTGCCATTCTCAATGGCCATCTTTCCAATGCGCTGAAATTCAGCTTTATTTTGACGTAAATTATCATTGCTCGTGCAGAATTCAACGAAGAGCTCAGTATGATAGCCTGAATAAAGTTTGGATGAATATTTGAATTTGTGATAAGAAATGATCATTTATTTCTTGCTTAAACTAATTCATCGATAATCCATCTAATCAGTGTCATTGCTTGCCATGCAAACCATCAAAATATCTCAAATTACTCTCCCATCTCTTGTCATCCTTCTTATCACAAGTCGTCCATTATAAATAATCATATATCTTATTTCATTTCTTCTTTCTTTCTGCTTTAATTTAGGTAAAAACAAACACACAAACATCCACATATGCTCATCAGGCAGAAATATGAGGATCTCGAGATTTGCAATGATCGATCGAGAATTTGTGGACATTTTGGATTACACATTCAAATATGAGTCAAGTAAACATACCATGCACACATGCAGTAGTGCTATCGAGTAAATTCTTTAGCGAATATCGAATTTACATCGATATTATCATAATTAAGTGTTGTTTTAATTTGCAATTTTGAACGATATCACCGTTTTATCATTGCTTATTATCAACGACAGTTAAATTACATGATTTCTATCAATGGATTTTCATGAAGAAAGATTTGCTTTTACAGCTAGTTTTTCAACTATGAATGAGTAAAGAATTTACTCTTTAAACCGATAAAAGAGTAGAAAACGATAAAAGTTAATTGAAATTGTTACTATGAAATCCAGAAAAAGAAAATGAGAAATCTATGAAACCGATAACAATTCTTCCACGGAAGAAACAGAATCGATAGCAAATATATTTTAAAGAATGAAGAAATTTAAATATAAATGATTTGATTTCGTATGGTTTAATCGTACTTCGGATCCCTGAATATTCCGATGCTTATGTGTTTTTTTTTTTTTTTTTTTTTTTTTTTTTTTTGCTACAGCTTCTTTAACGACCTATAATAAGTATGACAACCTGCCAGAATTGAATGATTATAGGATGAGTAGGATGAAAGTGTTACCGCGTACAAATAGAGCCACAAAATGATTGTCAGAAGCAACTGTTTGCAGGAAGGAATTTTTGATTATTTTTCACTCTCTCGTTTATGCTTATTTTAGAATTTTTATGTTAATATAACTTAAATTCGATACTTCACTAACGGTATACAAGTCCAAAATATCGTGGAACATCACATCAATCTTGAAATCTTAAAAGCACACCTCAAATCTATCGTAAAAACATAAGCGACCAGGAGGTATGAATTATTTGAAGTAATGTTAAAATTGACATAAAGATAGCTTAAGAAAGGCACGCATGGAAATTTCAATCTTTAATTCTAAAATTTTAATCTTTACTGTTCAAGCAATTTTAATGAATCTAGTGATAATTGTTTTCGCAAGAAATATCTGTGACTTTTTGATAAATTAATTAAGCTACTATTTGAATCATTTGCATGTCTAATCTACTTGTTCTTTTTAATTTTCCTCAACAGATTCATAAATTTGAAATTGTCTTTCAAATGATGTCTTTTTTAATGTTTTTTGAAACAATTCGAGGAAAATTTCTTATAATTTATTTTATGTATGTAATCTACTTGGTATATTTCCAGTCTTGTTGCTCGGATACTTTAGTACTAATGGCTTCTTTTCTAAGCACATTACGAGTTGCCAGGCTGTCGGAAAAAGCCTAATCTTGATTGATTTTATTGCATTGGACAATCATTTAGCGCTGATTTGATTTTGTTATTTTCTCTTAGCCAATTAGCATTTTGCAACGATGCATCTAAAACAAGTCGATAAAGTGCGGAATCACAGTAAGTTTAGATTTGTAGCATTTGAATTGCAGAATTACAATTTATTTTCAGCTAAAATAATTTAATTTAAATTCAAAAAAGAAATAATTAAGAAGCTTCATTGTAAAATCGAAAAAATGGATGACAATATGCAAAAAGTTCAAATAAGGCAAAAAAAAAAAAAAATTATTGATTTGAAAAAAATTACCCAAACCTTACGAAATTTGTTAAAATAATGAAACTTCTGCAAGATTACAGGAAAAATAATTGTATTCTGAAAGCTTTGCAAACCAACACTTATATCCTCTTTTTTAGAAAACTTTGCAATCCTTTAGCGAATCACTTTTGTTGCTTCGTAATTATTAATCTTCATAAAATAAGATTATCTATCAAATATCCTTCCTCAAAATCAGGAAATCTCAAAATTTCGAGGCCACTTATATATTATATTGTTTCTTTATGATTATACGTATCACCATTTAGAAATCAGTTAATTAATTTTTCTTTTCAAACCTTAACCAATTGTTGAAATATAATTCTAACTCGCAAATAGAAGTTTGAAATAAGATTAAACAAAAGCGATTTCACAAATAATTTATTGCATGCATTAGAATTTAAAGATTATTCGAACAATTTTCAAAAAAAATCACAACATAAAATTTGCAGTGCGATCATTTACAACAAATTATTTAGCTGCATTTAAAAAGACTTTTTTTTTTTAAATTTTGTGAAAAGACTATGTGTGGATTTTATATTTATACATTTTTTCTATGAAAGATCAAGTTTCTTTTCTTAATGAATTAAGTCCAATTTGCATAACGGAAGTTTAGAATTTGAACAATTAATTTAAGAAATGATAATAAATGCAAGAAAAGAATATATTGGCAATATTGGCATCTATGAACCACTGCTTATGTACAACAATGTAACAAAGCAATATCCCTGCATTTTGCACTGAACAAACATTTTGTCAACTTTTTTGGACACTAATGCATAATAACCGCCATCGACATTAGCAGCATAAGGAGGAATTATCCATAAAGTCTCTCTGGATGCAATTCTGGAAATCTCCTCATTTGTTTAAAAAAAGTTTTGAACTGATGAATTTGTCTTTCTCGGTTCAATTCCAGATTGGAACTGCATCTTGAAAAAAATGATTTTAAAGCAAAAAACTGGAATAATTGGTAAAATGCTATTCTAAATACTGAGGTAATGAGCAAAATGTGATCGAAATAAATAAATTATTCAGTACATAAATAAGTAATAGCAATAAATTTAGAGATTTTTCTCGAGAATTTTCAGCACTAAGGAAGATTTTTCATAAGTGAAATTGAGGGATCAATTCTACTCGCTGCACGATGGCGACGATAAATCAGAAGCATTCACTTGAGGCGAAAATTCGAGGTCTGTGCCCATGTTGACCGAAAAAAGATGATTATTCGATCCAGTCCCGGACATCATACTACCATAACCACTGCTACTCAAATCGTTCCCCAAATCTGCATAATGAGGTGGCGGCGGCATCTATAAACAATTTAATAAGATGCATAAGTTTTTGATAAGTTTTAAAGAGAACAAAACTTCTGAATTTTTTCAAACTCATGAATTAATATGAATTAAAACTTCGAAATTCTTGCCCAGAAATCCGGAACTGAATTAATTAACAATTGATTTTAAGTTTAAGGAATAAGTTTAACTGATTTGAAACACAATTTTGGGATCGTGAAATTGAAATTTATTAGTCTTTATTAAAAGTGCATTTGTATAGGTTCGCAATAATCCGTTAGATTCAAAATTTTAATAATATATACTTCATATGCAACTTCAATTTACTTGCTAATTTCATTGACGTAAATGGTCATTAAGTCAAATTTATATAAACATGTAGAACGAAGGGAAGAAGAGAGGTTGACATTTGAAAAGGTGTTATTTAGTACCCTCTGCTTGCCGAAGAAAATGAAAGGTTCGCGAACTTTGAAGTACTGTTTGCGCAGCTGTTGACACGGGTCAGGAACTGAAGCAAAAGATTGACCGCACATGCACTAAGTGCAAAAGTCAGCTGTCTCATACTATCATTTGCTTGTTTAAATTCAAAGGAATTCTGGCTGACCTAGTTGATTGCGACAAGCTAGTATCTTTAAATTAAGAGAATTGCCTGTTGCAAGGATAGAAATTCCTGGATCATTATCATGGAGCTTCCGAATATCGAATGGAAGCTCGAGAGTCTACCAACCGCAGTTGGTTCCTCAAATAATATTTCAGAATTCTCGTTTCTTGGTGAATGAATGACAAAAACCTTGACATACTATGATTTTAATTTAAGAAAACATTAAGTTTTCGCCAAATTACTATTAAATAAGCTAAAGATATATAAGAGATTTAAATAGAAGTTAAAAATTAGAAAAATCATACAATTTGAGCATAGGGTGAGGATTGTTGTAATGTAGGTTGTAGCGATGCATGCTGAGGTTGTGTCATGCCTCCTTGAGTATTCATAGCTTCCATACCGGACCAGATATTCGGATTCTGCTGAAACTGATGAATATCTACCGGTTGGATGCCAACCAAATTCGGATCACTGTGAGGTGTCGGTGATGCAGCTATCAGTGGACCAACACCGCCCAATCGTACCCCCGTAATAACTCTTTCCTGAAAAATACCTTCCAATCAACAAAAATTATTTTATCACAAAATCAATAGCTATAAACGAATCGTAATTTGTTTCTACCCACAGTCATAAAGTAACATTACTGGTGAATGATTAATTTATAGTAAAACAGCAATTTATAAATGTGATTGCTCCTAATCTCTGAGCACAATCAAACTTCCTAATTCAAATTAAGCTTGATTTCATAATTTCAATTTTCACCATTGGTAACCTAAGCTCGGATAAAAAAAAGAAAAGAAGTCATTTCATAATCCATTGAACGGATCAGAAATCTTTTTTAAGTTCTTCACTGAATGCATCACTTAGAATTTCTAAGACGAAATACTATTGACGAATTCAAACAGATTCGATGCTGGTTTACAAGGTTTCGTAAAGAATTCAGCTCTGAGCACCGATCTAATATGCTTAAAATTTTCTCTTATCTTACTTTCCTCGTTATATCTATTTGATGTAAACACAGAATTATTGTCACAGATGGACATGAATTCTACTGTCAACAAACATGCAAATCCACTATTCATTGTATCTTTCAACATTTTATCGCTTGTCCTATATCTTACCACTAAGATAAATAAATAATATTTATACACGAACTAATAGATCTAACATTTAACAAATAATCAAATTGTTTTAAAAAAAAAGACTCTGAAGAGAGTGAAGATTTTCAACCAGACAATTTTAATCTTTTTAGAAATTTGAAATTACAGACCCAATTTCAACTTAATTTGAGCTTTCATTCTAATCTTTGTAATACTGCAATCAAATTTGCATTCTTCAGTTATTCAAACTCATACTTCTCGTAAGTTACTTATACTTTGGACTTATACGTTACCTAATATTTGGTTCATCCCACAGCGCCAGTTCTGCTTGCCAAAAATGGTCAACTTGGAGCAAACATTCACTGTTTACGTGTCATTCAAGCAAGCAAGACGTCATATTCATTGAAAGTTTGAGAATAGGTTGAAGACGTTTCGTCCCACAATTCCTCTAATCATTCACTTTACCGAATTTAACAGCTTCATTGCGTACTACAATTATCATAAGGGAAACTTCAATGGAAACCAGCTATTACATAGTTCGATTAGTCTTTTGAATTTTGCCATCCTCTTATTCTACATAATCACTCGTTGAGGTATTTTATTGATAACATTATCGTTATCATACGGAGTAATTTCATGTTTGAAAAGCCTGGAAAGGCCATGATGCTTTGAATTTCTTCTGTAGTAGTGATAGTAGGAGCAAAGTGATATCATTTACGCTTCAGGGTGGCATCTACGGTGACAAACGAGATGTCATGGATGGATGACGGTCGGCAGGGAGTTATGTGTGGCCTCTTCCGCTCCACTGAATTAGATGTGAACTGCTGAAGTGCTTCATACCATTACGGTATTTGAACTTGGGCCTATGGCTCACTTATTTATTGAATGTGCTAACACAAATGCATATAAATACCCACATACACACATACATTCACATACACACATACATACATGCATACACATATCACTGATTTATTTCACTGTCCTAAAATGCTCTATTGTGTTCAATTAACCAAGTATATACAAGCCTATGCAGACATGCACACACTCATTTAAATATTTGAAAGTTTTTATTTGAATTGAATAAGAAATTCTGTTTAGATGATGCTTAATCAAGCGTGCACTGAAAAGAAGGTCAATTTGAAAGTTAACTCAAACAAATTCGAATCTCAATCATTTCGAAAAAAAAATCATTTAATTTGCAAAAACAAGTTTTTGACTGAACTATTAGCGCCAAAAAATTATTAACGTCAAGAATTGTTTTTTTTTTTTTTTTCTTCTTTTGGAACTATGATGTTAGAAATGGCTTTTTTTCAAAAAACTCTAATTTCCTCCTTCCATTGGTCAAGTAGCTGTCCTTTCTTTTCTTTTTGCTCTTCAAGAAGAACAATTTGGTAAAGAGTACTTTCAATAATCATTCACAAAGCACTTCAACTACGGAAAACGGTACTGTATCAGAAACAAAAAGGATAAACAAAACCTTTTTTTCATGTTAGACTTTTCCTAGCAATTTGTCTTCTTTCAGAGAATTGAAAGAAATATGTTGCTTCCTATTGTTTTTGAATTTAAAATTTTCTCAATCTCAATTTTTTAGCAAAAGGATTGGCAAAATAGAAGATTATAGAAGATTTTTTAAGATTTCAACTTATTTAAAACTTCACTATTTCATTTCTTTCCTATAAAAAAAAAAAAAAAAATACTGATAATATCGAAGTGAACAAATGAGCTTTTCTATTGCTTTTCTTATTTCTTGTTGCCTGATTATTATTCATAAAAGCGATAAGATTGCAAAAGTTGTCTTAAAATCAAATCAATATACTACTTAAACTAAAATAACGGTGCTCAAAACCAGCACATCATCTTCGGTTTAAATAATTTCGGGAAAAGAAGTATATTGGAAATGAAGCGAGAAACTGTGGAAAACTTTCTTTCAAAGATGCCCTTACCAGTTAAGGGAACAGATTTATTTGCTTGTCTACAGTATCTTTTCATTGTGTTGATTATTATCCAAATTATTATTAATTCATTATTCAAAAGCATAGTCTAAATCAATTATTATTCTTTTTTTTTTTTTTTGATCCCGAATGACAACTAATTTTCCCGCATTTCAGTAGATCTAACCCATGATTTGTTTATTTAACAGAAATACGAAAATGAGAGACCATATGGTAAAATGTTTAAGCAGCATACAAAGATAATTAAGAACTGCATTATTTGCTCATAAGCTGTTCAAGAACATATGTTTTATTCAGATCATTCTTCCTCATCTTATATTTTTCATATTGATTTATTTAATTTCAGGTGAACGTTAATAGTTCAATCTCCTAATTCATTCTTTGGATTTCAAATTTGACTCAAAACTCTTTCTTCTTTTGGAATTTAAATCTAAAATCTGTAATATGCGCTTAGTTTCGATTTATTCCATTGGCTTTTCTTATTTTTTTTTTCAATTGTTTCACTTTTGCTATTTAAATTTCAAGTTTTTCGAAAATACCTGAAGCAAATAGTACATAAAGTATATTGAAGGTGAAAATTATCGTCTTGGATGAGCAAATTCCAAAGAGAGGACATTACGGAGCATTGTTTTCACAATCAAAATTAATCGATATAAGCCTTGTGAAATTTGTTGTTGATGTTCTCAAATGACCCTACATTGACCCTGCACTATGTTCACCTCACACATTTTGTTCCGACTGATAAGATCTCGACATCTTCAGTAGCAATTACTGCGGTCACTCATACATTCATAATTGTTTCTGTACCGCAAATTCTTCCCAACACTTCAACTGTTAAATTTGAGAATATGTGAAAATAAGAAATAAAGCATTGTAATCTTAGAAAAATACAACATGAGGAGGTTATTTGACATTCATTTAGAATTATTCGAACATTTTCTTAAATTTCATTTCTCATTTTTAATTGATATTTCATGTCATTTCATTGCATAACAGATGCTGCTGAGTGAGAGGAAACAATTTATGAAGGATGATCGGATGATGCGGATATCACGAATTAAGGGGAATGTTGCCCGGGTAACAGTCAACATTCATCGTACACACAAACTCTTACGGATAATTTATGAATTAGTTCATGAAAAATTGAAAAATTGTTGTTGACTTTCGCTCCCTTTCGCCATTCCAATATTTGCTGTTTATTTCGAAATATTTGGTGACAACTACGAATATTTATTTGGCTAAAGGTAGACGGAAGGTAACTCCAACTGGTAAATGAAATTGTATTTGCACAACCTTTCATTATAATTATATTATCTGTCATCGTCATTATCATAATTATCAGTTATGTGCTGTAATGCCATTTCTATTTATCGATAATCATGGGAAACAGAGTTCATGCGACCTAGACAGATGAAGAGGAATTTAGCAATTGAAGAAAATTCTTCCACATATGAAATAGTTTTCAAAGATGAAATTTTTTTTTCTTTATAACCTGACTTCAAATTAAATTTAACTTAAAATTTACTTCGAAATTTTTTTTTATTTTCGAAAAGTTTATTACATGCTCAATGCTGTAGCATATTTTAAAGGATATTTGGCAATTAAACTTGAGTTTTGTTCTTTCGAAAAGATTTATGGTTGCAAAGAAGTTGCAATTAATTGAATTGTTCTGCTGTGTCCATTTCGTATTCATTAAAAATTTTCACAAATTACCGACGTATTTCACGGTCCGTTAGTTTGTTTAAAATACGCTTCCGGGCATTCAATTAATTATTGGTATTTCTATGCCATAAATACGAATGTTTCGTCTTTCTCAAGCAGACCATGAACAAATAATCATCAAAAATTGAAATGCTTGCACATAAATCATATATAACGCAAGCTATTCTTTCATATTTTGGTCAACGGTAGCAGACAATCAATATTTGATTACTAGTTGATTGAATTTAATCTAAGATAAGGGAAAAAATGATAAGATATAAGCGAGTTAAGGATAGAAAGCATTGATTGATTGATTGATTGATTGGTTGATTAATTTGATCTGTATTATTTTAGCGATGCTTATCAGTGACTAAAGTTCAATAAAGATTGATTAAAATGTTAAGATCAAAGAATTCTCATACGTTCTGAAGCATAGAGAAACTTTTATGCTTAAAAGAACGATGGATGTTTGGAGATCGAACAGAAAAACCATTTAGTTAAGTAAACAAATACATATTTGTGATGAGATGAGCGGAAATAATTGCGGAAAGTTAATGGAATTAGAAGATATGCAATGGTAGTTATGAACTGAATTTCAAAATTTTTAATGTAAATCTTGAATTCAAAGTTTTGAAAAAAGCTATTCAATGGAAATTTTTGCAAAAAATTAGAATCTTTTCGAAGAAACTAACCGTTTCCGCTTTCTGTTGTAGATGTTTCATGGCAATTTGTCGCTTCTTATCTTTACAGCGTTTGTTCTGGAACCATACACGTATCACACGTGGACTTAAACCTAAAAAGATGAAATTTATATGCGATCTTTACTTTTACAAAAAATGTATTGAAATTTTTGATGATTTGTTTCAAGTTTTTAGGAGTTTAAATGAGAATAAATAAATATAAAAAATAGAAATTTGATTTATTTCTCTCAAAAAAATCTGCTCTTAAAAATTAGTGCTCTCATCATTGTTATGTTGGCCGTTTTCTGATTGGCATAAATGAATGTCTCATGAGGATCGATAGGAGTTGACCTCAAATTAACCTCAAACTGGAATTGAAAAGAGTATAGAAGAGTCAAGTACCGGTCATTTCAACAAGGTGTTCCTTCATCATAGCATCTGGTCGAGCATTGGCAGCATAACATGCTTTTAATGTCATCAATTGTTTCTCGTTAAGCACTGTCCGAACTCTAGTCGACTGGAAAGATCAAAAATCGAATGATATATTTAATGAAAATTCCGAAATTTAAAAACATCAATTGAAAAGGTAACTTAAACTTTGGGAATATTTCACTCAAAATTTAGTATTTCGATTTATGAAATATGGCAAAATTTTCAGTTCTTTCTTTCTCCCTCTGCAAGAATACAAAAAAAAAAAGAAAGGAAATTACTTGTTTGTCCTTTTTGTTCTTTTTAATTTGTGATTTCGAAATGTTAAATGTGGTTACAATCTGAAATTCATGATGACTTTTAAAAATTTAATTAAACAATTGACCTTCGTTTAAAATATTAGCAAACTACTGCAAATCCTAATTATACAACGCAATAAGAAAAGCTCTGAATCATGCTGAAAAATCATGGATGTCATCCCGAGATTTTGAGTAATTCAGTAATTAAATATTGATCCACTAAGCTTGAACAATCAAATTACTAACAGTTAATTCAAACAGAATTTTTTAGTATAATAAATTAATGATAATACTTGGTTTGATTGTGCCATCCCTTCAAACCGTTGATCGTTTGCTATGATCGAGATGTTAAAACTTGAGAAAAGAGATTCTGAGTACGGAAGCTATTCATGTTTGATGTTGAGAATTGTTTCAGAGCGAGAGAATTTTGGACAAAAATTAGAAATTACCACAAAAAATTCTTAAACGAACCTCATCTGATTTAGGACTTCGAAGGGAAAGTGGTGGCGTATTTGACATTTGATTATCCAGGCTTGTCAAAGTTGAACCATCCCAGCCGTCTTCATCCTCTCCTCCATAGATCTCCGTTTTAATTGAGGATGGTTGCTGTATAATAATTCATGAAAAAATTGCAACAAAAAGAAAGAAAAAAAGTTTTCAAAAGTTTAAAATTCATTTCTAAGAGCTTATGATCGAAAGGGTCATCAATAACCACTCGGACATTAGCTGTATTAACCTCAATATTATTTGTGTCACAATCAGCTCGACATAATATGTCATCTTCTCGTTCTCGAAATACGAATTCATCTCCAATCGACAATTTCTTTTCGCAATTTGAGCATGAGAAGCATGCAACATGATAGGTCAAAGTTCGTATTTTCATTACCATATCTGTCTTCGAAATGTATTCCTTGCAACGAATGCATTTCTTCGCATCTGTTATCCTTAAGAAAGTTTTAATTATGCTCAAAAACTTTTCAAAGTATCTTGAAGTATTTATTAGATGTAAAGTTTTTTCCAAGTCATGCTGGAAGCTTTTTAATGAACAAATTGAGGGATTAGAACTTATAATCTAAAAAAGAACTCAAATTTCATTTTCTCAATATCCTTTCATTCAGATCAGCTTCATCACTTTTGTTTTTGCTTTTTTCTTGAACGATATCAATTCGATATTTAAATTTCTGTTCTCTTAACTATCAATTCCTAATCAAATTATGGAAGTTATAAATATGATATCAATAATAAATTATTGATATCGAATTAAAAAATGATTATCAATATAATGGAAAATTCATAACAGATCAAGGTCCATAATATTATTTTTTTTTTGATGAAAAAATTTCTTCCCAAAAATTTGTCATTTTTTGAAATAACGAATTTTTCATTTAAATAAAGCAACTATTTCTCTCTTTTTTTTTGGTTATAAAAAAATGGAAATAAAAATAAAAGAATATAAAGTTGAAGGAAAGGAAGTCCAAGGAGTAAAATATCGATTACAGGAAAAGGTTTATTTATGTTGAGCAAGAAATGTTTGTTTTATAACCACATATGAATTGCGACCTCGAAGCAAGCAGAGCAGCTGCTCGAGTTACTCCTCTAAAGAGGCCATTTTTATGATTGCAAACTCATCCATGAATTATTATTATTCAATGCACAAATGATCTGTTGCGAAAATGTGAAAAGAAAAAAGAAAGGAAAATTTCAGAAAAAATTTCGGAAGAAAAAAAGAGTCGAATAGCAAAAATAATTTATTAGTTAGTCTGTGAAAATCGAGAAATTCATTCGATTTTTTCTGTGACAATTAATTTCTTTCTGTTTTCAATCATTTCTGTACTAAAATTTCTTCGGGATTTGTTTCATTATTTCTAATAATGGAAATTGTTTTTAATTCAAATTAAAATTATGCTTTTTTCCTAATTAACAATTAAAAATTCAAGTAATCTTCGATTTGGACATCAGAATAGCATTTCCCAGTTATTCTATCGAATAACGATTTTGTAAGCTGCATATGATGACAAATTTGCTTACGATGGGATATATAATAAATTCGAAAAACTTTTGATAATTAAAATAAATTTGTTCCTCAGATTAATTCATCTCTCCTAACCGTTCAATTTATATGACGATATTTCTGGAAATTCATTATATATGTCGGCAAGAATTTCCGGTTATTCCGCAATTGTAACCACTTCAAAGATTTCTTCTTCTCCGATTCGATAGTTTCCATTCAAAAATTTTAGTTACTGTATGATATTACGTCATTAAATAGTACCAAAACCGCCTTCTCTCGTCATTTCCTTAGAAGTCGGAAAATGATCCACGAAATGGACTTCCAGATTTTTCTTTATTCTTTGCATAATATTTTTATGCAATCAGTTCTATCTTGCAATCGCAATAGAAGAGAAGTTGAGAAATATTCAAATTTGCAGTCTTTAAAGTTGTCATTCTATTTATCTTAAAAAAAAAAAAGAAGGCTTCCAACTTTCTTCTGCAAAATGAGTGAAAAACATCGATCTCTATCCTTTTCTAAAGCCCTATCTCATCTTTCATTCCACGTTTTGTGTTTTTTGAAAATTCGTGAGAAGTTTTTTTGCACAAATTAATTTGAAGAATTTCGCATATGCATACTAAAAAATAAAACGAATAAATGAGGAAAGTTACCTCACAATTTTCAAGTCATAAATATCTGAAAGTTCCATAGAAATTCCAGCTTAAAACATCCGATAGAAATGTTGAAAATAGCACTGTTATTGGAAGTAGGTATTTTTGAATGAATAAATAAGATTGATTATGCAGAGATTATTCAGAAATTTATCAAATTATCAAAACTCAAATTTTATCAATTTTATGCAATGAATCTGCTTGAGATTCAGATTCCCCATTATTGATGTTATATTGTCGCGATTGGAAAAACAACTTGTCAGCTCTCTTTTCCTAGACGATTATCAAATAGTATAGTGTCAAAAAATTTCGTGCCCAGAATGTCTGATAGGCCAATCCAAGAGAAATTGGCCTTCATTAATGACAATAATAAAGGGATCATTTTCAGTAGCTCTCGAGACTACTTCCCTTCCTCTCATCTTTCAAAAAAAAAGAAAAAAGAAAATGAATAAAAATTCTCACGGCATGTGCAAAATACGTTTGCTTCTGATTATTGCTGATATGGATGACAGTAAAAAAAAGAAAGATAAAGCAAAAAAAGTTGAAAAAAAAGGGAGCGAAAGAAGATGCCAAGGCGGCTTTTCTTTTTATTTTCAATTGAATGAATGAATGAATGAATGAATGAATGAACGATCAGTCAAACGTAATATTGCTTCGATGCTTCTGACTTTTTTGCATATTAATTTGAATATATTCGACAGAATTAGGCTTGCCAAAGATTTAAAACAGAGCAAAGGTGATAAAAGTGATAGGGAAAATGATAGGAAAATGGTAGACGATATGGCTCGATCGTTTTGCTCGAAGGCGATTTCAACTTTACTTATGCTGGAAAGGCATTTATTTGTTGTTTTCAAAAATGGAAATAATATAAACAGTTAATTTATAATTTTTTTGGTCTTTGTTTAACAACTGAAGCCTAATTGCTATTTGATCAACGAAAAGTGATGTAGTTTTAAAACTCTGAAGAAAGAGTGATTGGATGGCAGCGAATTAAAATATTTTAGTTTTTTTTTATTTCAGTGAAAATATTTCAGTAAAAAATTTCTCCCTTAATAAAATGCTGCAAGTTGTGTGCTCCAAAAAATAAAAATAAACTTAATGTAAATTTATCAAAAAAAAAAGAAAAAAATGATCGAAATGAAGTGATAGTGTCTGAGTAAGTATCGAACAATCGATGAATTGCATAAATTTGATTTCAAAAAATTGCCATTGACGGGGAAAGCTTGCTACCCTTTTAAGCGCTTAAAATAATGCTAAATAGCAATTTTTAATGCGAAACATGAGCATATAAACCGTGGGAGAGTTTGATATGATTCCCTCTTAGCTCTTCTTCTCCGTTCTTCTGAATCCGTGGATTCTAAACAATACTATACTGGCAGGAAAAAAAATCAACTTATCCTGACAAAAAAGAAAAAAAAAAAGGAAAACGAATTATTTTTGAGAATAATCCTACGAGTGTAACCTTTGAACCCGAAGCGGTTATTGTATTTGCATTAAATGAATAAATGTCTTAAATACTTAAATTTAATAATCTTATATTATGAGAATAAATGTATCATCTATTATAAAATTATTTTACTTTTCTGTGAAATGATTTTTTTGCTAAAAATATAAAATGCAAAGATTATCAAGTTACCTTAAATAGTTGAATCGTAGTCTGTTAGTGTCCAAGAATCAATATTTCTTTTTTTTTTTTTTTTAATTAATTTGAATTAATTTGGAAGATTGTCTCTTAAATTTTCTTTTCTCCATTCATTTCATCTTATAAACATAGAAATCTCCGGAAAATCTTTTTTTTCTTTCTGTAATTTCCACATTCATTTTCCTAATAATAAGAAAAATAGGTAATTAGCTAAAATTGTTGAAATGTAAGATAAACGATGAGAAATTTGTTCGTTGTCGTTAAACAAAAAAAAGATATCAATCAAGTTTGACGTAACATGACAACACACTTTAGGTATCTTCTCAGGTAACAATTCCTTCAAACATAAATATTACCGCTGCTGTCTCAACACTTGCATAATAGGATGTCGCAGTAATTATGGAAAATGTCAAAAGTGATATTGTATAATCGATGTATGAGTTGATGATGGTCTACTGCTTCAAATATGAACAGGTAAATTGTCCTTCAATTGATGACACTTCAATGTGACATACATCACTATGCGGTTACCTTAACTATGTTGGCGATTAAGTGTTTGACACAACTAATTATCTTTTCTATAATTACCGAAACATATAATGTCATCGATGATTGTTTGATCGAAGAATAATTTGGCTTTGGAAATACTAAACTGCCGAATCATTTCACATTTCTATGTAAAAATGAAAAGAAAAAAGGTGGAAAAAATTCTGCCAAATTTATCTGGATCAGGTAAAAACTAATATTCATCAAACATATCTGATATTTGATCTTTATTCCACATTATATCAATTTGGATCGTTGCACAAAACTTAAATAGGTTGAAACATCGTTCTAACCAATTTGATTTATTTTTGTTAACTTGAATTTAATTTTAGAAAGATGGAAGTACCCCTATTAGTTGTTATATAGGTTTATTTGAAATGCAATAAATAAATGTTTGTTGACAAGTGTCATGTATATTGTATTGATGATTATCGTAGATTTGCTTGTCACGAGCTGTCAGAAGTGATTATCAATGGAGATTGTTGATAAGCGGTCGGGAAAGATAATCTTATTAATTACGATGGTTTGGGTGTCCAAATATATATTATAAGTTGACAGCTTAGCAATTTATCCAACTGACATGTTGAATTAATTTTTAACAAAATGAAATGATCAATTGTATTTAGTTTTACTTGCATTTTTTCTTTCCCTTTCTCTCTCTCCTTATCTCTTTTTATCAATTTAATTATCATTTCTACCATCACAATAGCAATGCTGTATATTACTCAAGAGCATTACCATTGTTATGATAATAGACCAGTGATTGTTATGGTAGCAAAATTAAATAAAAAACAAATTATTAATCATAAAAGTGAACAAATTTTTGAAATCTGTAAGTCCAATCCCATATTAATTATATAGACTATTGATGCAGTTTATGGTAATTAATTAACATGTAATTTCCAAGATTTAAATAAATTTCACGTTTAAGCAAATGTGAAGTTACCTTTTTCTTTCTTCAGCAAAAAGGTTATCTAGGAAGATGTTCTGTTGAAAAATTTGGCAATATTTTTCATCAATGTTCGTTTTAATACAAGCAGTAAAAAGTGGGAATTTGGAAGAAAAGACATAACTTATATAGAAAAAGTGAAAATAAGGATGAGATTAAGGATAATGTCGAATGAAAGAAGGAAGTCTAGGAGGAACGCATTAAACCGATTAGTTCCATCCTTCCAAGCTTTCAGAGCTTTCAGGATGGAAAAAGCGATTAGTAGCAGATTAAAACAGAGGACAGAAGCGGCCAGTAAAGAATATATTCAGATACTCGACACATTAAGGTAATTAATTACTCATCCTGTCGGATGAAATTACGACAGCTACAGATTTGATTTATCAATACATGATATTACTCGATCTGAATGAAAAAAAGAAATTCATTTATTAAATATTTGTTTTGGCGAATCAATTAATTTGCAAAAGTATACCTTATAAATGACTTATTTTCTATTTTTTCTTTTCTTTTTTTTTTTTTTTTTTGGAAATGCAATAATGAATATGTTTTAAATTCATTAAATTGATTAAAATGTTACAAAATTGATTAAAATGTTACAAACATAAGGTCAAATGATCAGTAAAAATTATGGATAGATAAATATGACTTCATGTGTGCATGAAACTGAAATTAAAAGTTTCCATTTTTTACCAAGACTTAATTTTCACGTGACGCTACGTGATAGTTACGTGATACTAGAAAAAAGATGAAGAAAAGATGAGGAAAAACAATAAGGAATTGAAGTGGGAAGAACTAAACTACGTCATCAACAGGGATTGAAGAAGTTGTCAAGTGGCATTTACAAGTGCTCATCTGTTCCGATCACCGATACAATGAACTGAATGCTCTTCGCACTTCATCAGTAACAGAACTGCTGATTTCTTCCTTTTAATTAAATATCAAATTGAAAGGATCAAAAAAATGGTTTGAATTTGTGAACTTAATTAATTGATAAATTTGAAGAAGAAAAAAGAATGCAAATATGATGGTGAGAATTAGAAATTGAAAAATCTATGCAAATTTGATATCGTTTTAATTTAAAATAATTATTTTCAATTTATAATAGAATTAGAAGTTAAGCAAAGTCAAAGGTCACTAACCTGATATAATCCTCCTTACAGTACGGTTTATTGTCCCGAATATATGCTGTACATGTTTCATCCAAATAACATTCACATTGTTCACACTGCAATAGTTTTACTTCTATTTGCTTATTTATTCATTTGATTGAATGGATTATTTACCAATAATGAATGAATTATAATTAAAACTAGCAATTATAGCACACTTTGTGCATAAGATTATAAATTTATTGGTTTTTTTAATTTTAAATTTTTAAAAAATTTTAAACTCAAATGGATAAAATTTTTAAACATTATGAAATGCTTTGAAACCTTTTCTCCTACTTATTTTCATTAATTTCTGCTATTTAATGCTCATTTCCTTCGTTTTATAACTGTTTACCTGTTGTTCACCTATTTGTAAGGTTATTTGTTTAATAATTTACTTGGCAACTCGCTCATTAATTACAAAATTTCATAAGTCATAAACAAAAAAAAAATGATTGATTATTGTCAACCACATGCATTGTGAATCGTACTTCATTGCATTTCATCTTAATATGGAGTAAAAAATTGAAATTAAAGAAAATGAAATGAATTTCCCTCTCTCCAACGCTGCACTCACAAATAAATAATATTTCTATTTTGTTTGTCAGAATTAAAACTAAAATTGCGACAGGAAGTATGGGGGGAAGTAACACATCCACCAGTCTTGCTGATAATTTAATAATTTTGGCATTGATTAGTCCATCTCTTCCCTCTACCCCAAAACCCCCACTTCTTCCCTTCCAAAAACCTGTTTATCTCTTTTCTCCATATTAACTTTAAGGCAGTCTAAAGTCTTTTAGAAGAAGGAACACATCGCAAATGTATCGCACCGAGGATTACGGTAATTCCCAATATAGTAAGCTGTAAGACTGTTCAACAAATAAGAATGAATTAAATTTTTCCAATTGAAGTTTTCTTAAGCAAAATTTGTTTCTATCTTTAAGGGATTTGTTATATAAAATGTTGTAAATTATATTAATCCTATCTATTTCTGTCTTGTTTGCAAATAATCCTAATGATAGTATCGCATCTTATAAATCTCATTAGTTTGTTCTTAGTTTCAAATTCCACTCCGTATTTATCACAAACAAGGAGTTTTTTCAGTAAAATAAAAATTTAGTAAGTTACTTGGTAGGTTTTTCAGTGAAAAAATGTTAAAGTCTGGTTTATGTAAATTTAAGTAAGCCGTTTATGTAAATAAGTTCTCATTTAGTAACTTTTTTCAGTAAAAAAAAAAAAACTTGTTTTTTTTTTTTTTAGAATTAATGCAATTAAGTCTGAATTATTATCGAATCAATATATATACATTTGAGAGTTCTTGCCAACTGGTAATCAATATAGGTAGATTAATGATTAATGGTAGGTCAATGAACAGAGAGCAGATCATGGATTTCAAGGGCATTTCATGGAAGAATTAAAATTGAACACACAACATCGTATCAATGATTTATTATGCTGTTGCATGGAATATTTCTATAAACTTTGTTTCGCCTGATGGATATTAGAAATTATTTGATATTTGAGATATTTATCTGGCAAATAATTCCATTTTAGCATATTATCCCCAAAATAGTTGGAATTAAAGAATTTTTTTTCTCGAATAATCCGGAAAATTAAAAACTTGTATCTTTGAACTAAATTTTTTTGCACTATCCTTCGGAAAAAAAAAACATTTCAAAAAAACAAATAAATTATTTCCTTCTATCTCTATTGAGTTCATTCCATTTTTAGTTAGTATTTTACTATTTCATTGCATCCATCTATAAGTTAACTCATTGAAGTTTTTCTATAAAATTATAATTAACACTTAATTTTAAGAGCAATTTTTGGCTTGATAAATTTTGCTTAATTTAATACAATCATTTCTCTAGATATAATCAACAAATAAGCGGATGATACATTAAGTTAATCACTATGTAAATAAAAAGTTAGAAATAGCAAGTCACTTAGCAATAAGCTGAAGTAATGAGATGTGACCTAAAAATACAACAAGTACCATCGTGCAATCTTTGCACAGGTTAACTCCATCTTGGAGATATTACGCAATTAAAATCTAACAAAACTTATTTCTTAATATTTGTTACATCATTTTTCAAGATGAGCATGAATTAGTATTACATTTTCGAGCACTGTGCTTCAGTTTAATCCGCTTAGTTGAATCGTCAATTTTTCTCATTGGTAATCGTTTTATCTGATTTGAATTAGATTAAAACGAAAATTTTACAAAAATCAAGATATAATTGATGAAGCAAACCTTCAGACATCCGGCATGAAATTCGAGGTTCGGATTGACACGTAATACAAAAGGGTCACGTATTTCTGCAATAAATTCAACTTATTTCGAATTTTAAAAGGTTTGGATTTATTTCGTCATTTGGCAAGTGATTTAAAAGATTCTCATATATGAAAATGGATTGCAAATGACTTGTTTTTTTTTCTTCGATTTATGCTCGAAGCTTAATCAATGAAAGCGTGTGAAATGGACTATTTCAAATTCTCAAACTTTGAATTATTTAAAATAAAAAATTCATGAATTTTGTGTGAGCTCAGCTAGTCATCATCATCATCATACCTTGCAAGCATCCGATACACAATCGACATCCTCGCTGCTGCTCTCGCTGCCCCTCTGATCCTGCGAATTATTCATTATTATATAGAGCTTTTATTTAATTCAAATGGATGATAATAGTTGGAAAATATTTGCCATAAGTTGTGGCTGTTAAGTTTTTTCTACTAACTGATCAGTTTAATTCGTTATTTCAGCTTAATTAATGATTTCACTGATAATTTTGATAGAAACAATCAGTTGTAGCATTTTGTTAAAATACACAGGGAAAGTTGATACAGCAAAAATGATTGCTTTACATAACGAGTAATATTGAGCAGCGACAAAACAAAATGTTATTTGTGTGATTTACGAAAAAAGAGACCCAGATCCCTAAAAATGATGAAGTGATAAAACAACAGTTTAAGTGATATGATAAAATAATTGGAAGTATGCAATTGAAATATTCCAGCAATGCTCCTACAAATAATATCAAAAATAGCGAGATAATTCAAATATAGAACCTAAAAAAAACTTACCAATTGATATATACATTTATATTCTCAGCAGTGACAAAAAAATAAATTGTAATAAAATTGAAAATTTATTGCATTTTTAAAACAATCTTCCTGGGAGATCCATTTCAAACTGCAATTTAGGGGTTTGATACAGACAGTAGAAGTTAGTGAATCTAAAACCCTAATTAACAGTTCCATAAATCAGTCAAGCCTGGAACCAGATGTCTTTTTGAAATTATTAGCCAAGACCAAAATGCCACTTTTGAGAGCTATTTTTAATGGGCATTAAACGACCTTCTAAAATACTCGATTACCGGCTTTGTTCTTTCACAGCGCACAAAATCAGTCCGAATCGAAGACCTGTTATCAAATGCATCGTTTCAAATCGTTCAAGTTGTATTAATCAGCTATTTTTTCATAATTTTATTTAAAAAGTCAAACAGTCTATCGTATGAAAAACTGCCCATAAAATTGCATGGAAAATAATGGTCGTTAATTAATTACTTCATCTTTTTTGGAAATTGTTTTGAAATGGAAGAAGACGAAGTTTTTGATCTAAGCTGTAAAATTAAGCGAATTTTCAGGCTATCAAAGTTGACGGAAGGAATATACAAAGTGTAAAACAACATGAATTATTAAAGTACGATACGATAAGGAAGCAGTGAGTCTTTTTAAGAATTTCTATTCATATTGCATGCATCGTGATATTAATTATAAGTAATTGTGTAAATATTGACTCGATAGAGAATGGTTGGTCAAAGTATCCTAAGTTGATTGTCGTATTTGAGACAGTTGTCCTCCCGAATGATCCATTTTATACTTTTTTCATTTCTCTTTCTTTCTACTATTTCCTTGAAGAAAGGTATGAAATGATACACTGGGGAAATCAAAACTCTGCACAATTCACGATAATCTAAATATTCACTTCAATCTATTTCATTCAATATAAAAATTGAGAAATACTGATTTTAAATTTTATTCATTTCTTTTCTTTCTATTAGAATCCCAAGTTATTAGGACGAATTTTTGAGTAAACCGTTAGAATTCTGAAACATCCCAAAAACTTTTTTTGCGTTTCATTCTAATAAAAGAAAAGCGATTTTTGAAAAAAAAATCTCAATATATGTTTTTAAAAAACTATATTTTTTTTCAGATCAGTAGCTTGATAAGTGCCGAAATCGAATGTGATGAAATTAGAATTGTGGAGGAAGCTGACGTAAACTGATGAAAAATTTTGTTTTGCTTTCCTTTTTTTTTTTTTTCTTTTTTCAAAGAAATGATAAAGAAAAGAAGGTATGATATGGCAAGAATCAGCTTGAAAAATTAGAAAATTTTTTGTTTTTTTTTTTTTTTTTTTTTTTTTTTGCAAAAATCATTCCAATGAAATTTCAATTATTGAGACATAAGGAAATTTTGTCAGTCTTTGAATATAAGAATGTAATAGGAATGTGAGATTTAAAAAAATATTCGGGAATAATACTGGATGAGAATCTGTACTTCTATTTTCTATATAGAAAATTTTTGAACTTTTTGAGAGCTACGAGCAAAAATGCATTTCTCTCTTTGCGGAGTCAGAATATCGGAAATTCGATATTTAAATTTCAGAAGTGTAATAATCACTGATTGATTAGATGAGAATATATGATCTAATTTCTTTGCTACATCATCCAAATTTGACGAATCTGGCACTTCCTTAAAGTCACTTTGGGGAAGTTGAAACAGCAGGTGGATATATCATAAAACTTTGAATAATCCCTGACTCGATTTTGATAATTTTGGACAAGCAGACTAGTTTAACGATTAGCATAGTAAGCTTTCTTCAGAAGATAAATACACTGCCATGTTCGAATGCTGTCACCAAGAGAAATAATGAATTGAATCTAATCGAATCGAAATAAATTACAGTTCGAAAATATCAATAAGTTTAACAGGACATTAATTAGTTACTAAATTTGCACGAAAGATGAGATTAATTTTGTCATCAAAATAAGAAACAAAATAAAAAAAAAAAGTTTTTAAAGAGAAAACTAACTCAGTTGAGTTTCTATGTCATTGTCGATTCTTCCAATTGTCGCATCACCATTACTTGTATTATTGTCTGCTGATGTGGCGACAACTAATGAATAAGAATCAGCAATAGATGGATGTTGATCATACATGATACAACCCGAATAGCCGATACCGGGAGTCCCCGGTACTACACCAGAAGAGGTTGTTGGTATCTCTTTATCACTCGAGCCAGATGTGAAGCCCGAGTGGCCAGAACTATTACTGCCACCGCCACCACCACCACCGCCACTGCCACTGCTAGCACTACTGCTACAAGTTTTATTAGTATTATTATTGTTACTGCTACTGCTACTATTACGACAATTGTCGCCTACAGTAGTTCCTTGTTGCGATTGTTGTAGTTGATGCGCCGCTGCTTTTTGTGGTTGCGTTATTCTGATACTTTCTTCAAATTGCTGTTGATGTTGACTGTTACAACGTTGAAAAATACCATGGAAGGCAATTAGATTTGTGGCCAGTTTGCGCTTTGTAGCTTTTTCAAGTCAAGTAGATATGAAGTGATGGCGGAATCCAGAATGATTGGATTCACGACAAGAAGTAATTGGCCCGAAAAAAATCTCAGAAATAGAAAGTATAAAAGGTTAGTTAAATAAAATTATTGAAACAATTAGAAAGATCTCGTAAGTGAACAAATTGTGAATTCAGGGATTTTCACTGATTTGCTAACCAACGTGCTTCTTCTCGTTGCTTCACCCAAGATTATTATCAGTTGATGGATGGATATTGATATCAACCTGGAATCAAAACTTTTAGTCATGAAACTTGGAACTTTTCCAGCGCTATCCAGATTGGGATCTAAATTTAAAAACATCGAAATAAAGAATATTACATTTTGTAAAAAGAATACAACATATACATTTTTACTTGGCATAATGATTCAATTATGAGACAATTATATAGATAAGAAATCAAAAATCAAAAAAAAAACAACTTCAATTCTAACGATATCTCAAAAGCGATGGTCATACGATGATTCAATCCTTTTTTTTTCACAACAGATTGCAAATTTCAATCGTATAGTTAAGATTTCTTTTTAACATCGAAAATAAACAGAAGTAGTGACATTCTGGATTCTATCCGGAAAATTATTAAATTTCAAATATTTGTCAACTTTTACAGTTTCTGCAAAAAAGGATTCGCGGAATTTTGCTGAAATAATCAGAGCATTGCTGAATAATAAATATGTAAAAAGTAAGTTAAAAAGTTGTAAATTTTAACAAAAAAGAATAACGTTTTGTAAATCGGAATTCCGGAATTATGACTTCAGGAATTTGGCAAGCAACATAACCGCCAGCAAGCAACAATATCACAAAAATTCGCAGTAGCATCAACAGAGAAGAGAATCGGAAAGAGGAAGAGAAGCCGATGTCCTCCCCTTTCTTCCTCTCCCAAGTCCAACCCCTTTGATTGGTCGGATGGGAGGATACGGTAGTCAGATAGTTAGAGGAAGGCAGGTTGCATTCTCAGCTTGCTCCACTCCTCCCACCCCATTAATGATTGTGATGATGGAACAACGCGACGATGTCGACGTGAACGACAACGATGGCGACAATTCATCCATTCATCTTCACGTATGCTAAATCTTCAGCGTACGTTACGTCTGTTTGGCGTCTACCTATTAAACTTAAGTTTGAAGTTTCAAAGAAATCAAGTGATATTGGTACCATATGGGAGATTAAAGTAGGCTTTGCTGTCATTTCCTTTTTGATATTATTGATAAGAAGAAAAGTATTGCAAACTTTGATTAGGAGATTTTGCAGGAACGAATTTCGGAAATTATATCAAAGTCTGTCTGCCTATTCAAGTAATGAATAGATTCGAGTAATACGATGGTTGATATTACTGGGATAAATTGGAACGGTGATTATGTTGACATCAAAAAGGTCAAACAACATAGGTCAAACAGAGAAAACTTTGCTGATCATTTGCAAAATCATGAAAGAGTATGTTTGTGAGTAAGGCATTTGTTGAAATCAGTCTATCACTAACATGAACAGTTTTATGATCAAGTTGTATGAAAGTTAACTGAGTTTTTTTTGCAGTCGGTTTGATTTTCTTATCATTCATACGGTATCTTCTTTGATGCAAATCATGCGTAATAAAAATGAATTTCCGTTGAGGGGTAAAAAGATTTGTCTACTACTTTTAATGAATAACGTTAGGTGTATAACGCCGTGATAAAAGTTGAGATGAAAAAGAGTTTGACATAATTTAGATAAATTCTAACCTTGAGTTACATCAAAATATGCAAATGAAATATTGCATCAGTATTTAGTATTTGTGTGATAAAAGTTAAAAGTTGTGAAGAAAATTTTTTTACGAATTGTCGAATTTTCAAAGATTCTTTTTAATTATTCATTATGGAATTACCGGAATTTCTCTTTAATTAATCATACAAAAATCTATTTCGTTTGTATATTCGTCCTATGGGAGAAAAAGAAAGATTCATGTTATGTTGATCTTCGGTTCTTATATTAAAAAATGAGAGAAAGCCTTTTGGACCACCCATTTGAAGGATGAAATTTCAACAAATGAAATATGAAAATATTGAAAGAATACTATTACATGCTTCGCCTTAATGTCCGACCAATCGTTCGTGAAAAAACTGAACATCTTTTAGGTAAGATTAAAATGTATTTAAACAGGGAATTGAAGAAATTAATCAAGTCAAAGAAGCATCTTGCTGTAAATTCCGATGTTTGATCAACTAAAACATTAAACAGTTTTGAATAAAAAAAATGGATTAGACAGGCTTGAAATTGCGGCTTTTGATTCATAAAGTTAATTTGCTACTTTAACAAAATGATAATGAAATGATAACATTTTATAAGCATTGAACGAAGCATTTGTTTAGTGAGATTAAGTTTGAGTGTTAAGATGGAATTTTTTGTGAGAAAGAGATAAAGCTGAATAATAGTCTTTAGCTTTATTTTTCTCATAACTATCTTCAAGTTATTTTTTAGCTATTTCGAACAATAATGAATGATTGGTGAATCTGTCTCACAAATGTGTGACATATTCTTTCACATTTTTCAAATTAACTTTGAATTCTGAAATTTTAAAAACTCTAAGGAAAGTATCCAATGACATTATTTTCACAGTGGCATGAGACAAGAATTTCAGAATTTAATTAGGAATTAAATTAAATTCAAATTGAAAATATCAGAATAAATTATAGGTTTGAATTCGGAAGTTTTTCTTTTGGTTGAAATAAATTTATGGCTAAATAGGTTTAAATAGTTGTTTTAACTTGCAGGAAAGCTTGAGTGTCCATTAATAATTTCAAAAAGATATTGGATTTTTCGAAATATCATCAGTATTGTTGCATGACAACGTTCTCCTAGCAATGAATATTTAGTTATTATTTATAAAAAATGTCTATAAATATTATCTCTTTCCTTTTTTCGTCCATAGATTTGTTGATATGTTGCTAGCGAATTGATTCTTTCATTCAATGCTTTTTCTATTATATTATATGAAGAAAAAAGCAGTGCATTTGAATATTTGGAAATTCACTTATTTTTACATTATTTTTTGAAAAAATTTTAGCAATAAAGGTTAAAAAACGTTTTTCTTATTCTTGCTTCATTTATTAGCTCATTTAAATAATTATTAATAAAGTTCGAAATATATCCATTTGATTGTTTGACCATTGCATAATGCGCATATGCAAATATACAATAAGAAAAAAAAGCTGAAATGAGTGTCATGATTAATTTCAATTTAAATTTATGAGCTAATTTTATTTTAATCACTTAATAGTAGTTGCTAAAGATTTATCATTGATAATATTCATGTTTTGTACCTCATTTTACTTTTGCAAATCTCTCTTAATTTAAATAGCAATTTAGTAATGTAATTTATCATTTCGCTTATCAGTTATCATGAATTGCTTAAAAGAAATACTTGAACGACACAGTCATTTTATCTACTGTGATAACAATGAAATACAATAGCAGTGATAACCGTAATATTAATGGTAATTACATTGATGGTGATAATACTGCCAATCATATTTCTTGGCGCAAAATCAATCATTAATTTAAAAGTAATGATAACAACTGCAGTGATACAATTATTATTTCAGTATGATGGTAATTAATGACATTGATAATAGTCAATTTAGTGATAAAATATGTTCAATTTTGTCATACTGATTGCATAATCTCTATTTTTGGACATCAAACACATTTGAGATAAATAAATTGTTAGTCATCACTTGTATTAATGATGCTCCTGCCAAATACCAAGTATCAGATCAACACAATGATGAGAATTTCAAATGAAGAAAAATTTGAAATAAATTGACAAAATTTGGGCACTAAATTATCGCCTCATTTACAGTCGAGACCAAATTATCATTTCATTCATAATCGATGCCGAATTATCACCTCATTTGTAATCGAAACGTGAAGAAACGTGGAAATTTGCTGATATCGTGCAAACAGAGTGTTCATTTCACTACAGAATCCACTGAAATTGTTACGCACATCATTCAGCTAATTAGTGTAAGTAGTATTCTGAACTGATGAATAAGAGAACCATGCCTGTCCCTTCCCACTCAATTATTATTAATATTGCTCAAATTTTCGCGCATGAACGATTATTAATGGGTGATGATGAGGAGAAAAGCGAAAAATGGTACCCCAAATAGAGAGAAACATTGACTTCTCAAGGATATGTCCTCCTTTCCACATCGTTTCCTTACAAAACCTAAAACAACCTTTTCCACCTGTTCAACATCTCATAATTCAAATCTTCATCTGTTACCTATCGTGGTACTCATTAAGGGAGTAATCATTTCATCACATCACTTTTAGCAGTTCTGAAATAAAGTTTCAGTTTCAACAAATAAATTACAATCCTAAAATTTTCCATATTCTTAAAAAGATCACCAATAAAATCACAAAATACAGAGTTACTCATCGAACATATAAATATGCTTACATTTTGTTTTATTTTTTTGGGCAAAAAATTCTCAGAATTTTTTTTTTTTTTTTTTTTTTTTTTTTGTAAGACAGATCGTTTGACGGATTATTTTGAAAATCGACATCTGATGCTATGTAAATGAATCAACTAGAAATGAGTTTGTAATTTGTAAGACATTTGTTCTAAAATTCTCGTCAAATTTAAAATATTTTAAATTCAAATTAGCTTTAATTTCGCAAAAAGAAAAGAATCCATCAGAAATTTTTTAACAAGCAAAAAGTTTCCGGAAAAAGGCGAATTCAGCATGACAGTTTTGGTAATTTTGATGTGAAAAAATTTAAAGAAAATACGGCAAAAATAGAGAAACAGTTTTCTTCTTTTTCATGCGAACAGAATAAGATTGTTTGGTTTCACAGAAGCAATCAGACGAAGGGCTGGCGTCACCTGGAGGATGCTTATCGTCTCGAAATCTTACAAAAATACGCAGCAAAAATAGTGAGAATTGGAAAAAGCTCCGGATTGGCTAATATAAACATCATCCAGCAATCGAAGAAACACCAATACTCTTCCATCATCAGCAACCACCTAGAAGAAATTTTGAAAAAAAGAAACCAAAATGCAGTCTGGTATATAATTTGGTTTAGTGCATGGCGCCAACTAAAACTTTTTTAACCGCCTCTTTTTTGATCCTTGAAATCTCGAATTCTACCGAAGTTTAAACGCATCAACTCATATTCCTTATTCTCCCCAGATATTCTGATTTTGCATCAAATTCACACATTTTCTGTTAAATTCAAAATTTCAATCTTTTCATTTCGGGGACATTTAGCAATTCGGATATTTTATCTATTATCTCTTGAATTTCAATTACTTTTTAATACTCGTTTCAATTAATTTCATTTCCAGTGACAAATGAAAGATATTAAGTCGTTGTCATAAGGCACTTCCAAAGTTTCAGTTTCAAAAATTTCAAATTTCAGATAAATTGTGATAAATCTTTCGCTAAATCTTTTTTACGATCAGCGATCAAGTCAACATTACAATAATATGCTACCTTATTCTGCAAATATCCTGTTTCTGCATGTTGAATTGCTTGTTTGCTTAAATAGGTCTATTTCTCAGGCATGCAATTTCTATGCATTGCACGAAAATCTGCAAGTTATTTTGCATGCAGTAGCACCATGTGCTCTTTACTTCTCGAAAAAAATTAATCTATTCGTGTATAAAAATTTATTTACTTAAGCATCACATCAGGATTACTGCCATGTTTATTCACTGCCACACTCTCTATTCTCAAACATGCAAATCCTATTGTCCTAATGCCAAACACTAATGGTACCTTCTTTTGGAATGGATAAATATCCAGGACATATTGGTAAACATCGGCAAATATCATTCAGAAAATACGAAAGAATGGATATTACTGAATGAATGGTTGCTGGCAAAGTTCGTGTGAGAAATATAAGTAAAGAGAGAATTATGAGTTATGCAAGAATAATGGGGAAAGTTGCATTTCTGGATGTAATTAAAGGAGGAATGGTTTTAGGATGTAATTAAAGGAATGGTTTTTAAAAGTTGACCATATCATTCCCGAGAATCCTTTACTTTGATTATTTTATTTTGATAATTCCATACCTTTAAAGGAAAGTACCATTTGGTATATAGTTAACTGATCATCCCCATCTCAAAGCACAAACTAGGTTTATATAAGCAAGTTATGTTATCAGGTTCATAAAACTGTTCAAGTTCATCAAGTCCATAAAATTCTACACATATTTACGTTCTATTAGACTTAGCAATCAAATGTTTGCTGATTTATTTCTTGGCCAAGTTATTAATAATAATTTATAGAAGATATGGGATTCGGAAATTCCGTTGCATTTGCATTCCTATAGTAAACGAAATAATTCGTTGCATTGTTGTTCCTTTTACTATCTTGAAAATATTTACCGCTCTTGTTGTATCATACCATCTATGATATGATAATGGAAAATTTTTTCGATTGAATTTTTGACAGAAGATTCGAATTTAACTCATACAGTTCAAGTATCAGAAGGCAAAAAAATCGGTTTAACAAGCAATTTTCTAAAATACTCAATTGTGCAATTACAGAATGATTTGGTTGATGAAGTTGTGACAAATGACGTGAATCAGCAGGAGTTTGACAGACAAATATTATAATGATCAAGGATTGAAAGGTGATTACATGAAGAGCTCAGCAGGTGGTGGGCCACGAACTTCTTATCCTCCCAACCTTCTCAGTTCTTCCTTATTTTTTGAATTTGATCCGATCTGATCACTTATAAGGGCCAATTAAGGAGCAACACGAGCCTATTCAGATATCATCATACCAATATCTTGCTCGATTACCCTGTCGAAATTCTGAGCAGAAGCCAAGGTTTATAACTGAGAACTCTAGTACGCAGAATAAAAAAAAAGGAAATAGAAAAATGAAAGGAAATAAAAAAAAAAAAGAAAAAACAGCATCAGTAATGCTTTAGAGTAAGAAATTCTTCAAGTTTTAGTTATGAAATAATTGATTAAAATGATTTGAAGTGAAAAAAAAAACGAAAAATACCTGAGTAAACATTAATAGGAAGTTTAATAGATGGAAATGCTGAATAACACTCGTATAAAAGTAATCAATTATGCAAATTCAAATAAATAAAATAAATTAGCAAATTATTTTCTCTTATTTTCATTTTATAGTTTTCAAGTTTCTAAATGTATATTATGAAGGATGCATTATCATAAACATTATAGAAAAAAAGTCGGCTTACTGTAATCTTTACATAACGCAAATTTTTCTTGTGTTTTCTTGAAGTTTATAAAAATATAACATTAACACAATGTCAGATGGACAAAGTTAACTTCATCATCAACGATACAATTTCATCAATTATATCAATTATTCATCTTATTAACCAACTTCAACCAACTTGATCAATTACATAAATATGCTTCAACCAATTTAATTAATTAAATTTAACCAACCTGGTCAATTATAAAACTTATATATATGTTCTTCAGAACTTTTAATATTGAAATATGGTAAAGATGGTGAATCCCGGAAATGTTTTAAAATGAAATAAACACAAAGTTTTTCTTTTTTTTTTTTTTTTTTTGTGGAAATTTATAAATATCAATATGACAACGATGTGATAATCTGAAAGAATACGCTCAATTTGATGCTTTGCTATACATTTTAAATTTCTGAGAGCTTTTGTTAAAAAAAGACACTGAATTTAAGAATCACAATGTCACTAATATTCGATCTCCTGCATATTACGGAAAAAAAATAATTACGACATCGTCGCCCTTCCTTTTTTTGAAAAAACTGGTCGATGTCTGTGATATGCTAATGATTAGGAATTATGTGATGACAGTAAAACTGCCAATATTGATACAGTACTATTGTCACCAATTTTAATGATGACTTTCATCTAAATCATTGAATTTGCAATACATTGTTTCCTCCCTCAACACCTTCCACTTCGATGATTATTTCTTATCAGATAGATCTCTGTAAAATTCATGATCAACTTAAAAAATATTCTCAAATTTGCAACCTACTGTTAGGTATAAAAAATCATATCATTCATTATCAATTCCTATGCAATCTGTGACCAAAGATTAAATGATAAACGTTGATATGGTGATAATAAAATTTGCTAAATGATGGCTTGTTTGGCAATTTATTAATTCCAAATAATCTGTTCCCCATATTGGTAGATTAAAAAAAAATCATTTTCTGGGACTGTATTAAAGGGGATTATGTTGATCATTTCAATTCATCCGTGATACTATTTATTCCTTCAGCTTAACATCAACATAAGATAGCTAGAATCAAATCTGATCAGCGGAAGATCACTCTTTTTGATCTAATTCTTTGGATGGATTCGATTAATATAGCAAGATAAAATTATCAGAAATCAATTTTCTGCAATCTCTAGGAAAATAATGAGTGATCTGCTGGTCCTGTAATTAGTAGAGCTGAGATAACCGCAACTTTGTCACAGGATAGGTAATTCAGGAAGACAATCATCTTAATTTATTCAAAATACAATATTTACATTTGCATCTATACATTACTTTTTCTAAATGTGCCGAAATAATTATGAGGCTTGTACTTTTTTGAACTTTTTCTCAATAACTGTTGTAAAAAAAAAAAAAATATTAAATCACTTGCAACACATAATATTAAGCTTTTTGACATACAGTTAATATATTTAGAAAATAAGTGAAATTATTTGATGTGTATGCAGAAAAAAGCAAATATTCAATTTAAGAATTGAAATGTACTATGTAAATATTGATTTCTGCCATTCTTGATTGAAAAAAAAAAAACAATAAAATTAAGAGAACGATGAATGAAGGATGAATTTCCACGAAACGCTCTGTTCGGGAATTATCATCCTAAAAAGCACTACAAGTAGTACAAAGGAAATTATAACACAAATAACAATTAGAGGTAGACAAAGGTAAAGAGGCATACTTGATAAGGTTTTATTTTATTATACATATCCGTAAAATTTAATTTTTAGAACTTTCCGTTCCATTACCTATATATTATGAACAATATAATTACAGACACTGCTATCTACAATTTTTTTTTTCATTTTTTTTCTAAAGAATGATCGATACGTACAGTATTTTAATGATAAAGAGTAATACAACTGCACAACTGTTAGTAATAACCAATACAGTATTCCGCAATTTTAAAAGCGATCTTTCATTTAACTATTCAGTGCAATCGGTTTTTAGTACTTTCCAATCAATGGTTATTTCTTATGTCATATCTAGAAAATTCATTCCGATTTGATAAAATTTCATTTAGTACACATAAAATTTCTTTGAATAGAAAAATCAAGAATTTTACTTAGAAAAAATAATTGGACTAAAGTTCACTACAAGCCTTAAAATCCTGCATTTACCATCACTTGGAAGATTTTTAAAAGAAAAAAACATACGAGTCGAAACATACAAAGAGAAGATCAACAAGACAAAACAAAACATCCTTTCTCTCATATTGCTCCTAACATTACATTCTTTTGTTTATCATGTACATATAAGCGAGAGTGTACGGCAATGTTTGCAAACTGGTACACAGCACGTGGTACTCGATAAAATATCGTAGGTGTACAGTGTTCCTACAATCAACGCTGATCCAAGGAACCATCCACTTTTACCGCAACCAGGACATTTCCATTCGGTATGCATGCATGCGATACAAATTGCATGCAAATAACCAGTCCTGAAATGAGAAGTCCTTTTTTCGTTTCATTTCGAGTCTTTTGATGATTAAGCTTTATAGAAATCCGAACAAATGTCACCAAAGAAATACTTCACTAGTAAAAGAAAAAAACTTGGAATTAAATCACTCATAAAATATAAAGAGTATAGTGAAATTAAGAGGCTTTGAATTCAAGAAATGCAAACTTGCTTGGACTCAAACTTCATGCTGACAGCAGTTTTGGAGTGTTGCACAGGCGAAAGAAAGAAGGTACCATCGATGAGCGGATATCTATCGTAAACAATTAAATTTCGCTCACATAAAACACAAGGTACCGTTCGACAATTATGTGTTCCGAGGGCGCGAAGTACCGATAGTCTTGTATCATCTCCACCCTGTGGACAATCGTCCTCCATCTGAAATTTAATTTTTTAAAGCTATCCTGAATCTCTCATTCATTCTTCTCTTTGAATATTACCGATGCTGTAACTTCGATTATATCAACTAATCAAATCATCCCGAAACTAAACGGTATACTCAAAATTTATTCATAAAATTATCACATTTATATATTAATAAGTATTGATGAATTTCAAATCGGCAAATATTTCCACATATATCAACGTGAAGAATCAAAATCATAAGAAAAAAATGATTTAAACCTTTATATGAAAACCGTTCAAACGCGCACGTGGCAACGCTTCTTTAACATACTGCATATCTTTTCGCCTTTCGAAAATTGAACCCGTTTTTCGAACCTACAATGAAAAAATAATAAAAAAAGTAGTTTGCATTTCAAAAAATTATATCGACAATCTCTCATAAAACACTACTAACGATACATCATTCAATGGGTGTGTTTCTGGAAATTTTACAAGTCAATATTTTAACTGTAACAATATATATATCAGTTGCCGAATTATGAAGTATAAACTTTATGAAGATAAAAACTAAAAATTGAGTAAGATAAAAACTGAAAGACTCTTCCAAAAAACGACACACATATATCAAGTTTTATAAAAGAAATTTTAGGAACTACATCCATAGCTCATAAATCTTTCTGTTCAGAATAAGTAATGCAAAAATTTTGGGAAGAAAGAGTTTTCACTTCTTTAAAAAAAGTTTCTTTTAATTATTTGTACAGGTTTTCCTTTTTTCCAATTATTTTCATTACTGAATTTATAGCCGGATTCGTAAAAAATTCAAAGCCCTCTTTCCCACAGCATTGTCATCACAGCTTATTTTTCCACAGAAAACACTACGCTGATCAAATCGTTATGAAATTTTTAGATGGTTATAAAAATTTTAAAAATAAATCTTTCAAATTTCACAATCATTTCGATCATTTTTTGAAAATAAACTATAAAAGATGATCCTTGAGATATTTCAAAAAATCATTTTAAATCATCCCAATGTAATATTCTCACCTGTGTCTCATAACCCTACTTCTCTTTTTTACAATTCGCTTAGATTTTTATCAGCGTGGTGTTGACTTCTTTTAAGTAAAACATGAATTCACACCTGTTCATCTTCAAAAAAATTATATTTTTCGCCATTTTTCTTAGCCAAGGCGTTCGTCAGAGCAGAACGTATTTTTGGATCATTACTGATGGAGCCTTCTCGCACGATCACTTTCTCGTCATGCGAGCCAATTCGATTTCGAAATTCTGTTTCCGGCGTTTCGAAAACCTACAACTAGACAACTTATAATATTAGAATTTCAGAAAAAATAAGCATTGAAAAATAGTAATTAATATATTATAAATAGGCTTTATGAAAAAGATTTTCTTGAACATTTTGAAGGAACTACTTCAGCATTAAGGTTTGATAAATATGCAGATACAATGGAGCATAAGATAATTTCAACTTAACTCAACTTACATATTCTCAACATTGGTCAGTAAAACCAATCAAGCTAGTCCAAAACTTGTTCATAATCATAAATCAGTCCAACAAATAGTCTATTTTTGATTTAGCAATTTAACTAAAGAAAGTAACATACACATAAGAACTTGGATGTAAACAAAAAAATGAATTTTCCTTTTCTCAGTCTATCTTGTCCATGAAAATTAATGAATGTTGTTATATAAACAAATAGATAAGCTGCTTGAAAGAGCTATAATCTACTCAACCACTCCTCCATTTTTCCCTATTTAATGGCATTTATCCATAAGCGATTATAATTGTTTTCTCTTTTCTTAACAGCTCATTCTTTATCAACTTTTGCTTACTTTTATTGTGCATTAGATTAGATGAAAATATGCAATCCTTAAAGCTGTCAGCAACTAACTAGACAAAAGATAGCATCGATTATATTGTCCCAGACAATCAAATTTATTCCAATTCATATTTAACAACATCGAAGTCTCCCTTTGTGACATATCACATTGTTTATGCATCTGTATACTTATTTGTTTTCTTTATACATCATATACATTTTAATTTATGATCATCTTAATCCTAAATTCAAAACTTAATGAATTCAAAAATGCATAAATATTCAGAAGTGAATTCCAATAAAGATATCTCTACAAAAATGCAAACAAATCACCGAAAACATCAGTAGATTGACGGTGAATCAACTGTCGTATACTTAAGATGTCGTACAATGTTGAACTCTCTTAGTTTAGAAAAACTTTTATTTATCAACAATGAAAGTGCCATTTCGAGAAGAGCAGGACTGGAAAATTATTTTGTACATCAAATGTTCATACACTCGTCAACATTTAATAGATTGAGTATAACTGTAAGTATAAAGTACGGTGTAACTATAGCAGAGTATGACAAACTAATGAAGGCATAATACAAAGGTCAATATGAATAGAATTAATTACTTAATTATAGAATTGATCAGACATTCAGATCTATTATAATAGAATTTATTTAGACATTTTTATTCAAATTTCAAATTCATCAAAAAGAGAAAAGCAACTGTAATGATTTCTAAATGATTCATGCGAGGCTAAAGTGACATTCTATGAGAAGTAATTACTTATTAATATGTTTACAGATAATATGAAGCAATGGCAACGGAAAAGATTATATATTATTGGATTATTGTCTGAGAGTCTTTCATTTCCTCCATATTTCCTAATATGAATGAAAGCTTTCAGAAATTAAAAAGTTGATAGATTTTTTAAAATTTATTTAAAACAAAAAAAAAATTCTGTGATTAGGAGATCATTAATTTGGCAGTTTAAAAAGGATAGATGTTATCTAGGTAAGTAAACTCTTCATTCAACTGTTAATATTTAAGAGAATGAAATCTTTCTTATACATTTCGGAAATTGCCATTAATATATCACTTATAAAGTTTGTTTTTTGTAGAAATAAATAGCTAATTAATATGTTCATTTACCATCCTTTTTAGGAAGTGCAAGTAAATTTCACACAAACGGAGATGTTTATTCCAAAAAAGCAATTTGCAACAAAAGCTCAATCCCTTTCTCACCAATTTACTAAATTGTGTAATTGTACATTTAAAAAAAAAAAAAGTTCCCATTTTTTATACAATTCTCGTTTCATTTAAATTTTCTCAAAATTAACAAACCAAAATGTTTGTACTTTACTCGAAAGCACTAAAAGAATCAATTTGGACTAATAGAACAAAATATTGACATGAATTTGAAGGAATTCCTACAACGCAGAACTGTGCAATTTCATTTGGAAGAGAATCGCCAGTAATCAATGATAAATAGAAATTATCGGATGAATAAATCAACTTTTGTTTAAAGAGCGTGAAAATTCTAAGAATTAATGGAAAACTCCAACAAATGTTTTCAATCTCATTTTTAATCCCTAAAAGACAGCTTTAGTTTTGACAAACATTCAAATCCAAATATTTGCATAATATAAACATAATAAAATAAATAAAAAGTCTAATTGTTCGAAAATGCCTATCTTCCAGCGTGTGATTATTTGTCAAAAGTGTCAAACAGTCAAATGTTATATGACATCAAAATTGCTAAGCGTTAGACGAAAACCATGATTTTCTCTAGCTCTTCCAGGAACTCCCGGATGAACTCTGATTTTTCATTTTCGCAATAAAATTAAAGAAATTCATGGATAGAAAATGGAAAAACTAGAATTGTTTTGAAATAAAAGTTGACCAAAATTAAAACTAACCATAGCCTTTCCTGACCACAAGTGTAATTACAGCTGATCTTGGATTCTCTGAATCCCGTAAAACGGGGGCCGATCTTAAGCCAATGTACCACTTAATGAGTTCTGCCACTTTTCGAATTCCTTTTTTGAAATTCTAAAAAGAATAAAAAGAAAAATTTGTGAAATTTATTGAAATAATGATAACGGAATGCTTTTAATATGCCCATAGTAGGCAATTTAAAGTTTCACGAAAGAAAAGTATGAAAGATTGAAGTAATAAACTGATTGTACTGATTACAAATCAGATCATTTGTGATAGTAATCGAACAATCAGCTGATCATAGAAATGAATTCACGGGAACTATTTGAAAAATTAGTTTTTGCTCTAAAAATATAAGAGAATTGGAATATGCAAAGATTTCGAAATTATCTTTATCAGTCCATCATTGATGCCTTATCATTGGTGATTCATTACAACGAAAATACCTGCGGCATGACATAACATCAGTTAATTCATTCTTAAAGAAGTAATATGGATACAATTAAATGCTACATATATCCAGTCATCCTTCCGGAAAATTGATCCCTTCTACTTCCGGATAATTGATCTCTTCTACTTCCGGAAAGCTGATTTATTTTATTTCCGGAAAATTGATTCATTCTACTTCCAGATGACGTAAAAGTTGGGAGGGGGGGGGCAGAGAGATACACAAATATGTGTATGTATATGTGTATATATATAGCGTTTAATAAACAGAACAACATGTGAAAATGAAAAGGAAAAAGTTTGGCAATAAAAAATAGCATAGAGCAGGTAGCGCTGTAAAGTTGTCTGCCTGCCTTTCAGGCTTCAAATAAAAACAAGCATGCAACGCACGAGGATGGATCTTAACTTCCGCAAATTAGGCCTTTTTACCAATTTTCTTGGGTAAATTAATAGGTGGGCGGGTAGCTGGCTGTGTGGGCGAGCAGCCTGTTTGGTTGGTGGGTATTTGGCTGGGTAGGTAAATAGTTGGCCAGGTAGATGGTTGGCTAGATGGGCAAATAGATAAATGGTTGGCTGGCTGGCTGACTGAAGGAAGAACTACCAAAACATCACTTCAGCTTGCATCATTATTTCGTCGAAAAAACACGCAAACACATACACAGACACACAAGGTACACCCACACACATACAGACATACACACATACACATACATACATGTGACTGGCACGAGGGAAGTAGTAAACATGGTGAGGATCAATAACAATGCTCTTTGCTCCAGATGTTACTGTTTTTGAGAGCAAAACAAACGACCTTTCATTTTTGATGTTTTAAATTTGAAGTGAAATAATTCAAGTTTGTATTAATCATCACTTCTTTCTCTCCCAATTAGTGTATTTCATTTTGCAAATGTAAATCGCATTGATGAATTGGGATTAGAAAATATTATGGTGAGTTCGGCGCGTATACTTTCCACGTGATTATGTTAGAAACCATACGTGAAATACGTGAGTCCCGAATGAATGTTAGGAATAATAATAAGCATTCATGTTGTCAATTTATTGGTTTCATTAGATGAATTGGATAACAAGACACTCCGAATGGTACTCTCGAGTAAGAAATGAACGGATCTAATAATATATGTATGGAACTGAAGGTAATAATAACAATCACTGAAAACCGCTGGAATATATCTTATGCTAATTTCATTGTTTAGACTATCGTCGACATTTCAGGCAGTATCATGATCCGTATCATCTATCAGTGATAATATTATCGTAATAAAATCTAGTAGCTTGCAAAACTTTTTCGAAAAGATAATTCCATCAGCAATTTTATCAATCAATAATAAATACTGTTCCGTTATTCGATAAATTTGTATCTGAGCAAAAATAAGCATCAGAATGCATTCAGATTCTGCAGAATCTACATAAAAGTAGATGAAGGAATATTCAATGATATGGATGACTGAATGATTAGAAATGAAATGTAATTGCAATGTACGAATATCGTTACGGATATCCGTGTGTTTATATAACGGCACGTGTGATTATGTGCGCATATCCATGATATTATTCATACGTAATGGAAAGTAAATAAAAATCCATTCAGGATTCTGAGAGCTTTGCATAATGTATCCTGGCACTACTGCTTTGTCCTCTCTTCCTCTTATTTACGAGTCTTTCTCACCGCCAAAGCCAGCCCTATGCTCTTCGATTCGTTGAATCTAAGTAAATATTGATGAAAATTCTAACATCCACACATTTTAAACAACATTGTTTCGTTGCTTATCTCATCTCATAATCTCAATCCTTTTCAATAATAGATTTCTCCAAAAAAAAAAAAAAAAAAAAAAAAAAAAAAAAAAAATTTATGCTGCATAAGGAGAAAAGTTCATGTACAAACATGCCAAATAAATTTATCATTAAACAGTGAATTAGGACTTGTAAAAAATTACAAATAATGTTGTTGCAAATTTCCGACAATGAAAATTTATAGAGATGAAGCATTTGACTCAGTTTCGAGTAACCTGCAATTATTATTCTAAAATTCACATTTCACCTGATTTTGTCCTATTTACATTTCTAACTTTTCTGACTTATTAGTCCTTGGGAAAAAAGAATGAAGATTTCTTTACGCGATTTTCCTTGTAAATCGAATGAGAAATCACCAGAAAAATATGAAATTAAGAAGAAAACACATTTCGGATTTAAATAATAATTGTCATATATTTGCATAAGAAACAATTATTTTAATTTTAGATAAAAGAGGCCAACTTTTTTCACAAAAAAATTTAGACTTATTTGCCAAGAAATAAATAGACAATGAATAATCAACTTATCTTTAAATGCAATTCAAATTCCTTTTCCCACTTGCACAAGGAAGTCCACAGGTGATTTCAAAAAAGCAGTGAGACAAAGTGAAGAATTCAGAGTGAAGTCGACGAATGATAACTATGTGATCATGAAATACCACATGAAAAAGTTATCTTAAATAAATAATCACCGAATAGCACTGGCTCAAAAAATGGAAGAATGCAAATATTTCTTCAAGCTGAATTAAGTAACTCAGTTATTTCCTCTTCCCACTGTTCATCTGTTTTATCTGTTTCATCACTTACAAGTTCATAATCATTGAGAGAATTTATCAAATCTCGTTCCAAGTCTTCTCCAATCCCTGAAAAAAACTGATTTTTTAAATCAGTGTGAAAAGAAGGCATACTAGACATGGAATTATTCATTATGTTGCGACAATGGCAATGGTTAGAGTGACTGAAAGAACCAATGTATAAGCTTCAAATAAATTAAGAACACACAATCGTTGGTAGAATGGCAGAAAAGCGTAACCGTAAATAGTATCACAATATTCTCTTTTTGGGAAAGTTGAAAAACAGTTTGAATGAAAGTTGATAAAAAATATTAAAATTAAGAAACTAGGAACGAACTTTCCTGCGCAGCGCTGGCAATATTTTCACGAATTTCATCCAATTTTTTGTTTTTCGTTTCACTATCTTCACTTTCAGTTTCATTCTGTTCTTTCATACTAGTTTTTGAGATTTCATTTTTTTTGTTTGCTTCTACTTTTTGTTCTTGTGCTCCTTTGTCTTCTGAATCAGATGATTTTAAATTTTCTTTCCGCTCAACGGTTCTAGAAAAAACGGGAACTTCTGCAACGGATGAAGAGTTCTCTCCTAAAGCTGCCTGGCGTACTAGTGAAACACGATAGAAGTAATTTCTCCAAAAACGTTCTTCACTCAGCCTATAAAAAACTTTGCAGCATAAACAGCACAGAATCTGTAAGTTCTCTTACTGTTCATATAAATTTTATATTTCTAGGGTTAGTTACATTGATAAATGCCTTATTCTTCGAAGCAGATGAAATGACGAAACTTTTAAAAACTTTGGAACCCATATCACAATATTCCGAAATGTAAAATGAGGTTTAGTACACTAATATCAAATCGAAATTCCTCTCATGAACCTTAACCACTGATTCTCAGTAACTGGAAATAAATTGGATCCTAGAAAGAAATAAATGCAAAAAATACTTTTTCGGAACAAGCTGAAATCTAATTTTTCTCAAATTCGGATCCTCTTCGAGTAAAGCAGCCGCGACTGACTGAATCTGTTTGAAATCAAAATTCGTCTCTGATGGCGAATCACGAGTGAAATTTCGAGTATCCTGCAAACAATACAAATGATACCAAAAAAATTATTGCAAGATTCTTTTATGTTTAGAGGAAAAAATGTTAGTTAAATCTCATGCAGCAAACTCTTCCGACTGAATTAGAATTTCTAAAAAAAAAAAGAAAAAGGAAAGGATCCAAGATAATGAAAATTAAATTTAATAAAAAGGTAAATTATGACTCTGTAATCAATATCCATGATTCTGTTATCCTAAAAGCTTTGTAAATTTAATTCGGTTAAACATAGAACAGTGCACCAATGGAAACAGGAACTCAGGATTAGTAAATATTTACATTTCAAAAACATTTACAGAACCGATCTTTTAAACAATTTAAAACTGATTTTAGTTTGATTTAAAGCAAGAAATAAATATATTACTGTAAAAAACCAAAGTCATTGAAGAGTAAATGTAATATAAAACATTACCAACGAAAGTGACAAAATGTGCTTCTTAGCAATCCATTGATCTGGCAAATCAGACCATGGCAATGCACATACTGTTAATTTATTTACATTTACTTCATCTTTGAATTTTGCTTGCTCTTTATCCAATTTGCCAATTATTGTCTGCAAACAAATGATGCCATAATGGAGATATTAATATAATTATGAATAAAAAGAACTTCGATGGGTTTTCGTAATTAAACAACGACTAATAATGCTCTAATGGAAAAATAATAAGTTAAGATTGAAGGATCATTTCAAATTTCAGCTCACATACCAAAAAACGGAAATTTTTTTTTCTTTTTTTGTAAGAAAACTGTAGCAACGAGTAAAAGAGATCCGTGTATGTTCTTTAAATTTAAAATTATAGCACTACTTGCTAAATACAATGTTTTAAGCTCATACTTTTTCAGTGACAACATTTTGCAGCTTTTTTGCGGTTTCTTCAGCGGTTATTGCAGCCTTTGCTGTTGCTTCTTTCGCCAAAGAAAAGAAGGAATCTACAAATGAGACAAATTGAGCATCAAATGTAAATGTTTGATTCCTTCCATCCTCCTTCTTTTATGTTTAGAACATTTTAGCAAATGTGTAATAACTGCTCTGAACTTGTTGCTAATTAGGCCTTTATCAATTTTATAACATTCGATTAGTTATAAAGTGAAGAGAAGCATGTCTTCTATATGTGACATGATTTTGACAACAATCAAAAGCAATCTACCAAACAACTAGCACAGAGATTTAAACAAGATAATTAACAAAGGAAAGTTGCAGCAATACAATCATTCCCAAGAATTTCAATTCAAAAAAAAAAAAAATTCTTACTTGCATATTTCTTCGCAGCTTCGACAGTCGCAGCAGCATTAGTTTCAAACTTGCTTCGATCTAATCTTTCAAATCCTTGAATACCACTACTATCTCCACCAAGTCCCATCGTAAATTCACTGTCCGATGAGATATTTTCTTTATTTCCCACTCCTTTTAATCTGGGATCATTTTCTTGATTTTCCACGGGTACTTTTCCGGACTCAACATCATCCAAGGTTTCTTCTAATTCAACATTATCTTCTGGTGGTATATACATCATTTCAGAGATTTTTTTTGTGACTTCTTTTGCTTGCTGCATCCATGACGAAATATTATTCATTTCTTCAAAAAAAAAAAAAAAAAAAAAAAGAAAAAAAAAGAAGAAAAACAGACCAGCATAGATTTCATTTTTCAAAATTTTTGCAATTCAAAGATCGGAAATACAACTTCCTAACTCATTAAAAATTCTTGGCAAGATATTCAGCGCTAAATTGTCGGAAAGAGAAATAGTACATCTACAGTATTACAGTCTAATTGTATACAGGAAAATCAAATGCTTTAACAGCAAGGAAAATGACAAAATACTAATGAACAAATACGAGATGGATGGAAAATGGTATACTTAACCTAAATCCAAAGAAATGGAATTATCTATTTATTTCATCAATTATTCCGATATAATCGTGACAAGAAACTTATTTATTTTAAGCTTTTCTCTCAATATTACTATCATCTCTTCGAATTAACATAAACCACCAAACCACAAGAATTTGTCTCCCATAAAGTCAAGTGGCATGAGAAGAAAAAAAAAATCGAACCTAGATAAAATGCAAAGTTCTCTCTCCACAAGATCACCATATCAGTTCAATTGATAGTAATCAACTGAACCAAGGATATTTGAGCAGACAATTTACAGGATAAAATCAACGATACTACAACTTCATGCCCGCTTTTTGCTTTAATTAACGAGATTAACGCTTTCCCAAGGGTGAATAATTATCATGCCGCAAATAATTATTCAATTCATGAACATATTTCTGTTAACACGGATTAATTTATTCTAATTTAACCTACCGAATCGTTATATCTAAGCGGTCTCGACTTCTAATCTAACTTTAGTCTATAAAAATAATATGGAATCTTCGTACGAGTTTTTTTTTTTCTTCCTAAAACTGCGTTCTGCTTACTTATATATTTCTCGGTCATTAACACTTCAAAATATATTTGAAATATAACGATTTGCAGCTGTTACATATCTTCGTAGATATGACAACTTCCCGAAGCAAATTTTAATCCACGGTGATGAGCTAAAACAACAACAGCAAAAAGCATTCTACATATATTCGAAATAATTTGCCGAAAAAATGGCTATTCAAGAAGATGAAATGAATAAATGCCAAAGGAATTATCTGGTCTTATGATAATAATTGCATTATCTGCACTGGCAAGTTGTTGATATTCTAAAATAAAACTGAAAATCACTTTGCACAAGATAAACAGGAGCAATAAAGAACAATGATTTCCTGCTAATTTTAAGAATGAGTAAATAACAGAAAACTTCACAAAAGACACAAGTGCTACAGCCCCCAAATGACATAAACCGGAGAAGTTTAATAAAAATTTAGATTTTTTACAGTAAACTTGCAATGAAAAAATCAAATAAAAAATCAGTTTTGCAAACATCACAGTCATCGATCACAAGAAAAAATATAATACTGCTAACCAAATTAATAGAAAGGGTAACAATTACCCAGAAAGGATATTACAAAATAATGAGATCAGCATCATCCTGGCAACCTGCTAGAGGTGATGGACCATTTATGATAGTTCCTTGATTTCCCCACACAACTGTTTCCAGAAATTTCAAACGCTGCAAATAACTATTCTCACCAGTCGATTGTCTGAATATAATATCCGCTAGCAACTGCATTTGAGCTGAAACAAAATCTATCATTGCAAATCTATCAAATGCAAGAAAAAAAAAAAATGGCGAAATCTATCAAATGCAGCATACAGATTCCCAACGAATTTCTGTTGAGCGAAAATATGTCCTTATAAGATGCAAAATAATCAAATCTTATGTCATTTAAAATATTTCAATTCCATATAAAATGTCAGTTTCGATTGAGCATTAGATGTTGAGTCATTTTCCAGGTATTAAAATTGTCAACAAAAAAATTACGAAAATTAAATAAATACTGAAATACATAAGAAGTTGTGCTAATATTCAACATCCATTAATTGACTAGAAAGAATTTGGAATTAAAATCACTTTATTTCGAAAAATATATGGTAGATAAAGTGATATATTGAGAATGATAGCGTTGTGCTACATTTGATGTATTGATAATGGTAACACTGCAGTATAATGGGATTTTGATAAGATTTATTAGTCTAACTGTTATAAACAATTAACTGATGTAAGAAAAAAAACAAGCTTAAGCTCCTTTTGCTAATCTAGTCTTGATTCTAATCTATAAATGAAACAAGTTTATTATATAAATCTATAAAATATAATTACAGATGATTTATTTGCGAAAAAACCAAAAAAAAAAAAGAAGAAAAGAAACCAATGCAAGCATAACAGACACCTCAGGAAAAAACATTAAGGAATGATCGTGGAAATCTTACAAAAAGGGGCAGGAGAAAAAGAGAAATAACTAACTATTAGCAGTGTTATTTCGTTTCATCAGCTCCGTAACAAAGCCAATAAAATAAATAAACATATTGCGATTTTCGACTGGGAACTTTTTGACACACGACCAGCAACTAATAATATCACCGGCTGCCCGCAAACATTCTGTTTGTGAAGTTGGAGGTATTATAGATTCTGTGAAAATAAAAATCTGTTAATAATATGAAAGCTAAATCAATTATGCATAAATCTCAAAAAGAAAATTTAAGATTATAGAAATATAGAAAGATACTAATTCTTAATGAATGTCTCTTGCATTCTAAGCTTTCTTTCTTTATGATAAATGTTACAAAATTTCTGTCATTAAGACTGACTTTTATTGAAGACATCGAAATTAAAATTATTATTTACTTTGTGTATAAATTGATACAATATATCAAAGTATTCAGAGTTGGTATTTAAAATAACTTCAATGTTCTAAAATCACCACTTATTCCAGCGGAAAATTTTTCAGTGATCAATGACAACTTTATATCTATCAATGATATCTATTCTTCGAGAAAACCAACTAATTTAAAAGCGTGATCACAAAGGAATTTGAATTTGTCCTTTAAAAAAAATTCGTACAACTTTATTCTTCAGAGGAAGGCTAAAAATCAAGAAGGAATGAAATTGCAGTCCATAGCAGAAAGAACAAGAGTATAATCTAATATCTCCTGCTTGCCATTTCTCAGAAAAACTTTAAATTCATTACAGACAAAAGACAATGCTTGAAATCCTTGAAAAGATTTAAGACCTTTGAATAAGAACGCGAAATACCTTTAAAAGAAGTGATAAGTGTTAGTAAAGTGTCATACATACTGAAAGCTGATTTGCAAGCTTCAACTGAAAATAAACAAAGCTTATCAGTCGACTAGAAATTTTAATTTTTCTTAAATTTAAAAAAGTGCGAAAAAGTCATCCGAGATGGAGAAGAGAAAGAAAAGATAGCGAAAAAGTTACACAGATTTGTCGGTTTTCCAGTATCTATAGCATTTCGTAAAGCTATAAATTCGCTATGGGCAGAAGGATCATCAAAACGAATTTTTTCTAAACCATTTTGTTTTAATGCTTCACTGATTCGAAAAACAGATTCCGGTATACCAGCCATAACAGCCGATATAACTGGTGCAGGGCTGAAGGTCTGAAAAGAAAAAACTGAAAACAAATTATAAATCGAAAAAGAAGAAAGAAACAGTTTCTCTACAATAAATCAGCATTGCAATATAAATTGTGGTCAGAACTTATGCAGTAAAAGCGGATAGATTTCAATCATAAGCCCTCATTTTTTAACTCTTTCATTAATTCAGCATCTAAACTAGCAATCGACTGTCAACTAACAAATACTTACTAACTCAATTCTTTGAAGTGATAATGTTCTTTCCATGATTAATTATGTTTCTAGCAGGAATTGAAGTAACTTTTCCAGCTACTTGATTCTCGAGTTTTCCTCCAAAAAACATTTGGCAATAATTTAACTCAATTTGAATCATATTTCGTACCAAATTAACGAGTTCAGATGTAGATGTTTTCTTTTTTTCCTTATGGATTAGGTCAATAAACGATGAACCAAAGGCGCTGAGTTGATACTGACCAGAAACAGTGACAAAATAATGCCTCCCATGGTGCAATCGAAGTACCAGGATTTCTGATAGCTTGCCATCTGCACTCAATGTCCATGCTACTGCTTTATCAACCAAAATCTATAAAAACACTAGAGACTTATTTTCAATTTTACTAGCACATTCAGACTTAAAATTTATAGTCCGACTCAGGCGATTCTTCTCTAACATTAAAAGCCACTGTAATTCACCACCTGGCAGAATAAAGCGTTTTTAAAAACTTAATTCAGAACGGGATCGCATTAGCAAGACAGAGTATATGAGGGGATATTTTTATTCATTAAAATGATAAATCAAAACTCTCAAAGCTTTAATGGAAACTGTATATGAAAAAACCTGCAAACTAATTGTACAGGAGGCACCCGGTTGAAGCCTCGAATTAGGTGGTGTAATAGACAACCAAGATTCACAGACTGCAGAACGATTTGGTCTCGCACCAAACGAAAACGAAATTTTCGTTTTACCCGTATTTTTAATTGTTAATATTCTGGATGCACTTTGAAAGAAATACACTTTGCCGAAATCCACCTGAAAAGTTCAAACTTATTACAAATTATACACAAAATCATAGAAGATGGTCCTTATCACTTAATATCAGATTTCACGACAAAAAATTAGAAAGCTACTTAACGAAGTAATAACTTCTGATAGATTATTATTAGCAATGAAGCTTATCAATTAAGAAATCTTTTCGTTTACTTCATTTTGCGATAATTCAATCTGTGGAAGTGCTTCATTGGCACGCCGATCTGCTTCTCGTACAGCTTCTTCCAAGCAAGTATCCCGTTTAACTTCATCGATACTTCGTATTTCAACATGAAACATCGACCGCACTGGCTTATGGTCTGAAATCATCACCGATTCCACACTTTCATAAAATTGTTGCTGGACATTCACTCCATCACGATTCCACCATAAAATTCGATCACACCAAGCTGGACATCGACATTTCTCGCTGAAAACTACATTGTTAGAAAAATAGTGGGACATCTATGATTCAAGGATGAAATATATCAAAATCAGAAAAACTTCGACAAATTAAAATCATACTAAATAGAATAAAACAACATAAATCTCAGAATAAGCTTCAATCTATCACATCATCTGTGTCGATTGCCCATTTAATGATGGTTGACAGAGTTTGACGAGTTGATAGGCCTTAGTTCGCATTTTATATATTCCACAATACTAAGAAAGATATATAATATCAATCTGAAATCATCAGAAATGAATAAGAAGTCCATAGCTAACCTGGTATCCCATCTTGTTGTTCCAGGGTCATATTTATATGTGGGGCGGAAATTTAAAACATCTGGTTCTTTAAAATCAACAAATATATGATTAAGTTTTTTCTGCTTCTTTAGCTGAAAAAAGAATTCGAAAATTTTTTTTAAGAAAAAAACTCTCAAATACATAGTTGGCATAATGCACAGAACTCAGACTATAAAAAAGAATCGGCCGAAAATCCTAGAAGGTCGAATTACTTGACTCAAAAATCTCATTCAGATTTCAAAAATAGAAATAAAATCATAGAAAGAAAATTATCTGAAAGATATAATGAAGATCTTTTTGGTACATACTAAAGCTCACCTGATCAAATATTATCATATCTCTAAATGCATTTTCATCAGCGCAAAGACGCCGGAAATCATCATTACTCAAATTACTATTAGTTTCTAGGCGAAAATTCATGTCACCAAACCAGAATATAATATCATGATCGAACAAACTTCTATTAGTTTTCGGAAAGCGGATCTGTGATATTTCTCTAAAAAGATAAAAATTGAAAGGATTATCATATTCATCACACTATGAATTCCTGAATGAATATCCAAATGCATTTTTGATTGCATTTTAAATTGTATTTTTGTCAAATGTAATTACTCTCATAGCATCATTCACTTTATTTTTTAGGCTAACCTGTAATCTTGATTTCGTTTTTCCAATTCTTCCTGACCAGCAGCAAAATGAGAATTCACGAAACAAAGAGAGCTATCATTGATTTGTAAACTGACTGCCACACCACCCTAAAGTAATCATAAGAATTAAATACTAACAAATTAAACAAAGAAAACTGACCATTTTTTCTGAAGGAAAAAAGAGTTGATGCTGGAACTTCTTTCCTGCCCTAGCATAAAAGAACAATGTTCAAACTTGACATCATTTTAGCATCGAAAAAAATATTTTGAGAACACGAAAAGTCCAAGGAAAATAATCAAAAAAAGTCACTGAATATCAAAAAAATAAAATTATGCAAGAAGAAATATCACATCAAATATTGCTTGTTTCGAATTCGTCTATCATAAAAATTACCACTGTTTTCAAAATGATCTTTTTGCCACTATATTATTTACCTTATTTCCCATGCGACCCAGTAATGGGAAACCAGTCGGTACAATTTCAAGATCAGTCGCCGCATCTTCAACCCGAACTTTACAATCAGTACGACGATAAATCATCAATAATATGCCAACCAAACGCACTTCTTGAATCTACATAAAATACTTTGAATAGATTTCATAATATAATTTGTGGAATATTAAAGCTTTTTATTATATTTTAAACATAAGAACTACACTACTAGGCATGAGAATGGGACGATGCCAACAAGTTAAAACTTTCCTCAAGCACCCTCAAATAAAAAAAAAATAAGTGCAACAGCGAAGTGAATGAGATGAGACAGAAGAATAGTTTATATCAAAACTTAAGAATTTAATACAAGAATATAATCGGTGGAAGCAGGAAGAGATTTTTGGATGACAATCTGCCATGCAGAATGACGTGTTGAGGTATTCATAAGGAAGGCTTGAGGAGAAAGATCCATTTCTTGTAATCTGAAATAACATTTCATTAAGACAATTTATCCCAAAAACTTCTATTTGTTCTTGAAATTGCTGTTCATAACGCAAACTGCTGTTCAAAACTCTATTCTTTAAATTCATAAATGCTCATTTTGGAATTACATCTAATGATTCTAAATTTCAAGAAAACTCTAAATTGGCTTCAAATTTTTATGCAAAACATAATGCAAAACAAAATATCAGTGATAAATTCTAGCAGAGAATTTATTACCGGTGTTCCAGCAAGTCCTATCTTCTTTCAGTACTCTAAGTAAGTATGCTAGCAATAATTTTCTTTTGAAAAAATTAAAAAAGCGAAGTCTAAAGACATTCAGTCAGAACAGCCATCATTCAAATAGTAGAACGCATAAAAATAATCAAATTAGAGGCGGAAAATACAATCATTCTCCGTGAAGGATGAATTTTTTTTTGGGAATTTCGTATCAAAAATAAAAAATAACCCAATAACGTAAAAATCTGGGACAGATGTTCCACTGCATGTTAACCAATTCGGTAATGCTTCAAATGTTGGCATTCGACCGTTAACATTGAATGTTGTGATGAATATCGATGTCGTGGTGTATGTCGAATATCTTCAAATAAATAAATATACGGAATCAATGATAAATATATGTTTAATGCACTAATGAATATAATATAAATTATTAGCAGTACCAGTAAAAAATAAGAAGAAAAAACTTACTGTCACATTAATGGGAAATATCGAATCTTTCGTATCACAATAAGAAGGATATTCAAAGCAGTAACCATCAAAAAAAAAAAAAAAAAAAAGAAAATGGAAAATATTTGTAGATCAGCTATCAGTAATAAATGTAATCGCAATAGTTACTATTATACATTACGAAGCATGATAAATTTACAGCAAAATGTCTCGAACTTCGCAAAAAATAGGATAACCTGTTTTCCCAATCACGCATAACTTCCTCAATGTCATCCCGATGAGAATTTCTTGGTGTTTCGTTTCCAGTCGTGTAGAAAGTCATCCTCCGACCATACTTTCCATGAACTAACTATCCTATAAATTGTTAGGAGCATTTTGAATCTTTCATGCAGCTTTTGACGCTATCATCTCATATTAAAAAAAAGGAATTCGAATTCGGTCAAATGCCGTACTCATGAGAACTCATTCTTAACACGAAAAGAAAATTTTACTTAATAAGCAAAAATGGCGCAAAAGAAGTAATTGCAAAAAAACAAATAAGTTAATGAACGCCAAAAAAAGATGAAGCATGGAAATCATTCAGCTCAACTGCTAAGCATAAAGTATGTATACATGTATTGTATAACGTGTACATTATAACGCAATGTGACTAAAGTCATATTACGAAAATGATTTTTAATCACTAATAATGATACAAAAATCACAAATGTATCGCTATAACATATTTTATATGTCCTGATTAGCTTATTGATTAACTACTTTTTGATTTAATAAATCGAGAGGTCGACTATCTCGTCATATTTACAATTACTATTGATGAATCATTCCAGAACACTGATTAATCGCTTACAACTTGACAATGAGAATAAAACTTCCAAAATATCTGAGCACCATAAATTACACGCCAAAAAATGGTTGTGCGACTCGTCAGGGATGAAATTTGATTCAAAAGAAAAAAAAATTGTGCTATACTCGCAGAAACTATGAAGTCCCTCATCCATTTCGTTGTAGCCTTCTAAATTACTGAACAAAAAAAAATCCAAGAGTCTGAAAAATGAACCTTCCCCAAAAAAATTTTTTTTCAATTAATCGAAGGTTATAAGTCTGCAGTTAATATCTTGACTTGAGTTCAATTAAAATCTTGATCAGCAAAAAATACTAAGTTTCCAATGATTTAAAAAGTTAATAGTTTGACAACAGTAGATGACAATTACTGAAAATTAGAATACAAAATTTGGAAAGCTGCAAAGACAACATTTGAGTCAATTTTTCAATTAACTGCAATGATTTGAATTATTTACAACTAAAAAAAAAAAAAATCACAATGATGAATCCAGATGCAAATCACAATTTCACTCTTTGTTTCCTTTCTTTTTATCGCGATAACCATTGGAACGATGGTTTGCTTTATTGAACGCTCTTCGGTAAGCTTTGTCATATTGGGCTAAATCAATTTTTCGTACATCCAAGTAAAAAAGAGCCCTCACTGGCCTATGATCCGAAAATTTGATGGATGGTATGCTGTCGTAAAATTCCTGCCTGATGTTAACACCCTTCTGATTCCACCATAAAATGCGATCACACCAAGCCGGAACACGTTTTTTTTTACTGCAAAAGAATCATGATAATGAAGTGATCTGAAAGTCTATTTTACTATGCAAATGGACACATAAAAAACATAGGGCTAGCAAGGGCTGAACACAGAGGAAACAAGAGATATAAGGCTTATATATCTTGAATAGTTGCAATTAAGGCGAAAAGGAACAAGTTTGAAATAATAGAATGAATCCATAATACATAAATTTGAGAAGACCAAATTACGAATGTAGCTCTTTTTGACGAAAATAAAGTCATTAATTAATAATCAAAAACATAAAACGATTCCGTCAAATAATGATCAATTTTGAATTTTTCCAGAAGTTCAAGTAAAATGCTTCATAAACAAGTTCTGATGAGGGAGAAGAATCAATATCAAATCATAAAGAATTATCAAAAACTAATTAGACCTGCTATCCCAGCTGTCGGAATTAATATCATATTTGTAAGTTGGACGAAAATTCAAAATTTCCGGTTCTTTGAAATTTTTAAATATAACTTTGAATTTCATTGCTCTCTTAAGCTAAACAGTTTGCCTTTTAGAAAACAAATAGATATCATGACACCATAATGAAATATCAAACTTTATTGTTCAACAGTTAAGCATTCATTAAATATTTTAAATAAATTTCTGGACATCATAAACTTTGATTTCCAAGATTTGATCTGAAAACTTCAAGAAAGTTTCTAGATCAAATCATGGAAATCAAAGTTTATGATATCCAGAAATTTTATTCTTAGACATCAATAATTTCAATAATTCTGCTAGTGTCGAAAAAAAAAAATGTTTCGAGTAATGCTGAATATATTCAAGCGCACTGAAATATATTAACGCTAAAAAAATATACTGATACTGGTTCAATGCATTGAAAACATGCGAAGGTACTGCTGAAAAGCTTTTTTTTTCTTTAATTTCAGTTCAGCACGCATAATGACGTTAGGACAATTGCATAATAATTGTTATTTTGATGTGATGAAAAAAATTATCTCATAAAAAATAAAGCTTAGTTATTGTTTCAATGCGATGATTTCCAAGATTCTAACAAGGCTTTTAATGTTGAATAAATGCTTAACCTATTAATTTAATATTTTATTGCCAATTTAAAATTTCTGTATTAGATCGGAAAAGAGTATCAAATTTGTTTTTAAGTCCCCGAACGATCAGATAAATCGTTTCATAAAAATAAAGTTCAGAATCAGAAATATATCATTCCTCCTTGAATATCAATAACAACAAAAATCATCGAAGAAATAATTGAAAATTTTCGAACTATAGATTAATTTACCTGATCGTAAATAATCATGTCTCTGAATGCCTCTTCATCACTGCATAATTCACGTAATTCATCGTTGCTCAAACCATATGCAGTGTCCAGACGAAAATTCAAATCACCAAACCAAAAAACAGCATCGTGCTCGAAAAGCGTTTTACCGCTTCTACGAAAACGTATATGTTTGACGATATATCTGAAATGCATCGAAATTTTTAAAACTTACTGAAATGTTTATAGTAATTAAAAATGACTTCTCTCACAGTAAGTTCAAAATTTAAAGAAAGACTCTTAAATTAGAATTTGAACATACTTATAATCCATGATGCGTTTTTCATTTCTTTCAATATGAGCGACAAAGTGTGAATTCACGAAGCAAACTGATGTATCATTCATATACATGCTGATTGCAACACAACCCTACCAATTCAATTTTACCAAAACTTATATTAAAAGAGAACAATTACATCTTTAAAAATTTGCAAAATCATTTATGACTCATCAAAACTGCTTTATTGCTGATCACCTATGAAATTATTGCTGTTATTTCCTAGAATAGGCTCAAGATTCCAATGTCATATTATTTCATTGAAAGTGATTGAAAATTCTGTAGTCCCAATGTCCAATCCAGTTAGAAAATATAACACAATATTTTCTTAACTCTTTCAAGTTCTAAGCTGCATATTTTATGTGCTTCCACATTATCCAGAAATTGCATAACAAAAAGTATACCTTGTTACTCAAAATTGTACTATGTCGATCGATCGGTAATACAACTGCGTCAATTTCCGACAGATCCACATTAATTTTACTGCCCACACGTCGGTAAACTGCCAACAATATACCCACCAATCGTATTTCACGTATCTGGAAATATCTTTTATGCATGCAAAAGGCTGAACCATCAACTCAAATACATTCGAACGAGAAAAAATAGAATTATAATCTTGAACTAAAAAAAAAAAAATTAACCAGATCATAATTGATGTCTTTCGGAAAAGATTTCGCAAGGATGACTTTCCATTCTGCATGTCGCGCTGATGTATGCATTATGAAAGCTTGTGGCGACAAATCCATTTCTTGAAGCCTGGAATTAAGTTTTTCAATTTGGCATTAGAAGAAGAACGACTAATCAAATACCAGTTAAATACGTTACTAAGTATTCATTATGAAATACTAAGTCACAGATAATCCTCAATTTGAGAGAAAAACCGAAAAATTCTAAAAACACTCGAGTTTTGAGGACTGCTTGAAAAGTAGCGAATGGTCATTCGTTTTAAATTATTCAATTACTTGAAATAAAAAAAAATTAATCTCATCAATCTCAAATCAAAGCAACAAACCCAATAATGTAAAAATCAGGCGGAAAAATGCCTTCACAAGTTAACCAGCCCGGAATTCCATCCAAAGTTGGTGTACGTCCATTAACGTTAAATGTAGTTATGAATACTGATGATGTCTGATAAGACGAATATCTAGAAGATTAAAGCTTAATTTTGAACTTTATATTTGGCATTTTTACACAAGACGTAACAAACGATCTTTACGATTCACATACTTAAATCACACGGGAAATGGTTATATATGAGGTATCAACAGTAGTCAAGTCATGGTTTTCAAAAAATAGAGTCCTAGGCCAGGGTAATGATTTCACGTACGTGGGTTCCCAAGCGCGTAAAATTGTGTCGATATTGGTATGACCTGATGAAGCAGCAACAGCATAATTTTCGACAATGTCCGATATTCCAACCTTATTTCTTCTTCGATTACGAATTCCTTTATATTCATATTCCTTTCTGCAAATATGTCATTTTATCATCAGTTTCATCATGTAGGGATCAAATCGCTTTCTCCGAAAATTTCAATAAGATGACATCAGACTGGATTTTTTGCTTCGTTTTTTCACGACTGAAGCTTAAAATAATTCTTTAATAGCTGTTCGTGAATTCATTTAATTACTTGATTCATTACAATTATTTAGTTCATTACAACCCATTTCATGCAAGCAAAATTGCAAATGAAAAGCAGAGAAGAAATGAGAAAATAAAATTTTCAAAACTATGTTTTTATTGCATTCCATTCCTGCAAGTGTTTTTCAAAAGCTAGTTCAGACAAATTTTGTTTTAAAAATACATGGAAAAACTTTTTTGCCTGAAATCGAGCTATTAGACGCTATTAGACTGTTCTAGATTTCTGAAGGAGTAATTTATTTTATCCAAAGCTCATTAAAGTAAAATCTCATATAATCCCAAAATTTTTAAAATGCAACGACAGCAAAAATTGAGAGAATAATAAGAGATCTAATAACTTTAAGAATGAAGTTTCAAAATTGGCGCAATAAGATCATTCGAAATATTACTAGACTAAGATCAGAAACGAAGTCATAATGATACCTCATTCTGATTTATTTCATATTAAATCTCTAAAATCTCTTGGTGAAAAACCAATATTTCTCGCTCTACCAGCCTTAAATGTCTTCTTAATACTCAAGACTTCCCTTTTTCCATTTCAGGATTTAGAATTAGGAAAGTGATTAAAAACTGAAACGAGTAATACTAATAGTTTACGCACGGGCCGATCCGACGTTTGTTCTTTTTGTTTTCGATACACATTACTATACCAGTCCTGATGAAAAAGTGATGTCCAATTCGAAGTTGAGAAATTTTATATAGAGCTACATATATATTAATATTTAAATTTCTGGCAAGACTTACATATCTCTTGAAGCATAATCTGCTTTTAAACCATTGATTTCGATCGCAGAATGAAGAAATGAAGTCAACTTTTCTGCGTCCTTCATTTTCAAAATCATATTTAAGTAAAATTTTTCAAATGCAATTAATTAGATAAATCATTTAACTTATTGGACCCACAATGATATCCACAAATGAATTTAATGATGAAACTATGGATATATGACATGAATTTGCACATCATATCGGTAACGGTGAATGAAGAACTCCGCTCAAATGCTTTATTTAAGAATGAAGTCAGAAAAAAAATGAAAGTTAATCTCAAAATGGGAGTAAAGATAAAAATATGAGTATGCTGATAAGACGATTTTGATTTCTAAACAAATCCTTTAAAAAAAGAACAATATATAGAAGCACAAAAAATTTTAAATTTGTGCTTTGAAAACAATAGCACTCTGCTTGGAATGAAACAAAATGAAAATGGAAGAATATGATTGATGAAGAGACAAATTAAAACTACAAATACTGGATATAAATAGTATTTCATTTTCTTCTAATGGTAATCTTCCACTATTCATTTCTCATTCGAATTCCCTTTCAATTAATCTCTGCTAAAATTGATGGATTCTTCAGTGCCTATTGGAAAAAAAAAATTTAAGGGATGATAAAAAATGAAAAAGCTGAAGGGTACTAAAAGTCTTTCTTTAATAGATACTTCACCGACGAACAAAAACAAAACTGGACAGAAAAATAATAAAAGAACATTTGTGCTTTTCATTAATTGATACAGAGTTTATATGAAGATCAAATTTCTGGAAATTTCATGGCTTCTTTCACAACGAATTTCAGTGTTCCGGGATAAGTTCTACATATCGCGAGCCTGAAATTGACAAATTGGTATTTCGCAAGAAAAAGTGGAAAAATGAAAGTATGATAATATTGGCGTTTATTCCACAATAGTACTCACAATACTGAGTTAGTAAAATCATAAGAAAAGCTAAATCAGCACAAGTGCCACCACGTAATACCTCTCACTTATCTCCTCTAAATCATAATTTTAAAATTCGGAGATCTGAACTCAATAAATTTTACGGAGTGATATTCTGTTCCATAATTTCGGACAGTAACTGATAATTTATATAAAAAATTATATACCCATATAATTTCGATTGCGTTGCATTGCAGCATCAAAATCTCCTCGATTTCTGAATTCGACAATTGCCTCGCCACTAGGACGATCCGTACCATATTCATACAGCACGTCAATAGATGCAGGTCGCAGCGGTTGGAAGAACTAAATTTAAACATTGCATAAATAGAAATCACAAAACTCGAAATTTAATTAATTTACATAAGCAGTATTTAAATCATTGACTATATTGATAACTGATCAATAAAACAACTAAAAAATTGCCCAAACATTTACATTCCGCGCAGGAGGATTCGATAAGAAATAATATTAAAGAAAGAATAAAAAATACAACTATTATCACGTTCTTATGTCCATATACTTAATGATGAATAATAACTATTGTCTGTCACTATTATCTATCATAACTAGATGTTAATGCAATTAAATAAAGTTAGTATACTCTCAAGAAATTTCTCAAAATGAATAAAATCATCGCAAATCAAACCCAAAAATCCAGAACATCAATCCAGAAAAACTGAATCAACCAATTCACAGAAAAGTGCGGGCTTTCGAAACCAATCAACCAGTCAATGCGGCTTCCGAATATAAACAGAAGAATGCCCCCATAGCAAACATTACTATTCGCCAGATCCCATTCTCACATCCATCTATTTTTTAACCTATTCTAGCTAGTAAACATACTTTTTACTATTACAACTTACATCGATTATGTCGCGTTCCGTAGCCCGATATGGAAGACCACGCATCCGTATACAGTATTCCGGTGGCGGCGTCGTATAACGACGCCGCGGTGGTGAATACCCCCTATGGCCACCCATCGGCGGTTCATCTCTCCAACCCCGTCGCATCGGTCCTCCACCACCACGTCCACCGCCGTACCCATCATCATAACCGTCGCCACCACCGCCGTATCTGTCGGCCCATACTTCTGCAACCCCCCGTTCACATTCACATTTAATACCCAAAACAGAACCATAGCTCAGCAGATTTCCGAATATTTTCCAAGGTCGTTGCGATCCCAAAAATTCCCAGATTTTCCAATAAGGCCCAGAATATCCGATTTGGCAGACCGCTAAACAACTTACCTGTTCCCAACCGGTTAATTAAGATCCATCATGGTTTCCACAAACAAATCCCCGTTTTTCCCCAAAACTTGAACTGACGACACTTTTCATTAACTTATCAACTGATCTTTTCATATCTGATTGTCACTTTTAGAAACTTGAAAATGAACAAACCATTCCGATGCATTCTAGGATCACGATAACCCCGGTCAGCACCTGGACGATCATATGGCAACCCTCTCGGGCGGCGATCTCTTTCCCATCCTCGACCACCGCCACCATACGGATCAGGACCTCCATCCAAAGATCGAAGCATTTCACCATAAGACGACGGATATATGTCCACATATCTTAATAACGAAATGCGATTAATTTCGGAAATAAGTCAAACATACAATTAAATTTCGTACTTTAACAGACTGCCCTCATCAAACAATAACCGCTCATAAATTATATCTGCTGAACACAATGTTGGAAAATGCTACAAATTTTTTGCAACAAAATATTAGGATTAAACATTAAGAATATAAAATCGGCGAATAAAACAATACCTATGCTGAATGTATTCCTTGTTTTTAGCAAGAGCTTTGGAGGCAGAATCATCATCAGTGAATGCAACGAAAGCTTCACCTTTTGGTTTCCCACTGTAACGATCGTAAGTCATCACAATACCTGAAAAAGTTATTGATTATAAGCATCATGTGAAAGCAATCCTATATGTTTTCCATTCCGGAATCAGTACGAGATTATATACAATTTTAAGACAAATCCTATTATTATTCTGGATAAAAGTTGCATTAAAAAATTTGCAGCTGTTGAATTACGATGTTCTAGTCAGATAAAAATACTTTTACTGCATTAATAAGAATAATACTATAAAAATTGATTTTTTTAAATATGAAACTGATTGGATTTGTGTAAAATAAAAAACACCTCTATCAGCTATTTCAAGTGGTTCGAAGAAACGCACGATTTCTTCCTTGGTACAACCATATGGTAAACCCCCTAATCTAACGATAGATGTTTCACGGCCAGGCAAATTTGGATCTGCCGCTACTGATCCCCCATATCGTCTGTCGCTATCATCATAATCCGATTCCATTGATGATACTTGTTGCAGCTTAAAAAGATGAGTAGAATAAAACATGGTGAAAATTTGATCAAGCAATAACGGATTTGTTTCCGAAAATGTAAAAATCTAGTTTCAAAATGCACTTTTGTAATGCCGTAACATCAAATTTTGGATGAAAAGCTATCAACTATGAAAAGCTTTTTTTTTTTTCAAATCTCATTCGAATAGCAATTTATAAACAGCAAAGAAACATGAACAGTCGCAGTATAAAATGATTTTGAAATAACAAAATGCCTTTTTTTAAATGAGTATGAACAAAATGCCTTTTCAAAGTGAAAAAAAACTAAACGGCAAAAATATTATACAATGAAAATAAGAATAGAGAAGATAAAACTAAATATAGATGTATTTAAAATGTATTCGTGAAAACAGAAAGTGATAATATGAAATGGTACTTTAAAACACAAATTTTTTCTTTTTCAGTATACGTTATTTGTTAGAAGGAATCCCGAAGTGAAAAATACCGTTCTAAATAGATAATTTAAACGATAAGATGAATATTCACTATCAGAAATAATGTCATTGCATTCGAATGAACAAACCTCATATAAAAAAAAACTAACCTCCACGTATCGTTTACCAATGTATTTCTTATCTTTTGTCAAAGCAAAGTCATAATCTTCTCGATTACTAAATACAACAAATCCTTCACCGCTAGCACGTCCATCATGATCTTTCGTCAGCTTTATCTGAGTGATTGATCTCGCTGCTTCTGAAGATGAAATTCACAGAAAATTTAGTGAACTCTAAATTCTTAACCAAAATTAGTCAGAATATAATTCGCTTGCCACCAAATTTTAGGAATCATTTGATAAAAAAATGCAATCCACTTCCTTCGTAAAAACCCTCTATTTTAATTCCCATCTTCATCTTTACCCTAAGACTTTCTAATATATATATTAGAAAAAAAAAAAAGATAAAAAGCTACTTATTAGTGCATATAAAAGTGTGATTTTATAAATAAGTTTTCAGACATCTTTCATCACCAATTTCAGTTATAAAGTAAATTTTGAAATATACTGGAAAATTCGTCCCGTATTTGATGCAGTGAAGTAGAGGAGCGAAATATGAAACCAATAAAATCAATCAATCTAAGTGATTTTCTCAAGCCACCATTTTTTACATCTTTCCCCCTCTCCGACTTTCTCCACAAAAATTCTATTTGATTGGTTGACTGATCTAGCCTAATAAATTAAAAAATAAAACAATCAACCAACCTCCAAAAAATTCACGAAGATCATCTTCTGTACAAGACCATGGCAATCCGCGGCATTTCATTATAAAATCCGTATCAGGCATTCTGCTTTACTTTCACGGAATAATACGCTAGAAAAAAGCCTGAGGTAAACATAAAAAATGTTTCCAATAGAACGTATGGAATGAACTGAATATTATGAGAAATCAAAAGTGGAACAGCGTAGCTAAACATATATGAAAGTTTCGTGGAAGCAGCGAAGAGATTATTAGGTATTAGTTGACAAAGTACATTCTATCTATGCCTATAACCACTTGAAAAACAACAAACATTACATCTGACAGATCAAGCCACTCTTCTACGGTAAACTTACATATGGTTAGACAACTAGAATTTATTTGACTGAATTTTCACTTCAAAAACTTTTTCCTCGAGAACCGCTTCGAAATTTCAAAAGAACTTCACACCCCCGGAAAATATCCCCACCGGACAGACACATCATCACACATGAGAAATGAAAAACATAAATTTTAGCGGTTACATTTAACACAACCTCTCAATGAAAACTTATAAGTCTATCGTCATTTTCATCCAAACATCGCAATGTATCGAGTTGTCACGAGAACCTACCGTATCGCTAGATCCACTGATTAGCCGCTGATTGTCACTGATTAGTTGCTTGTTGCAGTAACGCGAGAAAGGAGATCGATCGCCACAATTTTATTGGTCACCGTGACAGGCACTGAACTCTTTGGTCTTGATTTTTAAACATTTTTCAAGTTTTCGATTGAAAAATTCGCAAATATTTTGAAGGACTTTGTGAAATTTTTTCAAATCATAAAGGTAAAATTATGGTAAAATCGGAATAAACGGACTCCACTGAAATTTTATTTCAGTTGTGTTTCAAATGCCTTTTTTTCCCAGCGATGTTTGTTTAATTTTTTTAAAAATTAAAAGAATTTAATGGAAGAATCAAGACATAAAATAAAATAAAAGAAAATAATAACTAACCAAAATCAAAAATAATCATAATGGTCATCTTTCAGTATTATTGCGATTATTGGCTTTGCAAAATACTAATATTTTGAATAATTAAGCTGCAGAAATCATCGTCAAAATTAATGTGTAATATCGGATAGCAAATTTATTAAACCAATATATACAAAAAGATGATAAGTAAGCATAACTTTACAATTAAAAAAATAATTTTGAAATTTGAAAAATTTGAATTTTTCTGATTTTCACTCTTGATACCAAGTTCGAATTATGCTGTTCAAAATATTGTAAATATCAAAAATAAAAAGACAATATTAAATAAGTGGTAAAAAAATAAATATGTGAGATCCATACATATAATCGGCAAGCATACAAAACTATACAATGTGAAAACATAATTATTCTCAGAATTAGCGATAATAATACCATTTAGTACATAACATAAAGATTATTGAAATATTTGAAATTCGAAAATATCGCAACATTTCAATAAATTGATGCAAAGTATTCAATTCAAACTTCAGATCTTGTATTACTTTTTTCTTTTTAATTTAAATTTCCATATAAAAGTGTAGAAATTTGTTTAAGTGAATCAAGAAGCACTTTTTTATGGGACAACAAAGATCAAAAAGATGGAGAAAGCAGGACGATGATTTCACACAGCTTTAATTTCAAAAAGAGAAAGAACAAAAATAACCTAAATTGAACCATTTTGAATATTCTTTTTCTTGCTGGATTCATTTTTGAGAATTCTTGTGGATGGCAGTTGAAAATTTAAAGCTCGAAGCATTTTTCGAAAAATTCCGTTAACATGGTGAACAGGTGTTGACGAGCCCAAACTAGGCTATGGCTTGCATCTGGATATACCTGCAAATTTAAGAAATTAAGAAATTCATTGTAGGAAAGATAGCTAATATTATTGTTGGATAATTTTATAACATTAACCTTTAATTTTTGAATTTTAATCTTTTTCTTGACTTTCGATCTCAATCCTTGTCCTTTTTGGATATGATAAATTTTGTTTTCTTGTTATTTTTTTTGGTAAATTTTGGTTAAAAATATCAAGCGAAACGTTATTTTGATTATTTACATAAAAAAGGATATATATGATCAATTCACTGAATATATCGCTTTAATTAAGTAGAAAAGGTAAAGATTAAATCAGAAGGATATTCCGGAGCTCTCAGTCATTGAAATATTAACTTCTAAATCTTTGAGTTCTTGAATTCTGCAGAATTTTTCGTTCTAAATTGATCTACCTTCTCAAACAATTACAATTTCAAATTTATAAAAACAAACCATAAGTTGGAATTGTATATTCTGCTCACCCAATGCTCTTATCAGTTGAGCAGAATTTTGTAGATGAACATTATCTGCAAGCACTATCAGTTAAATTGAACAGAAAGAATGAATGTTTGAAATCATTTCTGTCGCTATTTCACTTTGAATAAAAATATACTTATCAGCAAAAGATTACTTAGAGCTCTGAAAAAGATCTCAAAATGCGTATAAAAGGTTGCTACATTATGTAAACTTTAACTTCCAAATCTTGAAATTCCTAATTAATTGAAATTCTCAACAAATATCTGCTAGAAAGGTCAACAAATTCAGAATATAAAGAATAATCTAGGAAATGTTTCTTAATTACCATTGTAAAAATTTCAAGCCAAATGTTACAACAATATGCCTGGAAAGTGAAAGGAGCTATATTGACCTTAATTTGTCTTCTTGACCTGAAACCAGCCTGGATAAAAAAGCTTATAAAGCTTACCGTCAGCCATCCCATGTACCAACAGAAACTTTACTTCTCTGAACATGCTTACATTCCTGATAAGATTGGCTTGTTCATATGCAAGTTCACTTGCACCACCCATATAACGTTCAGTATAAGTGGCATCTGAAAATCGAGAAATTTTTGAAAAATTAAAATTGAAAAGCCAGAAATTAATCGATAATTTCGTTAGCACCAGGAATATTTTCTCACATAGTTCACCACTACTGTATGTCTTCTAAAACTTACCATACAACTTGAAATCGGTAACAGGTGCAATACTCACGGCACATTTGAATAGATGATTCGTATCACGTTCAACCACGTGCGCTGACACAAATCCACCGTAAGACTGTCAAGGGAAACTATGATTAGACCACAAATCTTCTAATTAAATAAAATATTATGTAATATTATATAAAGTTTATAGTACAAATGCTTAATTAATTTAAATTGTATGATATATATTTACTAGAACCAATATAATTTTAGCTGGATGGGCAGATTTTTTTTCAGATTTCGAATTTTTTGATTTTTAATTGCTAATTTTCTTTTCTTTAATTAATATAGCTCTTTTTTGTATATTTCAAAGTGATTGTGCCTTCCAGAAGTTAATGACAGAAACTTACCCATCCCCAGATTGCAATATGTTTCGAATCAATAAATCGATGTTTAGAAGCTAAAATTCTGAAAAAAAGAAAAGAAAAAAAGAACAGTATATAATCGAAAAGCGATGATTTTTGAAATCTTGACAGACTTTTTTTTCTGAATTTTTGAAAAAAGTTTTTTAAAAAGCCGAATAGAAAAGCCAACTTTACTGCTTCAATTTGGTCGTCAATTTCAACCGTTCCTAAATGACCATAAATTGGCTCCTTATATTTCCATCCTCTCATGCCAGATCCACGAGCATCGATGCAGATGACAATATATTTTGCATTCGATGCTAGAAACATATCCAATGTATTCGGTGTTATTTCTTCAGTAACCGTTTGTGAACCTGGCCCGTTATACCTAAAAAAAAGAAAAAAAATTAAAAATTCAAAAAAAAAAAAAAGTTGGGAGATAATTATTAACAACTTTGAAAAAGTATTAAGGCTTGATTACAGGTCAGACTAGTACATGTAATTCGAAAGACATTTTCAAAAAGAAAATTAATTTGATAATTATGTAAAAATAATTACGGTGAAAAAAAAAAAGCAAGACTTACACGGAAACAACAACTGGATATTTGGTATCAAGAACCGTTTGATCGAAATCTGGCGGTAATAACATCTTCACAATTGCTACTACAATGTTAATCTCATTTATTATTAGATAATTAATTAGTATTCAATTATCTTGAACTCATTCAATAGCTAAATCATCATTTAAATACATAGTTAAATTGATAGTGTTTTGTTATGGCCAAGATAAACTTATCAGTATGGAGCAAAGAGTCTTCTAGACTATTCTGATAACTGATAACTAGTATCTGATAACAAATCAAGTAATCTGAAATTAAAAAAAAAGTTCTGTAACACTTGCCATATCCATTACTTAAAGTAAAATTTTCATATCGCATTGTAGCAAGAGCTTTTTCTTCATACTTTCGTTCCAATTTCTTCCAATCCGTCAACTCTTGTACTAAAAAATATTATCAGATATGATATGATACGAACATTTCTTTTTCTTCTTTAAATCAGTAGTAATTAAAATTTAGTAAATTTTCTGTTAGCAACTTTTTTCTATTTATCACAAAAATGGCAGAAATATCCGTTCTAAAATATTTGGAGAAGACTTCCTCGATTGCAAAGAAAACTATTACAATAAAAATTTGTTTTAAAATTTTCCATTAAGATATCAGAAAATTAAGATTTAAAATATATCAAGGAACTGTTATAATTGTTTTTTTTTTTTTTTTTTTTTTTTTTTTTTTTTTTTTTTTTTTTTTTTGAGAAAAATCACTTAATGAGTTATTGGAGGAAATGGATGAGTAGTATGCTCGAGGTACGCCTGGACCGCGACAACTCAGGATATATTTGTCCATATCCATCGAGAATCCCACATCTTGGAATGTGCAATTTGGGATAATATCACATGTCACGCATACTGGTTTATCATTCTTAGTCTGAAATTAAATTTTCTGGATATGAAACTTATACATTTCTGATCTTTTTGATTCTTTAATCAAATTTTTAATTTGAAATTTCAGAATTGATTTTCTATATACTTCTGAAGGGACAGGTAACTGATTTCAAAAAAAAGTCAAGACAAAATTAATTTACCGCATAACATGAAACTGCATACATGTGCCTTTGTGATGGTAATGGTGAGGCTGCCATGAAATACCTAAAAATATTAGAAGGTCAAATGTCAAATGACAGATTTGCTTTCGTATCTGACAAAAAAGTAATTTAAATTGGTGAATGATAAAGAAAAAAGAGCTGTTAATCTATGTTTGAGGACTTATTTGAAGCATTTTTCTTTTGAACATTTGAAATTTAATCATTCCAATTTTAATTTCAATTAATTAAAAAACTAATTTATATGAGCATCATATCAGAAGTATACTCACACCAGTTTGCTCTTCTCATTATAACCGATGATTGACGTCGCATCATAATCATTCCATGTAAGAAATATCGTTCTCCCGTTTGTGTAATTTTTCTGTAAACAAAAGATCAATTTAATTTCATTTTATCAAAAATGCAAAGACTAAAATAAGTGGTCTAAAATATATGTGAAACTTACGGGTACGGATACTCGAGCAATTTGTGTGAATATTTCACCGGATGTGGTATACCCAGGTAAGTTAACAAAATACGAATCATTAGAAAAGTATTGAATACGGAAATTTTCCGGTTCAGCCCATAATTTATGTCCAGCAATAGTATAATGCTGCTTGGAATTCTAGAAATATAGATTTTTTCTTTTTCAAAAATAAATGAAATTATAAGTTTTGCGATATGAACCAAAAACAGATATAATTTCTGAAAATAGAAGAGCAAAATGATGACTTTAGGGGGATGAGATATGGAATTACGTAGATATCAACTTGAAATATTTAATCAAATATATCCATTTGATAGCACTTCAAAAGTTATTCACTTTACTGCTCAGATGATAAGAACATACAAATGAAGTGAATACTATAAATATTATATTCGACTTGTTTATTCAATAAAATTGACCTACCAAGACACAATTCCCGGAATCAAAAGTACAAATAGTAATCGATGTGATATTTTGATATCTGTTAGCAAATACAGCGATTAATAGATCTTCATTATAGAGTGATATCCAGGAGATTGAAAAAAGATAAGTTGATAAACTGAAACTAGCCTTGTTATAATGATATTTCCTATTTTTTGCTGTATTTAAACTTGCATCACTAATGTCCTTGAAAACGAATAACCGTGTTCAATATGGACTAGAAATACCCTGAAGTTAAGTACAGAACTCAGAATTAAATAATATTTTCATATCAATCATTTGATATTATCAGAAATAACCTTTTGTCTTCAATGACAACGTCCATTTCTCGAGACACTTTACTTTTCTTATCCCAAATATTAATAGTAATTTCAGGTAAGTTTTTGACACCTGCTTTTGGATAAGGTATTTTATTTGCTGTCGGATATTGCTGCTGTCCGAATACTGAATACTGTATTAGAGGGACTTCACGATCATCTATTTTAATGAAAGCCAAATATTGTCCTGATTTTGACCACCACATGCCCTTAATTAATATGGATGATTATTATGTCAAAGAATAGAATTATTGATTAATTTTTCATCAAATTGAGTAAAATTACTTACTACATTGCTGCCGAAAATCTCTTCCTCATAAATCCAATCCATAATGCCGTTATATACTAGTGATTCATTATTTCGGGTAATCTGGTGGATATGGCTATCACCTGGTCCCTCGTTATAATAAATATTATTTTGGTGTACGAATGCCTGCAAAATCATCATTTGAAGAAAATTTTTTCAAAAATGAAATTATGAAGGATATAATTCATAATTCTACTTTCGCAACTGCTCGCAAGAAATTTTTGAAAAGATTTTTAAACTTTCAATTACTCAATATTTGCAAAATTTTGTAAGAGACAGAATAAATTCGCTTTTTTTCCCATATTCTTTCTTTCTTCACACACTTTTTCGCTTAATTAGTTAAAACGAAAAGTCATTGCTTCACTTAATTAGTCAAGACCAAAAGTAGCTTCTTCGTTTAATTAGTCTAGATGAGAAGTCACTTCTTTGCTTAATTAATTAGGATGAAAAGTCTCAAATACCAAAAAGCCCAAAAAATGAGGAAAAAAAATGAAAAATAGGTAATCTAGATTCTAAAACTTCTTTTTTAACGTATTCAACAACGTAGATCAAAGAATAATCGCATCCGATCCAAGCTTTACGGAAACTTGAATCCATGAATCTGAATTTGAAGCATCTAAAAAACAATATTGTGCATTGAATCTACGTAAATTATATACTATGTAACGTGAAAGCCTAAACCGGTTACTATTATTCTTTGATCTATCATATTTAAAAATTATTATTTTTCCGGAACTATCGTACTTTAAAATTATTATTTTTCAAAACCATTTGTAAAACTCACGAAATCATTTGACGTTGGATTCCAAAGAAATAATTGCAAAAACTCATTACCCGTTCCTTGCGGTCCAACTGATGAAAATGTTCTGTAATATGCAAAATACTGGAATGCACTAAATGCTACTGCAAGTTGTACAACAAATAAGACTGATCAAAAGAATGATAGAAAATTTAAATATTTATTTGAATGTAAAAAAAAAAAAACTTCCGAAATGACTTACTGAGATTGTACAGAATAAATTAAATAAGTTGCAGCATTATTAACCTGAAACTACACTTTAGGATAATTTATAAATTAAAATTAAAAGAAAGAAATTTTTAATTATTTCCGCTACAGAATAATTATCACTTCGTTAATTAGATGCTTAATGATATTAAAAGCTAATATTTGATAGAATATTTCTCCAAAAATTTATTTTCACTGCTGAAAATCGAGAATGATCAGAGAAAGAATAAAATTCACCTTTTCATCATATGAGAAAGCAATATAAGAAGCATCATGTGAGAAAACGATTTGATTAATATGTTCTTGTCTGTCCTAAAAATTAATTTTCTCTTTTATTCAAATAATTTCATCAAATTTTTTTGATAAATCAAAATTGGTTTTCAAGTATAAAGTTTTGACAGATTAGTAAGAATAAGTTCGACATAAATGCAAATTTGGCTTCCAAGAAAACTTTTCTATTCATACTCGCTTTTCAAATTTATATATCATATCACTGATAAAAGCATCTAACCACGATATCATTCTTGGCAAAAGAATCAAAAGTGATCGGAAATGAAGAAACGTTGACAATTATGATGGAATCCGTCGCTCGAAGCAAAATCTGATCATTGTCCATCCATTCGATTGTCTCGATTGGACTCAACAATGTATTATGCAAAATATCTGTCAAGGTCAAAGGTGGCCCTTTGGTTGTTCCAACAAGACTGACTACAATTTCATAATTTGAATTTTTTTTTTTTAATCTAAATTAAAAATTTTCTAACAACAAAAAATTTTGAATAAAAATAGTAATATCTGAAAAAAATCATAGATAAATAGTCTCTCTAACACTTCGTTAGTACCTGTGAAATTAAAATCACGAAATAAGTATAAAATTCATTTTTATAAAAGATATGCTTGAGCAAAATGAAAAAGGAATTTCATAACTACGTAAGAATCAATTCAATAAATGATATTATCAGTGGATGGTGATAATTTTGACTGCTTATTTATTGGTATAAAAAAGATAATGTAATTTTAAAAACATAGCAATATAATAAAATCTGAAATAATTCCGAAATTCCTTTCCTTCTCATAATTGCTTCTCAAAAAATGTACATAAAAAGAAAATTTCAATTTTTTCAAAGAAAAATTATTTAAATCGATGAAAAAACTTTTCCACTTTATTTCCATTTACTTATTAATATTAATAGAATACATGTTTTTTAGACCAATTTTGCATGTCTGTTGAAAGCGCAATTCAAATTTAAGGACTAATTGGGATTGAATTAATTAAATGTAATTAATAAAAGTATGTAATTATTCATTTATGCTTAATTTTATGTAGTTAAGTCATCAATAAAGTTAGCGATATTCACATAGTATATCAAGTACTGAATTATTTCAATGTATAACATTTCTGAAAATGAATTTTGGAAATCACATTACTTTCTTCATTGTGCAGTTTAATTTCAGCAAATTATATGCATATTACAAAGTTTTCGTTCGATTATATCTGCTATGAAAGCTTAACTTCTCAGTAAATCATTTTACAGTACACTTTTCACGTGTGTTTCAAAGTATACTGAGATGGATACGTGGAAAAATGCGTCACTAAGTATGGTAGTTCACGTTTGTCAGATACTAAAGGAATAGAATAGTGTAATATCCAAGCAAACTATAATTGAAACTTAATTTTAGCAAATTATAATTTTTACATATGTTTACATAAATATTGCAATGTACATCTCACTACTGCGGGAAATTTTCTTACAAATAGTATTTTGCATAAATTACCGGATTGTCTTAAATTTAAGAATTAAACATCCACAAAAGCGAAGTTTTGTGTGGCCCAATTTGTAAATTAATTAGCATTTGCTATATTCACTCTCATTGAAATAAAATCGCCCGAAGGAAGAAAGTTTCATTGTGATGAGACGTGATAGTAATAAGCATCGGGAAAAGGTCACTGAATTGATATAGAAGAATTTAAAAAATACTTCGATCACATATAATGATCCTTTCAGTCCTCTTTTTTAATTGATCAAATAATCGATAATTGGGTGTCTCAATATTTGCAAAATTTCATTTCGTGAAACTTAAGTTAGTTCAGTGATAACTTACATGGAGTGATAAGGAGTGTGGCGAGAATGATAAGCGAACACATGACTGCGATGACCAACAGGGCGATGATAATGCCACGCCAGTTGCGTTCGAAAGGTCCCGAAGTTATCAACTCCTATAAAATATTAAAATTTTAAGATCAATTTTAAAAGCAACTAAATATTAACTTATAAAAATATTAATGTATGTTGCGAATTTTATCAGTTCAAATTTGAATCAAAGTTCAAACTTGCAATCTAAAATCTTTCCTGACCATTCGTGAATTTTAGCCAAAAAACACACATACATATGTCATAAACGAATTTGTACTAAGCTTAATTCCCTATCGCCTTCTATAATTTATCATTTCAGTAAATTTCAATTCAATTTGCAGAAGCAAAAAATGCTCTTTGATCATTAAAATAATAATCAATATTTCTTCAAGTTATGCAGTTATCCTTGGAGAAATTGATTGTTTGTTTTTTCCAACAATATAATTTTGTAATTTTTCTTCGTTAATAAAGAAATCACATATGGATATTAAATATCAGATGAGTTAGAGGAGAATAACTGAAGCAGTGAAAATGTTTATAGATGTGAAATTACTCATCGTTTTCTGGTATTTTTTGATGTAAGGTAAATGAGTAAAAAGGTAAATATAAGGTAAATGAGTATGAATTGAGCATTTCTAATATGAAACTTTGAATAAAATGGAAATTTAAAGGACAAATAGTGAAAGATAATTAATGGCAAAACAGAACTAACACTGTCAAACAAATTTTTCTAGCAGCAGAATTACATTATCAAATTTATGGGAAGGAAATATGTCCAATGCCAATTGACCAACGATTACATCTTCTCGTAATAGATATAAATTTTTTTTCCCTTACCAAATAAAAAAAAAAAAAAAATGGAGTTAAAGTCTGATTGCTGTTAATGTAATTATTGTCAAGGTATCAGTGTTATAGATTTTTTCAATTGAACAAAGTGAATAGAAAAAAGTTCGCGAATATCGATTGATGAGAATTAAATAAAGGCAAAAAAACTGATTAATCAATTGTTACATTCGAAAAAAAATTAATTAATTCCTCTCTTCTTATTTAGTATAAATTGCATTTCTAATATAAAACTTTGAATAAAATGAAAATTTGTTGGCTAAATGAATTAAATTTAAATCAAGCATGTGAAATGAAAACGAGCAGATTATGTATTGAAAATTGTCAAGAGCTTAGACTTAGGTTTAGGCTTAGGTTTAGGTTTCTGAGATTCATTTAGCCATCCGGCCTGATATAGCGAATTATATTCTCATGAAATATTCTCGTGCAATGATATGCTTTCCAAATTTCATAAAATTTTCGACAATTTGGAAAATTTTCTAATTTTATAGATTCTGAATACAATCACTATTTTCAACGCATTACTTAGTGAATTTGTTACTATTAACAAAGAGAATTTTCATGCTTAAAATATGACAGTAAGTTGGGAAAATTGGTGTCAGCAAAAATAAAAAGAGAAAAAAATAGCATAATTTGAGAATTATGTTTATATTTAATAGACGTCTTTCGGGATGCTTTATATCAAAATATCCTTTTATGACGTTAAAATAGTAATTAAATTTCTAAAAAAATGGTTTTACTCGTTGGAAAAAAAAAAAAGGAAAAAAGAATCGACTAAAACGAAAAATGAATTCGTCAGGACATTATTACAATGTAGGTGATTGATGTAAATTTTACTTACACCAGTTTAAATGAAATGCAAATGCAATTTATTTTTTTTTTTTTTGTGCTAAAAAAAGTAAATATTTATCCTATCTGAGGTATTAGCGCTGCTATTTGATAAATTTAAAGAATTATTTCTTTTCTATTATCAAAGTTAGATTTCTGGAATTAATTTAGTTCTTTGCTAATGTGCACGAAATGAAATTTACTGAAAGAGAATTGTAATCTAATTTCAGACTATGACATGCTACTTCTACTGAATTTAATACGAACCTTTTGCAATGCTTTATTTCAAATAAATCTTTAATATTAACTCAACAAATTTGAAGTAAAGAATAGTATTGGCCAGAAAAGAAAAAAGTTTGCAAAAGAGAAGAGAAAAACGAAGTATTACGTGACCTTTACATAGGAAACGTGACCTGGAGCTTTACGAGAAAATATCAACAAGGCTTGATTGTAATACTACTTTTCCAACTTTGATCTATAGCGACATATTAAATGAATATTGCAAATTCTGCAGTGAATACTAAAATTTTAGAACAAAATTAACTACTAAATTTCCAAAAAAAAAAAAAAAAAAAAAAAAATTGAACAATTGATTTGAAAATAGATGATTATTAAATTAATCATTGTTTACAGACTTAGAAAATTCTGAAGTCTTTTTTTTCTCTTTTTGAAGGTCAATTTCCAAGTAGTGTAGGCATTATTGTAATCTTTTTAAATCTTCATTTGTTCTCATTTCAGGGGAGAAAGAATTCCAATCATTTATTTGATGGAATAATTTGTAACTTTCTTATTTTATACAAATTATTAATTTAAAATTAGGAATGAAATCAAATAAATGAATATTACTTTATATTTAGCGATTTCATCCTGTTCTATCTGATAAAATAACTTCGCATGCCTCGTACGACGACATTTCGTTCGGCAACAAAATAATATAACACGTAGCTTTAGCATTTAAAGATTTTTGAAGAGAAGAGAGCAAAGGTCAAAGGAGACAAATTCAAGGATTTCCGCCAGAATTCATCATAGGAATTGTTGAATAGATTAAATAATTTAATAGCACAGCATTTGAAAGCAGAATTGAACGGAAGGAAAGGAATTTAATTTGTCTGATAAATTGTCAACAGCACTGAAAAAATGGAAAGCGAAAAGGATGGATGGATTGCAATCAATCTTTTTTTTTCTTGCTGGTGATATTTGGGTAACGATGAAAACTATCGATGACAATAATGATGGTAATGATATACGATCGAAGAAGACAAGTTAAGTCAAGTGATGAGAAAGTATTAAGAGAAATTCTCAAATTAATTTATCGAAAAAAAAAAAGAAAGACAGCAGTTGTAGGGAAAATGAAATAGAAATCAATCAAAGTTGTTTGTTTAAAAAGAACATCGTCTTTATTGCTGGATGAAAATAAGTTTTATTTTTCATCGAATCGAATGTTTGATACAATTGAAACGAATATTAACAAAAATTATCCATAATGCTAAGCCCATTAAATAGCCTGGTACCACGGAAAAATGAGACGATTCCTGGATTGAAAGCAAATTTACAACGACCTTTGACTCCATTCTTCACAATTCATCCTTTTGTGGATTGTGATGGATGGAACCAAAGGATGTAAGTATTATTTGCAGCTTTCTTCTTTTATTTTAAATTTAATAGATCTATATTATAAGTCCCTAGAATCGTCTTTTTCTTTCTTTTCAACCCATTTTTATTATTATATTTTTTTATTTTTTCATTCTTTTTTGTCATCGTTTCAAAAAAGCTCAGATTCTACCTAGTTAAGAATCAGAAAAATATTTATAGAAAAGGACCGAAGCGTCACAATCGGATCATTTTCTACGGTCTTGAAGCATTAAATACAATATTCAGAATTACTATTAAAATCTTCATTTCACATATCATTTGTTTTATCTTATTTATCAAGTAAGATGACAGTAGAATGCTCAGCTTATTTTTCGAATTTGAAAAAAATCAGATGAAGAAGTCGGCCAACTTCTGATATCCAAACTGAATATATTTGCTCGATGATTTGAGCGAAAAAACTGAAAGACAATGATTATATTTTCTTAATTCCACTAAATAATAATGGAAATTTATCAGGATAGTTGAATAATCTAGTCATTCGAATTACTATTATGTGATTCTTAATCTCAGTCAAATTAATCAACATTTTTCAGACTTATCCGAAGCATCTATTATTCAAATCCTGTTTTTGTCTCTTCGTACCTCGAATGACTTATGTTTAAATCACAATTTAATATTGTAGAGGGAAATTTTCAGTTTAAAAAAGAATCGGAGAGAAATATATCAAAGAGCTAAAGTGAGCACATTTCTTCATAACTATCACTATGATAATCATATTCCAATTCCAATGAGCATGATAAGCTGAATAAGAACAAGCTAAGTCTCATCTGCATAATCAAAATTAGTGATCCTTTAAATTGCCATTCTGTCTTCTGGAATCCATTGAAAAAAAAAAAAGTTGTTTTGAATTTTTTAATATATGGAATAAATGCATCTGCTATTATTATTTTTTTAATGCACATATTAAGGGAAACATATCAAAGTTTCCTGAAAGAGCTTACTAAAATATGTTGCAATTTCACGAAGAGGAAGAATCAAAAGTTTAAAATCTTTATGAATCAACAAATGTTGAATACTTCCATGACAATCGAAAAATTAAGGAGGACAGCAAAAATTAATTGATAGAAACACTTCGGAATAGTTTTTTCATTTCTTCAAAAATAAGAATAAAGAATAAAAGAACAATCGGAAAACATTGTATCTTTCAATTTTCGATGTACTAAAATGTGTAATATAATTGTGCTTCCGTTAAATATAATTTCCAAAAAAGAAAAATAAAGATAAATTAATAATCAACAATCATTAGATAAATCGATTGCCGCTTATTTATCTGGAAATTTAACTTTAAAGTCTAAAACTACAATTTCAAGATTAAATTTGTGAGATGTATAAATTTATAAGTGAATAATGATTTAAAACGAGTTTGAGAATCAATTTTACATGAGCAAAAGAACTTTTAAAAACCTTTCAATTAAATGAAATGCGTCTTCATTAATACTTCATTTTATATTTCTAATTAAACCTGTTTTGCAAAAATGGACCATTTCAAAGAAACTTACAGAATACTAAGTGCGTCCATCGATTAAATTGGTAGTGGCTTTTAAATATGCTAATTTATGTACACAGAATTAGATCGATGAATTTCAATGAGATCAGCAAAAATGTTTGTTTACTACTGCCTAAATGAAGTATTTCACAGAGAGATTCTTGCGTTCCATCATCATCCAAATTATGAAGATTACAGCGAATTAGTCCACTGAATTGCATCGTGAAAAATTAATACACAATTATCGTATACAAAAAGATTAAGAATGAATCGAAAAATGCTCGGGATTGATGCATTTACATCAAAAAGAAGACTGATACATTTACGTATTTGTAGAGAACATGCCTGATCAGTTATAATTGGACAAAAATTTCCACTCATAACGTTTATACGGAAATTTTTCGCCGATCTTCTTCAACAGTGACAATAATTGAGAGTTTTTGTTTCTTATCATATTGCTATCCGAACTTTTGCGGTATCTCAAACTTGTGTAATTAAACCTTTATAACAAAAATTTTGATAAAACGACAATGCACACGACAATTTCAATATCAATCATATCAAAAACCATTCTAATGACAAAATAATTCTTATAACAATATGATAACCAAGAAGAAGAAATACGACTAAATATCCGACCTTATAGTAGCATATCCTTCCAAATGATCTCATGCCCAGGAATCTCCTCTTTTTTAGAGAAGGAAGATTTTGACAGAGTATTGATCAGCAAGAAAGCGCCTTTGTTAAAACATAAAAGCGCGTCTTTATTGGCGCATGACTTACAATATAATATCGAACAAAGATTATAAAGCCATTTGACCTAAGAACAAAGAAGGAAAACCACATCCAATAAGACTTAGAAATCATTTGAAGAACAAAAAAATCATTGTTTTCTGGTATTCCTCGCGATTTCAGCGACAGATATAATCTATTCCTAAGCTGTTAATTCTTTTTGTTTCTTCTTCTTGCAAAGTCTGTTGAAAGTACAGAAGGTGTGATTTTGATAACTGTGCTACGTGAAAATTCATAAATGAGCAGATTAAATACCGTGAAGATTCAGATGAATTGAAATTGAAATGAAACATTGTATAGTGGATAAGTGCAAATAAAATACCTAGTTTTAATTGATTCATATGTTTTATCTAAGATATTTGCCGAGCAGATGGATTCTGTTGGAGAAATTCTGATGATTTAAAATTCTGATGAATATTCGGATAAATTCTGATAGAAATTTTCATAGTTGGGCAAATATTGCAATAAAGTGATATTCAAGCAACAAATATTGAAGGAAATTAATTCTGCTTGGGAATATGCAATTGCGGGTCATTTCATTTTTCGTTGCTTCTTTCAATCCTTTTCTTTTCATATTTCCATCCGAAAAGGTCACAACAATTGTTATTTGTGAACAATTCGTTTTTTTTCCACGAATCGTGAATGCTATTTTATGACGGAGAGAATACTGTGAAGGAAGTATATCAGTAGAACAGACAAGGGACAAGCAACATTTGTTCATCTCTTCCATGATTGAGCTTACTTATTCTTTGAGTTATTCGATTAAAAATTTTTAGAATCCAAGTTTACTTATAAAATCTTACGACAGCTTACCTTATAACCTTACGACAGTTATATAATTTCTTATAAAAACAGAAATTGATTTTACATATCCAAGAGTAAGAAATGAGAAATTAACAAAATTTTTCAAAAATTCCCAGACTCCGGTCTAAAAGAACCTAATTTCTGGACAACTGCTTTCATATCTCGGATCTCGATGTAAAAAGATAAAAAAAGAAGTGTAACTTTCTGGAAATCATCAACGAGCGATATCATTTTTTAGTTTCATGGCTTCTAAATTTGCTACTTAAAATTTTACGTTGATATTTATTTTAAAAAATTGTATTTTTGAAAAATTGAGAGAGGATTTTGGTATTCTTGCTCATACTTATTTTTTGGTCATAAATTTAGAAGACAGGAAACTTTCCTATCTGCTTCGTTCATCTTCTCTTCCCCGAAATTTTTCGCCTCAGAACTCAACATGGCTCCAACCGATAGATGGAAGTGAGCTGGATTATCTCCCGCTTTCAAATAAATCACGTCAAAGAAAATTCATCACATTTCCGTAGAATAGTGATACTATTATGAGAAAATGTTTGCAAAAATTATTCTTCAATTTACATGATTCATTAAGAATTAAAATGATCAAAAGATATGATAAAATGGACCTTCTCGGCTCCTTCTAGAAGATCGGCGTCGTTGTTCATGATTAAATCTGTCATGATTCAGTCATTATGCCATGACTTGCTTGACCAAAAGCATCATATCAAACTTACAGGTATGAATTTTTTCCAGGATTTATGGTTGATTTCAGATTGATCAGATAATAAGAGCTGAATATTGAAAGTTTCAATGAAAGGAATGATTTACTAGTATGGTTGAAATGAAGAATTAGTTGGCAATGCTCGAAAAGTTATATGATTCCAGAGATTTTCGAAATCTTTTCAAATTTTTCAACTCTACTTTCTAAATATAATTCAATCGAGAAAAATTCAGTGAAATATTTTGAGAAGAGATGTTAGGATAGTTGGATGAACTGAAATAGAAGACTTCCAACAATCACCGAGTGATGGATGTTGGAATAACAATAATAGTAATAAGGTGAAATCGGATATTAGTCGTCGTAATTGAAGAGAAGCCAGAAAGTGCTTCACTTCACTTCCATGTATCGATTAGAGAGTAGCTATGTTATGTTATTTATATTTATAAGCAAAGCATATGTGCAAAAAGAAGATGCTCAAAATTTGCAAATGAAAAAATTCGTTCGAAAAGCAAAACAATCATTTATTTTACAAGAAATTTAACGATTCCCTCTCTAAGGCCTTCTCATTTCTGAATGACTGCAAGCAACACGAGTTTTGAAGAAAGGTCTCGTGATACTAGCAGCGTAACACGTTTAATCGAAATATTTTCGTGATGCATGACGAATGGAGCCTAGATCGGTTCGAGAATGAAGCCGAGATACGAGAAATGATAAAAGTTTTGAATATCGAAAATTACAAATCAATGATGAAGATGGGTTGCTGAAATATTGTAGTGAAATTTGGTAGGGAGTTCGAATCTTTAGTATTACATGTGTTACATTTATCGCAAGTGTCTCCATAAAAAATTTTATATGATAAATATTAGGCCTTCCTTTTTCTTTCTACGTGAAGAACGTGAAAATGTATTGCATTTACGTTGCAATATATGACGTCTACACGTTTTTTTTTTTTTTAATATTTCTACTATTCTTATGTTCGCTGTTGAAGCTTACCATGATATCGAAATGTTTCGAAAAGATATTGATTTCACAATAATTGTGTCACGCTAAACTGTAGAATTATTATTATTACTTTGTATACTATGAAATAATAAATCGATTTAATTATCGAAAATCAATTTACTTTTCATATTTCTGTTGTTGCATCCATCCATCTAAATGGAATAGCAAGCAAAAAAAAAATCGAAAAATGACTTTGTTTGAGAAAAAAAATATGCAGAAGAGCACTTTGCTTCTAATTTTTTGAATTTTATTCCTTCCAAATGAAAAAGATTCAAGAAATTTGACAAAAAATATTGAATTAAATCTCAATATTTATTTATTTGAATTTCATTTCTGAATTCTTGAGAAATTAAAATTATTTGCTACGAATGTTTTAATATGAAATATTGAAATTTCGATAACGCAGTAACCAAATAATATTTTATTTACACATGCCTAAATAAACAGGCGAAAGATATTTGGATAATGATGTTATTTAGCTAATATTAATGAAAAATACCGAAATTACAGGAATTTATCAGAATTACAGAAATTTTTCATAAATTTTAATGAAGAGCTTTCGAGAAGAGGCAAAAAAAAAAGGACATTTCTTTATACCTATTAAATTATCGTATAATTCATGGAAAAGTGAAATATAATAGTCTATAATGTTATCTTTTTTGCAAAATTATAGAAATTGAGTTAACATCATTGATATTATACAGTGATTTGATTCATCAATACGAATGTAATCACATTTCGCAAGTCTCCAAAGAAATGGATCTTTTTGCAAATATTCGTTGTTTAATAATATTAAAGCCTTCACAGAATAGTTCAGTGTTTCAACTTTATCGATATTGAATGAATGAATCATAACAGCATTATGTGTATTAGATTCTACAGAAAATATAAAAGCACGAATCAAAAAATATATATATATATATATCCGCTAAATCATCGCAAAATTTTCATAGCGATGGTGAATTTATTGATTGACGGAATAACGATTCTTAGTTTATGTTACGAGCAACTATTAGAAAATATCCATGTAATTTGATCACTGGATTATTCTTTATGTAACTATGAAAAATTTCTGCGATAATGAGAAACTAACCTCCTGTGTTCCTTCTAGAATTTCGATTTCAGGACTGTATCCCATGGCAATTAATTCAAGATTACAATTTTTTTTTTCCTTCAAAATGAACTGCTATCAATATTTTTTGATTGCTAGAATCTGAAAATATCACATATAAATTTATGATCATCTAAAGATGAATATCTTCTTGCTACATAGATTATTTGCAGTAATTAATTAAAATCGCAATTGAGAAATTTTTTCCTCTTTTTTATTTCAATATGCTATCATTTTGTGGATTCCGAAATATTCAAAAAAAATTTCGACATTCTTCTTTCCCTTATTTCTGTTTAGAAATTCATTTTTGTAGACTAGGATATAAGAATTATTCGATCACACTACTGAAAATTATCTCAGAAGCAAATACAATTTCATTTGGCATGTGTTAAATTTTCACACTTCCATACATCTTCGACAAATGTTTTGCTAATTTTCCAATTTCGTCAATCAAGAACAAGTTAAGAATTCGTAATGAAAGTGGAACTTTTAGAAATAGGACTGATGTTTGAAATGAATCTCTTTACAACTGACCAAAATTATATCAACAAGCGAAAAAATGATTCCGAAAAATTCGAATGAAACGAATGAAATATGAGATGAGAAAAATATGCAAACGAAATGCTAATTGATTAAATTTATTTTGCTCTGAAATTGATACAAGTAAGTATACTGGCCACCAATAATACGGTTGTATTAATATTCATTCTATCAGACGCCAGTATCGGATTCCGGAGAGAAATATGATGAACATATTTCTCACGGGATCAGATCTTTGATCATTATCTCATCCATCAATAAGGTAGTTATGATGGTATATGATTGTGTAGTAATGATTTCATATTCCCGTTTTCAAAAATTCTTCGACCAGGAATGTAGATTTTAATCTATAAAATAGTAGTTAAATAGTAAGAAACTATTCAATATTAAACTTAAAATTCTTAGATAAGCATAAAATTTTCTAACACAAAATAAGCAAGCAGATGTGTTTTCATCCGTAAAAGTTGAGATTTCGAAGAATGATGCATTATCGAGAAACAGCTTATAATGTCAGTTGCGCTTCATATGCTTGACAAACAATTTTGCTTTGATGAGTGCGTAATTTTAAAGAATAATTAACAAAGTTTGAGTTTAAAAATATCAAGAAATATTTTGAAGAGAATTCTTTTATCTGATCTGGATGCTTTCGATGTTGAAAATAAAATTGATGAAACTAATGCCTTTCTGTTAAACAAATTTATTTATTGTGCTTTTCGAGAGCTATAAAGTTTCTCACATTAACAGTCTGCATAGTTGAATGAATTTTTTGAGCTAAATTCATTTTATGCTTCTATAAATTGCAGTAAAGAGCATAGAAAATTTTTCTTCATGAAAAAAGGAATACGTAATGAGAGATATCAGTAGGTCATCATGTATTGCAAAATGTGGTAAAATGGAAATGTGAAAGGTTGTAAAATGAAACTTTATTGATTTACACTCATTGGCATGATTACAATCAGTGATAGGAAGTTGATGAAAGAATGATATGCTAACTAGAATTTAGAAATATTCGGCAATTTTCAAACTTCAATAAAATAAAGTATGTAAGAGAATTTTATGTAAACAAGAAAAGAACAAATCTTTGAAAATGGATTATCTGTCTGATGTAGACATCTTCCGAAAGGAAAAAATAAAGCACTGATATCATTTCAATTAATTGTTTCAACGGGAACAGTGCTCACACAGTTAGCAATGAACAATAGACATTGATGGAGAGAGTATTAAGTAAATTATGATTTTCGAAATAATAAATGAAGAGAAGTTAGATGTGAAATTTGAAGAGAGCAATGAAATCATTTGAAGAATTCGGAATTGAAGGCTATCTTAACTACCGTAATGTTTCTTTTTTTTTGCTTCAGAATAAATGGAGAAAATAAGACGGAATGGAGGATGGCGAAGGGATGGAAGAGAAGATCTGAAATGTAAGGCTGCTGGGAAGAATTCAATTTTATCATATAAACAGAATTTAAACTTTACCTTAAAGCAATGTTCACAAGGAGTGAGAATGGGTAATGTTAAGATCATTTATAAAGCTATGGAGCAGAGATTTGCCACGTGACTCCTTATCACCAAAGGTTGATTCGTTAGATAAGCCAAAGTTAAAAGTTTGTGGACAAAAGGATGATAGATCAGATCAATATGACGGACGCGGAAGAGGTATGTGTCAGAAAGAAACTTACGATGTTCGTAATTAAAATTTTTACCAGAAATGTTATAATTAAAAAGAAATGATAAAACATTGGTAATCAGATGGAATTTGGAATAAATCCAATATCAGATTTTAATTCTAATAAGAATTAAACAACAGCTGAGCTGGAATATTGGGAACTCTAAATTATGAGTTACATCTTTTGATATAATTTGAATGAGTTAGAATTAAATGATCATGAACAAAATTAAATTTAAAAAAGTTAGAATTAAATGATTCAAAAATTATATAAATCAAGAAATGTAAAAATGAAAAGTTTCTTTTAAAAGAGATTTTTTCATTTTTAAAAGAGAGGATTTAGAATATCCAGTTGCTTTTTTGTCCTTTGGGAATCCCTTTGGAATTAATACTCAAATTGTGAATATTATTCTCTTTTCTATTTCATCTTTCAAATCTCTAGATTTTATTCTTATTTGGCAAAAATAAATAAGAAAAGAAGGCATACTATTCAGTGCAATAAGTCACTCTCAACATATTCAATTTGATTATTTTAAATTAATTAATCCGATTTAATTGATTATCTTTGGCTAGATCTATTATTAATCGAAATAGAATAGATTATGAATAAAGCAGTCAAGATTTCAGACTTTTAAATTCGAAATGATTGACTTCAGACTAATGCTGAAACTTCTGAGAGTATTGCTAGATTTTTTCATTTGATAATTCGTCAAATTTTCGGCTCTTTTCACTTGATAATTCATCAAATTAATTGACAGATGAGGCAGGAATTAATCATAACAAGTTCATGTCAATTTTCGCTTCCTTATCATTCTTTCATTATCATCCTTTTATCATTTATTACTACGAATCATTAGTTTTATCATTGTATCTACTAATTCATATGCATAAATTTATCATTTTTTTACAACACTATTCATAGAAACTAAAAAAATCAAGAAGATACATGCAATGTTCCCAAAACTTTGGACCAAAAAAACAATTTAACCTCAATTTTTACCCATTCTGGACGAAAGCTTTCAGTTATAAATTATGATTGTTGGAAAATAGTAAATCATAAGTTAAAATATTCTAATATTCTTATTTTTCGACCCAAAATCTCTTTGATCTATTTGCATTCAAAATTATCAACAATTTTGAACTTTATAGATTTCGTCTTTTGCATATTTTTTTTTCAAATTTCATAATGCGCCGCGATTCTTTCAAGGAATATTTGTGGATTCATTTAAGTACTTTAATTTCTTTAATTTATAGAGGTTATTAAAAAGTGCAGTCGATTTTTCAAATAATTACGCTATCTGTTCTGCAGAAAATGATGGCTTATTGAACTGAATTGTAAACTAAAGACACTACGATGCAAAATAATATTGTAAAGAACTAACATTTTCAAAAGATTATGCAACAAAGTAGAGTTCATATGAATTTTTGACTTTAAATTATTCTCTGCTTGAGTGTGAAGCAGAATCTTGCAAATTCATACTTACAAGTCGATGGCGGAAAAAATCTCATTTCATTTATGAATGAATATGCTATTTTCTTTAATATCATTTACTAATTTGATAACTAGAGAAAAGGAGAAAATTTGATAAATTTTTCTTTTCTATTGAAAGAAAAATAAAAGAGTCAGTTTTGAATAGGACAAATGCAACTAAAATTATGTCAAATAGACATTTATTTGCAAGGGAAAAAAAATGTCACTGATAGACAATGATTTCAAACTATGTAGATGAAAATTTGCACTGAGGGGCCGTGTTATTTCTTTTATCACTCTGAAGTAAAACTTTTTGTAGTCCTAATTCTCTTCGGTTTTAAATTATCTAGTGAAATAGGATTATTCAAGTGGGGAGAGAAATCCTTCTGTTCTTCCCACTTCTATTTCATCAACGATCACTTGGTAACCTATCGAAATGTGTCGCGAAACATTCTATTTATAACTCAAAACTGAAATTCCTGAAAAAAAAGATTGATTGAAAATAAATTATTATTGAAAATATTAGATTTTCGGCCTCATATTCTCATATTTTAATCACTTCATGAAATAGCCTATTTAATTACGTTTTCCTGAATTGATCATACAATTCAGATTGTTTCTGCCGACTAGCAAGATGCGAAATGAGACTCATAACATTTCAAACTCAAACACTGCTTTTCAAACGGTCTCTGATACTGTTTTTTGAAACCTCTAAAAATTAGTTATTCTTTTCTTTTATAATTTCAGGACTTGAGCAATGTTAGGAAATTCCATTTTACTTTTACAAATCTCAACAACCGCAAACATTCGGTATTAATTGTATATTAGTTGTGATGTCATCGACCCATTCAAAAGGTTCCACTTAACAATTTTGAATCACTCAACCTGAGTAATATTTCAGACTGGACATCAAACTAGAAGGTATTACGTAAAAGAAATACTAAGATTTGATTTAATTTAGTGATCTTTCATTCATTAACAGAGTGTTTTGTTGATTTGCTAAAAGGAAGTGGAACATATTTTCTCATCATGGTCCGACATTTCCGGCCATTTCTTTTTTCATATTCGAATTTCCTAAAGACGAAATTTCGGAGAAAGAGAAATTCTATTTTCAGAGTTATTTTTCTAACTTCTCAAATTCTTGCCGAGAAGATATCTGTTCACTTAAAACTTTCAGTTTTTAACTGATGCCTTTTTTGACCTATAATCAGAATTTGATGTTTTATATTACAAGATGAATTGCTTAAATTTCAAAAGCTTAATCAATTATTACTAACTGACAAATAGTTTTTAGATTATGCTTATGATGTTCACATGGACATCAATCATCAATTTTTCCCACTTCCAAGCGTAGCGATTCCGAATATCGCGATTAATCAACCATCTGTAACGGAGGTAAATTAATATTTTATGGATTTATTAAGTAATAGTATTTACAGTTTTATGTGACTTTATGTGAGTTCCTCAGTATTTCTCAAAAATAGCATTACTCTGAAGCTTTTTCTAAAATTTCAGTATAGTTTCGAAAGTGAAAGAAAAGCTATTGCCGATTACGAGAAGAATAAAGCTTCTTTAGCAGTCAAAGTGAAGGAAATGAAAACTAAGAATGTAATCTGTGAAAGACAATCAAATATTATGATTGAGAGAATACCAGATGTAGTCTGCGAATTACATACTCAAAAAGTTCATTCAGATGTTATACTGAAACCGAGTCGCGTTGTAGCCACAACTTCTCAACAAGTTAGAATATTTATCAGATTCTAAAAGTTTCCAACTGAATGAGTTACTTTTCTTTACCACAAATTGTTTTCGAACTTTTAAGCTAGTATTTCCTGAATTTTTATTATTATTGGACTGATTCTTGAAATCTTAACTTTGAAATTAAGAATACCAAAATTATATCTTTTAAAAGGGATGCAAATCCAAAGTCGCTTTTTCCTGATTTCCGTTCCTTTTTTTTAAAGTGATTCAACAAATTAAAAACTTTTCGGTTATAAAATTTATTTAGTAATATTGAAAAATATTGGCTTCCAAATTCGTTGAATGATTTATTGATTCTTAATTTGAATGTACTTAATATAGGACTAATTTTCTAATATTTCATATCTCAAATCATGACTAATTTCTTATTCCAGCGAAACACGAAGTCGGTGAAACCAACATTAAATACTTTCGAAGAATTTGAGTCGAAACCGAATCTTTTTGATCTCCTGGAATTAAGTACTATTGATGATAAAGCTGCTCTTGAACAGATACTTGCTAATGTACCACCACAGCTATCCTCGAGTGCTGTCGGAAATTCTGCTCAATCTTCTTCAGGATTACTGTCTTCATCATCGGTTCCAAACATGGTTTGTTACAGTCCTTGTATTTGTGCTGTTTTGTATAAAAAGCATTCCGATGATTTTAACAATATTTTCCCTCAACAAATGACTCTTTTATTATGAATTTAGAAAGCTATAGATGATTTAGTTTATCAAAATGCTTTCAGACTCTTTTATTTTTCAGTTTTGACTTTAGGAAATTAGTTATCGTAAAACTTCGAATTTTATAATTCGAGAATTTCTTTAATTTGTTTATTTTCAGGATTTGAATGTATCAGAAACTGATAATACTCACAATCTCTATAATTTGTCGACTACTCTCAAAGGCTATAACAGTTCATTTGGTATCGGCGTTCCTAGTGCTTCTTTCAGGCAAAATTTATAGAATCTTTGAGCTGATTAAATTCCAGTGGTTTTCTTTTTTGTAGTTCGTAATGTTTAAAGAAGTTCTACCCGCATAAAATTCAATAGCATCTATGAAGTTCATAATTTTGGTCTTATAATTCCAAAATTAATTTTGGAAGTGGTTCACTTTACTCATTGATCGAATGATTTTAGGTCATTTTAAATTTGTTTGCATGTTGTTGCAACTTGTGATGTAAAAAAATTTTGAATTAATTCATGATATTTTGAGTAATTTATCGCGAATCATAGATATTTAATTTGGATTTAAGTGTTTAATAATAATGATTTAACTGAGTTGCTCAGAATTCGGAGATTTTCTTTTGTATTTCAGTTTCTGATCAGATCGATCTATAATATTTCAAAACCTGTAGTCATTTGAGTTTAATGTATGACTTCTGCTGTAAAATAAATAGAGTGTATCATACTGACCTGATGTATTATTGGTTTTCCACTAGATCCTGCGTAGCCTTATTTTATTTTTTATTGAATCGCTGACGAATGAATCATTGCAAACTTTGTTGTACCTGTTTTTTGTCACTTGATTCATGTTTGCTTCAATCGATTCAACTGCTTTTTCGTTTACTTCCACTAAAATAAAATTTCGTTTTACTAGCTTGTTAATCAACGGGAGACACTTTGCAGTGTAGAAACTGTTGCATCCTTTGGTAAGCACATTATTATTCGAATTTTCATTGGAATAAAACCTTTTACCAACTGAATCAAAATTCGTCACATAAATTTCTTCTGTACCCTATGCTCTGCATCCTGGGGAAGATAATAAACACCATTTTCACACCATTTTTCTATTCCTATTATAGCAGACTCATTCACAATAATTCACGATTAGATTGATAGAAGAAAAAGAGTAAATTAAAATTTGAGTAGATCTTTAAATGTAAAGTTAAATAGCTGAAAACTGGGAGGAAAGTCACATCACTTTTTTTTTCCGAAAAGAAATTCACCAACTCGTTGACTGATAATGTCTTCCAATTTAATGGTTAATCTGTAATTTGTCCGATATATTTCAACTTCAGCATAATCTTTCTTAATCTAATATCTTATTTCAAAACAATGAACAATATTCCATTGTTGGTGGATTCTTCTACATGTCAATAATCACAGTCGAATATTGGTATCTTAGTGTCTCGAAGACCTTCTTGATTGATGTGCTCAATGATGAAATTAAGTTTTGGAGATGCTGCAAACTTGATAATCTCGCTTGTTATTATAGGAAAGATTCTTGGAGATTTTGTCGAAATCTCCAAGAATCACCATTGAAATTAAGAGTCGAATGTTTCGTAGTTTTTTCTTTCCATACTCAGAAATTTGCGGGGAAAAAATCTCACTCGAAATAAAGTTTTCTATTCTCTTCCCCTCTCTCTTTTCTCAACATTTATACTTTCCGCCGCATATAGATAGACAAAAAGGCTGAAACCATAATTTTCCAGAAATTCAACGATTCATTTTGACTATGTTGACCGATCAATCGAATTAAGAATTTTTTTTTCGAAATAAAAATTACAAATTTATTTTACGATGTTCTAAATATTTACATTTATTTTAATTAAGAATCAAGCACTGATGTTATTGTTCAGATATTTCTATCCACTTATTTGCTCAGTTGCACTTAATTTATCTGCTTGGTCTTTAACAGGAAAATTTCCAAAAATATGTAAATCACGAATTAATTACTGTCGTCCAGTAAGCATAATATAACATGATACGGTATAGTTAGTACTGTATAACGATACGATATGTTTAATATATGACGAATTATTGTTGCATGAATAAGATTACAGTCAATGGCAACGAAATAGTGCATTACAGTAAGTATAATATAACACTATACGGTATAATTGGTACTGCATTATGATACGATATATTTAAGATATGATGAAATTACTATTGTATTATCACCGTGTTTTTTTTTTTGGCTTAATCTATTTTGCATGCATAATAGTTGAAAATAAGTAGTATTGCAGCAGCATTGGTCAGTGGTGAGATTAAATAAAGGAGAGGAAGAGAAGAGAAGGGAAGAGGAAGACGTCCTTCTTCATATCGATTTTTGTATCAGATGGCGATTGGTATAGACTGGCGGTGACAATGTTGCTGTCTTTCGAGATCCTTTTCATCCATATATTTCTTCTTCTGATTCCATACTTTGAAACAACCACTCTATCGACTATATTTCCAGGTGAGATTGCAAAATTGATGATAAGAGAATGCTTATCATATCAGGAAATTAAATTTTTGATATCGGTATGATAGTTCCTTTTATTACACAAGCATAAACCATTAGTGTTTATCACCATTGTTTGACCTTATCATTATCAATTGATATAACATAGATTATATTTTTCAAAATTAGTTAAATTTAATTTTCAGAGAATGTCTTTACGGATGGACGATTGGCGTATAGGCGTTTATTGGTGGATCCTCAATCTACATCCCTATATGTGGGCGCAAATGGTCACTTATTTCGATTATGGGCATATAATATCAATGTAACTGCATCCACCGATGGCTTGGTACTTTATAATTTCGTTTTACAATGTAATTTTTAATTTTATACGATTGTTGCCAGCTGAATTGCTTTCGAAGTTTTAATTTAAAGGTGACTTTTACAAACCTAATATCTTAAAAACTGCTCAAAATCGTTGAAGATATTTTGGATTCATTTGCCATGATTTAAGTAATACTTTGCTGGCAACTGAATAGATGTAATTTATTATAAATTTAGTATGCTCACGTAGAACTTCCGGTCTCCCGAGCCGATGCCGAAGAATGCCGTCGCGCAGGCCATGCGGAATGCACCAATGGAGTACGGCTCATGTTTCTGAAGGAAGGTCATCAGACATTACTTATTTGCTCTTCAAATGCCATGAAGCCGCAGTTACGTGAATTAGATGCACTATCGTTACAGGAACGTTCTTCACCCGAAAATGTTATCGGTGTTTGTTCTGCTCACGTGGATCTGAACACAACAGCGGTGCTTGTTGGTGAATTGAAATTCTTTTTCTAAATTTATCACTTTTATGAAATATTATTAATCAGTAGAGATTTTTATGTGTCTGTTATCGTAATCGTAATAGTTGGTATTTCCTAGTATTCAACTGAAGAATCTATTGTATAATTGATAAATTTGTAGAATGGGGCAACCCGGAAGATATACCTGCCATTTATTCTGGCATCAGGACAGGTCTTCTTCTTGATAACAATCTTATTTATCGGCCGCCGCTGGTCAAAAACAATAAAGAAGTGTATTCTTCAATGCGAACCATCTATACCGATTTAAAATGGTTATATGGTAAATTAACATTAAACTACAGTAAATTGCATGAGGAATAATGACAATGTATATTAAATGGCATAATAATATCGGGATAAAAAAAAAAATCAAAACGTAATATATGCCTGTGCTTCAGTAATATTCAATACATCAAATACAAATTTTAGTGTCTGTGACTTTTTTTATTATATGATTATTTAATTTATTTAAATTTAATATAAACAATCAATGTAAATTATGACTTAGAACCGGATTTCGTGGCTTCATTCGATATTGACAGATATGTCTATTTCTTTTTTCGAGAATTGGCAATTGAGCGTGAGAATTGTGAACGTACCGTGTTCTCTAGAGTTGCTCGTATTTGCAAGGTAGGTGTTGTTTTTGCTTTTTAAATTTGGTTATTTGTTCTGAATTGTTATGAGGTCCTTTGTTAATAGCTACTCCAATAATTGTCGTTTCCATTGTGTAACTTACTTTTGATCGGGTTTTTTACAATAACTGTAGCTTACAACTTATCAAAATTATATATGTTTATCGCTATGGTATTGTGTCTTAGTGTATTTCGATTAGCTTGTAAATAATCAAAGAATATATCATGCAAATTGTAGAAAGATATTGGTGGGAAAAACGTGCTGCGACAAGTCTGGACTACTTTTGTCAAAGCCCGTTTGAATTGCTCAACTTCTTCAAATTTTCCCATTTACTTCAATGAAATACGTATGTTCGGTTAAATTCTATGTTGGCGGTCAGGCCATAAAAACACGTTTTAGTAGTTGTTAATTGTGCATTTTGGGTTGCTTTTCACTTCATTGTAAATATAGCTTGCAATTGATTTTTGTGCATTTCGTTTTGCTGCCATAATTATTAATTTTTAGAATCACTTCAAAGCGTAAATGGTAGGTCTGACACTTTCTTCTATGCTACTTTTGCAACACCTGAAATTTCCTTTGGTGGTAGTGCCGTTTGCGTATTTTCGTTAAATAGTATCAATCAGGTATTTTTACAAATATTTTTTACTAAAGACGAGAATTTGATTGCACTAATATATGATTGAATGGAATCGAAATAAATCAACAATTATATCATTTAGTCATTAAACAATTTAAAAGATTCGACTGTTGTAAATTCACACTCGAATTTGATCCTGCTAGAGCCAGTGTTTTATTAAAATGATGCAACTATATCCATGATTACCATTTTATATTCAACTAAATATTTCGTTTTCTGTTGATAGCTGTTCGATCATGGATATTTTTTGGAGCAAACCTCATCGGATGGTAATTGGATCACTACACCACTCAAGAATGTTCCTGAACATCGGCCTGGAACGGTGAATTTTTTCATTTAGTTGATTCATGCTTTGAAATTTATTTTTATCAAATTTTTTTTTGTAAAATTGTTTGAAATTATTATTTTAGTGCACATCCAATTCAGCATCTGTCCCGGATAGTAGTTTACATTTTGCACGATCTCACTTACTTATGGCAGATGCTGTATCAGCTAGTCCCCCATTGTTAACATTACGTAATGAACTGCTGACACATATTGCTGTCGATCCAATGGAAGATGTCAATGTTATCTTCGTTTATTCACATAGGTTAGTTCCAAACCATTTTTGAAAATAATTTTATTATTTAGAAATTTCTGTTTCAACTAACCGGCGCGTAAGGTAACAATGATTTCTCGGTTTACTCGAAATTTCCTTAATATGTCTAATCATCTGATTACTTTCTAGTCATTGTTGCAATAACATCTTCAAGATGTTTTAGATCACATTTCATGAAGGCAAAGAAAATTCTATCAAAACATTGAGAATTTCGACAAAAAGTTAAGGTTTAATTGAGGTACCTGTATTATCTTTCAGTTCTCAAAGATTACATAAAGTAGCGCATTGGTTTGAAGAAGCAGACAGGCATTCAAAATTATTAGCCACGTATACTTTGAAAAATACTGGAACTGTTTTCGCGATGACGCTACTACCAGGAGAATTTCTCTATTTATCGGGTGAGGATAATGTTGCCCAGTACTTTCTGGCCCAATGCTCACTTCATACTACATGTGCGCAGTGTGCTGTTGATCCGTATTGTTCATGGAATACTGCTCGTGAATTGTGTTATAAACGTGATCAAGCTCATTTATCGACTGTTGGGTAAGTAATTTTATTGATCATTTTCTTTCCATTTCGTTTGTTGTTAATTTTCTTTCCAATTTTAAGGCTTATTATCGTTGGTAATCTAAATTTATGCTTACCAGAATATTAAAGTAATTACCGAAATTTCACATCTTACCGAAGGCTCCTTTAGTTTTAAATAAAGTTCATTAGTAGAGAATCTTTTCATTACTTCTTCATTTCCGCTGCATAAGGCAGATTGTGCTTTTTAACAAATAATTGATAAAATTTCTTTTTTATAATTTACAACTTATTCAAGTTTTAGGTGGATTAGTTCCAATTCTAAAGATGTCGCCAAATGTCTAGGACATATAAGACGAATGACAATTAATGCCTACACTGGTGATACATTACATCTCACGTGTGTGTCGCAGTCATCATGGATTTTCAATACTGAGCCAGTTTCTCCATCTGAAAAGAGACAATTAACGACCGAAGGAGGACTTGTTGTTTTCAATGTAAATGTCATATAATTCAGATTTGAGCAGTAATTTTCGGAAATTTTTTTTTTTTTTGAAATAATTACAAAGTGATGGTTGTCTTTTTGCAAACATACATCTTCTTTCTTTAGATTTCTGGAATAGATAACGGTGCCTACGAATGCAATGTAGATGGAGAAGGTGTTATGATATATGAAGTTACAGTCGATGACGGTTAGTTTTTTTTTTACTAGCATGCTTATCATTGCATTAAGGATCGGTCAGACACAGTAACCGTTATTTTTTATTGAGAATTAACTGTATTTTTTAATAATAAGGCTAAGTTTTCATTGTAGCCGAATGTGCACAACCGACAAGTGTAACTCAATTCAAATCAAAGTATCGAGAATGGTGTCAGAAACTTGCCAAGTACAAGTATTCTGCTGAAAAATGGCAGCTTTGGTATGATAGAAATGTAAGGATTTTTTAATTTAAGGAATAATTTGGCACTATTTGGATATTTATGGTTTAAATTAAGAGTAAAAAGATTGTAAATTATGAGTGTTATTACATCACTGAATGTGATGATTGTCAACGGTAAATAATTCTATGTCAAATTTTTTAAATCATTTGGTCAATAGTCTTATTATTTAAAGAAATAAACGATAAGTGGTCATTCCTATCACTCAGCCTTGTTTGTCGAGGAGGTTTAAAGTTATAGAAATGCCTTGCTTAGTTATGAATCTTAAAATAAACTTCGATTCCATTATTTAAACATTAGAAATATATTTCAGGCAGCGAACTGTCCCAAACAGAGGATCACCGATTTTAATCACATTAGTATTGAATAATCTTAATTGGATAAATCTGTATACTTCTAAAAGTCAGTTTTTATATATTTGCAACTACTTATTATTCCGTTGATATTTGTGATCTCTAAGGGTACCATGAAAATCTGAGAATCCATATTTGCATTAGAATTTCAAGACATGAGAGAAACATTGGATTTGGGACCAAATTAAATTCAACATATTCTCATTTGGTTTTTTACATTTCTATAAAAAAAAAAAGAAAAGAAAAGAAAAAAGTGGTTTAAATGGTTAATATACTGAAAGTAGGTTTATATTTGTGACTAATTTTTTATACATCACAGTCATGTATATGTTGATATTGTTGTAATATTTATTAATCGTAACATTCCTTTTATTTTGTTTATTTGTTGGCTTTTTTACTGTCAGCATTAAAACCAATAGTTAATTACAATAAACTGCTAAATTGTTGCTTCACAATCCCCTTTTGAAAGATTGACACTTGGCTTTATTCAGCATATAGTTGCATTGTCTATGGGAGCTCTGGATTGAATGTCCCAAATTTCGAATATTTTAGTAGAAGTTTTATGCCTATACTACTTTTTATTTTACTTCTGTTTTGGAAGAGTCTATCTGAGTAAATGCAGCCTAATTGAAAAACATTGTATATTAAATGCCGTAGTTTGTTGTTTTTAAAATCGCTGGGCTAATTAAAAGCAATAAATATACAACTGCCAGGGTTAAGCGTTATGGAATAGTTTAGCTCAGCGTAATTAGATAGTTTAGCTAAGTGATTATAAACTATTTGATGCTTTGTACGTACATGTTTTTTGTGCATATATTACGTTTCGTTAGTGAAGTGAAGTATATTTGTATAAATATTCTAAATATTGTACAATCACGCAGGACAACGGTCATTGGAACAATAAATATGGATGATTCCAGTTTCATCGTTTTAAAAACTAAGCTAAAGAGTGAGTAGCGAAAATGTTGCTACATTAGTAAATATTAATAAAGTACCAGTCTTGATAAATAGTTCTGAAAGTAATTTGACAGCTTAACATTTTATGAAGTCAGCTTACTGATGAAAACATATATTTAATTGAATTGTCCAGTTATTCAAATCGTATTTTACCACAAATTATTCATTTGAGACATTCGAGATCAATTGATGTCCGATTGGCCTTACTGAAAATGATTGGCAAAGATGATTTTTTTTTTCTTAGTTTTATGTAAATCCAATCTCATTTCAATGTGAATAATGGGACTTATAATTCAATGTTATCAAATTACAATTTGTTCTTTCTTTTATGTCGAGTGGAAATTGGGAGAAAGTTGGTATTCTGGAAATGTCGATCTTTACAAATATCAAAATTACACTCCATTATAATATATCACTAGAAAAATTGCAGGTAACTTGTGCAAATGCAAGACTTCATGCCTGAAATTTTTTTCACGAGGAGCTTTCTGAGAATGTCGAAAAAATGACTTCATAGAATTTTTTTATAAAACTGGCAAAATTAGGCTCATAATATTGGCATTACTATGCTATCAAAACACTGCCATGATGAATTTCGGTTTGTCTAGGAATGCCAGCATTCTTATTATTATGGATTCTTATAACCTAGATCTTTTATGATACCAAGGAGTGTTAGGTGAAAATAGCTTGGGTAAATATTCCCTAAGTTTCTTTACGCTACTGAAGCACAAGTTCTTTCTACATACATCAGTATTATTCATTACTTAGCGAGATTGGAATTCGTAAAATAATATAGTGTATGAAAAAACAAATAAAAATCCAATATATAAATATATTATTTGAATGGGACTGCTCAATCACTCATATTTGTCACAATCGACAAATGTCCACTCGTAGTTTATGGCATCGTCCACAGCTCATTCGACAATTTTCAGCCATCCATAGCTGATTCTTCTGACATTCATCTTCAGAAGCCCATATCGCGCACCGTGAATGTCTATCTGAGCATTCTGTAACCAAGCATTCATTTCATTCATTTGACCTCAATCAAAATGATAGCAAGAAGATTTGAACTGAAATTGTCAATGCTGCGGAGGATTATGAGTCGTATGAAGAACTTAATGAATTTAACTCAACGTTTGGTTCATCCCACAGCGCCGGTTCTACTTACCAAAAATTGCCTCCTGAAGCACACATTCAATGCCTGCTCTTCATTCAATCAAGCAAGACGTCGTACTCATTAAAAGTTTGAAAATAGATTGAAAACACTTCGTCCCACAATTCCTCCAATCATTCGCTTTATCGAATATAACAGCTTCATTTCCCACTCCAACTATCCTGGGGGGAATTTCAGAGGAAACCAGCTACTAGATGTAATTCTAAGTGACACATCAGTTACGGAAGTATGAAATCACAGCTGAAGAAGCTGTGAAAACTGAATCAAAGGATTACTGCCAATGGCAAAGAAATTACAAAATATGAAGCACAAGTGATTCAATGCAAGCATAATAAAATATTTCTATATAAGCAGCAGTCATTAAATAAAACTCCAAACAATGAACGAAGCATAAATGATGTGAAAATGTGCGTAGCATTTTTGACTACATATAAAATACACAAAAAAAAGATGCCTTAGACTAAAGAATGGGAAAGGAATTCAAAGAAGGAAAATTTGGTAATTATGCTAGTACACGAGACAGAAAGGTGAAAAGGGTTAAAGAATGACAAACTCTAAGAATGAGATAAAGCGAATAAATTTCAGTTCAAAAATCTCATTAATTTATACTCAGAATGACAGAATAGTTTTTCTATTTATCTGTAAACAATATTTGTGGATAATTAGACTGTGAATGAAGTAGAAGGACAGTACTGATTGTAAAAGATAAAAATAAAGACATAAATCCTAGAAAGTATTGGTTAATAATTTTTTATCTATAATATTTAAGCTATATCAGGGATACTGCGGAGAGTGATTACTCGCTAATTTCTTCATTTCTTGTAATATATTTATCATCCTCAGAATTCTAACAATCACTGCTTGTTCATGAACCGCAATAGTATATTCAAACTTTCATCTTTGATTATATCAGCGGATTCCAGAGATCTACTGATAAGCTATTCAGAGCCTATAACACATAAATAAAGCGAGAAAACTTGCCAGAAGTAGTATCATATTGTGGAGTACACGTATGACAGGATACAGAACACCATTCCAGCATTATTACCTCGTTTGCCTTACATTCACCTTTACTGGCCCAAACTGAGCAGCATTCATGACCATTATAGCATTGTTCCTGGAATGAAAGATTACCTGAAAATACTTAATTAATCAAATAAAAAGATTAAACGACTAATAACAATATTTCCCGTGAGCCCTTGCTTGTAAAATACCGAATTTTTATTGCTTGACGAAACAGTGATTCTTCGTTCATGTTATAAGCGATTAATAGAGAATATTCAAGCAAATTGATCACTGGCTTAGATCAGATTTGTATGAAATTTTCCCTTCAGAATGAAAATACTTGTTCTATGCCTCATCAGGAAAATTGTTGGACATTCCAACAGGTGATATAGAAAAAAAGAATGAGTGGGAAACATGATGGAGATTAATTCTGCTTTCATACTGAACCTTTTCAATTTCTGTTTTTGTCGTTGTTGTGATTAGTGTTGTTGTAGGCCCTAAAGTTACCTCTTCTATACTTCTGGCTCTTTTTTCACTAATCCGGCCTGTCTGAAATAAGAAGAAAAAACGAAATTTAGTTTAAAACATAACATGACAAAAGATATGATTGAAAAAAATAAAAAATGAAGATAAATGCTTAACATTCCAAAATATTATATACTACTGGACTCGGCCACGCTCGACGTGGCCGATCCAGCCAGTATACGGAGGCCGGCCACACTTCGCGTGTCCGGCTCCATCTGATCTATATAAATAAAAACATCAATGTTCGTTTGTTCAAAATCTTAAACCTCCGGAAGTTCTTAAACACGCGTCTTATCTATATTAATTCAAAATCTTAGATTTCGAAAAAACCTTACCTATTGCTTTGAAATTTTGACACAACTTTGCAATCGAAAACGCATATATTTTTATACACGCGTGCTGTAGCTCAGTCTGGTTAAGTGGAAACAAAGAAAAGGGGACGCACATGTTTCTAGTGTTGGGAAAAAAAGCTGATACTTTGTAATTTGATTAATAGTTTGGTTGGATTGGAGACTTGATTCTTGCTATTGTGATTAGAATAGATCAGCAATAAGTGTGAAGAGGTTTCTTGTGTCTTGTGGGCAGAGATGAATGCTGTTGAGGAATGTTTTATTGAATGATGAAGAATATTTCTTCGTAACCAAACAATTATCAGAGAACATCTAGGAAGTTAATCACTGGTTATTCTTTCCTTTGTTCAATAATAGAGAAGAATACATTCAAGTGAACTGTCCGATTATTGCTACTGTTGTATCGCTTTGGACTGTCGAATTGGAACCCCGTAGAACTCCGAACTGTTTCTATTGCTACGTCGATTTTTGTCGTTTATCAAACACAAGCATGTTTGTCATCCCTTTAAAACTATGTCGCGCCACTTACCTTTATTATTTCTTGTTTATAATTACTGTCATGGCATTATTTGACATCTTTCGGTTTTTGCCCACATCTAATATGTTTAATTTCACAATATTTGTGAGTATACAATATTTTTTGTTGTTCCATTGTCTATGTAGATATAAAGAATGTCTGCTTTACCAAATCTAGAACACGCAACATATAATTGTCCATGTGAAAAGCAATCCGTCTCTAAACGTTAATCGAATTGGGAATTGTAATCTCTTAAACTGAAATGGTATATCGATTTGAATCATAAGAATGCAAGGAATAAGGACATCTTCACCTTTGAAAGTTCCTGTCAAGATTGTTGCTTCTACGACATTGCTCATTAATTTTTTTACTGCAAGTTGCATGCCGTTGCAAAGTTTTGGCTGGTTGATATTTCGCAACATGATAATTGGCACACCGGTTTTCAATTGCGTTCATGCGATGGCATCCCTGGCAGATCGAGAGTGAATTCAAAAATTCTGTTGGATTCGTAATCGCTTTATCTGCTTCTACAACAGTGGCGATAGACTTAAATGTGACTGTCTCGCTTTGAATGTCAGAATGTATAATATTGTTAAGTTCGTTGACGTCTTTGTTCTTGGCCGCAAGAATGGTTCCTTCACTCAGCCATTCATGATTCTTATAATTACTCTGAATATCGCAAAATACTTTTTCAACAAACTCTTCATTTGATGTTTAAATTGAAAAAGTTATGAGGCAATGAAATTCGTCCTGTGTCAGATCAACCGGCACCTTTCCGTTCCCAATTTTCAGCAATTGATGTGAGAATATTCTAGCTGACTGATCGTTATGCAGCTGAACACGCATATTTGTAATTAATTTTACCGTCTTTACGTATCGCCCCAAAGTACAGTATTTCAGGCAATTATTTATTTCGTCCGCTGGTGTCGATCGAGGAATTACAAGTAATGTTCGCCTGTAATCTCCTGAAAGCAATATTAATGCGTTCCAAAATAGTTTGATATTTCCATGCAAATCTTGTAATGATCGATCAAGAGCTTCGACCGATTTTTTGTGCGCCATTGTACATTCATATCAAACAATAAGTTTGTATTTTGCAATACTTTTTCCATGCCGGATGTTTTGGAAATGTTACAGTGGAAGTTTCAATGAATTGTATGCTCGATATCAATTTCAAAGCGGAATGAGCAGTTCTTTCACCTGGTAGCAATTTTGCAGCTAATCCGGACAATGCAAGAGCTAAGGCTATGCCATTTTGGGATCGAACTATTGCCAGAATCAATCTAATTAGGAACGTTTTACCAGTTCCTCCTGGTGCATCTAAAAAGAAGATTTCTCCAACTTCCTTACTGACAGTTTACATTATTTGATCGTAAATGTCTTTTTGCTCAAACTTTAACCTAGGAGTATCTGATTGCACATATGATAAAAGATCAGGCGAATTGTAATTTTATTCGCGATGTAATTCTACATCGAGCGAAGCAGCAGCAGATCGATTCGGTAATGTCATTCCCAATTGATTGAGAACTTTGTTCGCGATTTGTAAGCACAAGTCATAGATAAATGGATAAAAATAAACAAATGAAGGTATAATTTGAATAAAATTTAAAAAAGAAAGAATAAGTATCATTATATTAAATTATAAGTCACCAATATTTCTGACGGATTTGAATATTTAGTCTAAGCAAAAATGAAGAAAGTTATGAGTTAATATTTTAACGTTAAATTTAAATCAAATTAAGTTAAATCAAAATTAAGTCGGAGAAGATTAACTGAGAAAAAAGACTAGTCGGAGAAGATTAACTGAGAAAAAAGACTGATTCCAAAAAATATTTAGAATTAATGTAATAAAATTTGTTTAAATTAAATTGATACCTTTTTTCAAACAAATTAAGCTAATTTTTATTAAAGAAAAAGAATTTCAAATTCAAATTTTAACAGGTATTTAAAATTTTTTTTTCGGATTTGTTACAAATGCAAAAATTTTTTTATTTATATGCCATATCAGAAAGCATTTTAATTCTTCTTATCATTTTTTTTTTTCCTTCTTTCCTTGGATAAATCCACATAATGTAATAAGCATAGCAACAGAGAGAAAGAGATGAGAGATAGAGGGAGAATGAGAGAAAAAAAGGAAGACGGGAATTATTATTTTTATTACTACTTTATTATTATTATTACTTATTATTAGTTATTAATCATTAATTATTATTCGAGAGATGGAAGGAAGAAGGAGAATGAGAGAAAAAAGAAAGGCAGAGTCAATAAACTCCGTCCCTCACTTTTAATTTTCACGACGTGACACGTGAAAAAGTAAGTATGTTTATATAAAAACACGCTTCTATTCGAATGCAAGATTGTGTCAAAGTTTGAAAAGAATCGGTGAAGGACTTGCGGAGATCATTCAGAAGTACAGATAACATTTACATTTTTATTTATATAGATTGAAAAGTAGAAGGAAAATATGAGTGAAATCAAAAATGATTCCAAGTTATCCTCTTCTTCTGCCAAACTGAAAAATTTGAAATTCCAAGAACGAAAGAAATTAAAAAAGTATTTCATCTTGCTTCTGGTGAACTGATGCACTTTTAATACATATTCCGGATAGACAATAACCATTGTAGCACGGATTCTCCTGATGTGTATAACCATCGCATTTGCCGCCCAGACGTATTTTTGTGGAACATCGAGCGTCTCCATGTGATAAATCACAGAATAGGAATCTGAATCCATGTTTTACTGCTTCCATGATCAGCTAAACTCTTGTCTATCCGTCAATTTACTCGTTTATAAATAGATTTCACAAATTCTGTCTCTTTTACCTCTGCTAAACTCTTCAAAGTAGATGGTTAATTTCATCACAACAATCATGAAATCCAAATAAGCAAATTAATTTTTGTTTTTTTCACAATAAACTTTGGAACATTTCGCGTTAAAGTTAGTCAGAAATTGTTAGATTTAAAAATTGCAAAAGAATCGAATTAGTTAAAGAGGAAGAAACTATCACTTACTCGCTTTCACACTCCTCATCCTGACCTCTAGCGCATGCAGGTCGTGGTGCATATTGGTACAGTTTTTCGTTATAATTATTGCTGATTCCGTCAATATTTCTGAGCGGTTCAAACGGTCGCATAGGATTTTGCGCAAAATGATTTTCGCCACTGCATTCTGGTAGATCTGGCGGATAACTTTTTGACCGTGCATCTCGACTCTGCAAATTATGAAATAATTGTGAATTGCTGTGATTTCTCAGAACTTTCTTGGAGATTTAAGAAATATGCAAGCTTATATCTGGGGCAGTATGAATGGAATTTAAATTAAAGTTTTAATAATATAAATACTTGTCGATATTGTCGCCAGTATTCCCAAATGCTATCCACAAAAGCATGATGGAGGAAGAATAATGGATCATTTGCAGAGGTTGTTTGATGAAACATATCACCACCAACCCATACAAGTGCATTTGCATGGCTATATTCGAGTGATGTCCAATCTGTTGGATACTTACATCCCTGTATTTCTCATTTACATTGTCTAAATCTTTCAAAATTAATTTAAAAAACTTAATAATTAAAAAATTTCATAACTCTACGCATAACATCTATGATTAAATCAACTATTTCAGTGAGATTTCCGATATTTGCCATGTTAGCAACTAATTTTCGATCGTTTTAATTTTATTCATTATATGCTACAGTGCATGTATATGTGTTGGATGAAATTAGCTTTTGTAGTTCTAAATCACTTGAGGATGATTAATTATTGAAAGAAATCATGACTATTCAATAATTTGTGTAAAATCGAAAGAAGCCGGAAAATTAACCGGTTGAGGAGCGGTATAAGCAAGTACACCGATTACATCCCAATGTTTAATCACAGCCTGAATATCATCTTCGTTTAAAGGACGTCCTTCCTGTTTGGGCTGCCTGATTACGCGTCGTCCCTAGAAATCAATTTTGTATGAGATAAATCCATGTTCATATCTATCAAAATCAATTCATCATAAATTTATCATTATTATTATCATCTCTTATTCACCAATTTATCATTATTATATCCCATTAAGATAGTTTATTTATAACTTTAGAAAATTATATTCTGAAAAAAAATATTGGTACAACTAACCTTAGGAGTTATCCAGTGAGACATGAAACCATTAATTATATTACCATTTCTATCATTCTCTCCCATCAATTCTTCGCTAAATAATACTGTATCTGTGCTTTCTGGAATCACATTTTCAAGCGTTGAATCCCAGTACGGTAATGACACATCCGGATCGATAAGTCGAAGAGCAATTTCTAATCTGCAATAAACTTTCTTGTATAATCGAAGATTACTGGCAATCATTTCATTGACCAAGTTGATTCATTTGATCCATAAATAGATGAAAATCACAGTATATTATGGAAAACATTTGGACAAATATATTGTAGATTAGCTAAAAAATAAGATGTTATCATTATTTACTGCTCATCCTTGAATAAATGAGAAGAAAAAAGGGTTAAGGAAACCTTTTAAGGTATTCTCGGTGCCAAGGCAAGAAAGCAGGCCCAGAATGTGCTCCACCACTTAGTTCTGGATTCGAATGCCATTCTGCAATCTTATCATAATCACCACTTCGTTTCAATCTATTCAAAGCACTGTAAAATCGTCGCCTTTCTTCTGCACTTAGTTGTCGATACTCTTTGCGAATAGCTTTCGAAAATTCCTTCCCGTCTGATAAAAAACATCCCAAATTTGTCAATGAACCTTAAATCATTAGATTTTCTGATTGACTTATGCCCAAATAATTTTGTATATTACTAAAAATAATGGACCTAAAAATCGCCACTATCATTGTTATCACTATGTTGTTATCAATACAATCAATATAAAATGACAATGATGATTAACCTTGGCTATAAATTAAAGATGATATATGGCGATAAATTAATTTATATAATATTTAAACAGATGAATACCATGGAAAAATGGACACAAACAGTTGAGATCCATGCATTCTAACGCTTTTAGTCGTCCGTTTACTATTAAAGTAAAAGGAGATGATGGCATCATATTTGACTGCTAAAATAGAAAATGACTAAAACAAATATATTTTCAAGAAGAAATCGAATATTTTTTCGTAGAAAAAAGGAAAAAAAATGCGGTATTAAATAAAAATTTCTTAAATGACGCTGTAGTATGGCGCCACTTAAAAAATTGTGGCGTCGCAACGAGTACTAATCTTTTTTCTATTTCCCTTGTTTTACAAGATGGGAGTAATATAACAATGGAAAAGAATTTTAAATATTTCAAAGAAATGAATGCTTTAACTTCATATTATTCTGTCGCTTCAAACACTAACATTTCTCTTAAATGGTCTGTTGTTAGCATCTACTTCGGCCGAAAATGCTGATAATCCGACGGATCTATCTGACATCCTGATCGATGATGGCTGCGATGCTAATGGAAATTGTTTACGAATCAAATTGTTGGGTAGTTGTTGGCCAGGTGGCCCAACTGTATCTTGTTCTATCGTATAGAGATCCTTTTTAGTGGTACCAATCCAAGGTGGCCTTTGCACACCATTGATGACCTTTCTGAAACCTTGATTCTTCATCGATTTTTGTTGTTGTCCAGCAAATGTTGATGATGATAATAATGATGAAACCGCATGCGGAAAATGTGTTTTCACATTCGTCACTTGTTCACTACGTATACGGATTGGCTTAATTTGTCCTGAAATTAAAAATTACAATAGGATTCAGAAGGGAACTACAACATATGCAAATTAATAACATAGCTGATAATTTTTCTTTCAACAAGAATTTATTTCAAGAATTTCAAGAAGTTTGATTCTCGAATTATGTCTGGAAAAGACCGATCATAGATGCTTTTCGAGGAATGCCAAAAAGCATAAGTGAAAAATATAACATTATAACAGGCCTTATTACTTTTATACTTCTTTAGAAAAAGTACTTACTAGGAAGAGAAGAAACTTCATGCTGTATTTCGAATGTCAGTCGTATCGGTCCCTTTGAAGTATCTGTACCAGCCGTAAAATTACTTATTAAAGTCGATAAATCGACGTGATGATTGGTACTGCGCGCAGATTTATCATGACTATTTCTTGGATGCTGTACTTCTTGTGATGGCATATTATGAGATAAGGTCCATGGGGACCAAGCAGTCCAAGTGGTCCAAGTGGTCCAAGTAGTCCAAGTAGTCCAAGTAGTCCAAGTGGTCCAAGTAGTCCAAGTGGTCCAAGCGGTCGAACTTTGGAACTTATTTGTCCATTGAGTTCGATCAGCAGACCAGATTCTTTGTGAGCTGTCGAATGACCATGATTTATTCGGCAAAGTAGAATGATGTTGCTAAAAATTCTCTATTTTGAATGCAATTCCCATTTCATAATTTACAAGATTCTCGTGTCATCATGTCACATCAAAACTGATTATACAATGTTTCCAGAAACATGTAAGCCATCAACCGTTTCGTTTCATCCATTTTTTCGTTAGCAATTGTTCGACTATTTCATCTTTTTTATTACTTATCGATGTTAAATTTCTTAATTTGAATGGAAGTTCCTGTATTTATCTTTAAAGTTAAAGACAAATGAAAAAAATTTTAGCTGGTAATAGGAGTGAAAAAATTACGATCAAGTTCAAAATTCATCAAAAAGTTAACCAACCCTGGCATCTGAATCCCATTTCTTCAGTTGTGGGCAGACAATCTGAAAAGCTGAATTAGACGCTTGATCACAGAATGCAAGACGAATTTTGTGTTGAGTACCAATAGAACATGCTAATAAAGTAAATACAGTAATCAGCGATGGTAATATGTACATGTGATATACGGTAGGTACAGTAAAATACCTGAAACATTAATGAATAGATTCAGATTTGCTCAATTCTATATGGAAGTGATGAAAAATTTCAACATTCTTATTGCTTTAAGAATTGCCATTAAGAAAAATGATGGAAGTTTGTATATGTTTCTCTTGTTCTGATAATGGGAATTCACAATAGAATTTGAAGATTTGAGCTGAGAATCTTTTTAATCAATAAATCATTGAAGTATACTATCCAATCTATCGATGATTGGTATCTTCGTTGGAATCTTGAAGAAATAGTACACCGAATCCTATTTTTAACTCCATTATTAGTAATATATAAAATTATTTGGACATGAGTCAATCAGAAAATCTTCAAAGTTTTCTTGGCTGCTTGAATAGATAGTCAATAATTATAGTTCTTACATTGCTCAATGATTATCAATCAACCCGAAAGTTTCGTAATTTTTAATATTTTACCTTCTCATAATTATACTTTACTTTATGTTATATTTTTTAATCTTATATTTAATTTTTTAATTTTATATTATACAAAAACTATCGCGTGAACTTTTTTCATCGAAACGAGTTCAGTTTGTCAATATATGCGATAGAATTATGGGGATATTAAAGAAAATTCAAAGATATCTTCCAGAGTTTCAGTAAAATACAAAAAATGCTTGTAAAAATTTTAAGGAATAAATTTTCGTTTGAATGAGAAAGCTAATTAGCGATGAATATAAGCAGTTAGAGGAAAAATTTTCTTTCATCAGTAATTATTAACTTTGGTCGATTAATAAAAAAAAAAAACAATAATTAAAAGTATTTGCCGTTTTCAAAAGACATTGCCAATAAATCGTTTCTTCCTTCATTCAGTAAGGAGTGGCGAAATTTATCAGTTGATTAATGAATACGGTAAGGAAGAAATGAATAGTATTCCTCGGAAATTAAAAAAAAAAGAGTTATGTACTTTCATTGCAGAAGAGTTATCAATGCTTCAAAGATGATTTTATATGAAGTTTCCGAGGATAATCCAAACAAGAATATTTCATCGCAACTTTTACTCATGGAGAAAAATCTTTTTTGTTTGAAAATTAACAATGAAAAGCAAAAAAGAAAAAACTTCCTTTAAATAATTGAGTACTGAATAATATTGACAGGACTATGTGAGACGTTAATTTGCTATTTATAAATTATTTATTAATCCTATATGAGATAATAGATTATTAATCATCCATTAATTTAACCATTCATTTATTTATTGATGAATTTATAAGAAGATAAGGAGATAGTTGCTTATATTTTATCCGTTATTTTAAGTTAAAAAGATATATCGAAATTAATATTTGAAAATTTTACTTCATTTGATGATAAAGTATATCGCATTAGCATAGTCCAAAACTCCTTCAAAAGTTTCCCGCAGGGAAAGTTCCAAGAATTGTCTCGGGAAGAGTTTTCTCCATTAATTGAATTTTTTAATAAAAATGTTAAAAAAAAGAAATACTTGATATAATTTTCAAAACAATAAATAAATGACGATAATTTGAAATTCATTTTTTAGAATTCAGCATTGTAGAAAGTTTTACTCAAAGTTTTTTAACTCTGCAATGAAGATATTATTAAGGTTAATTAAAAAAAAGGTCTGAAATCAGTTTAAAAAAAAAAGTTTATGAATGTTTGTAGATGGAAGAGTTATTCTCTGAACTTCAATTATCTATTCATTTTTTCTCCTAGCACATGGATGAAATACAATCATTTTTTCTTTCGCCACTAATTAAGGCAAATAAAAAATTTCATATTTCAAATATAAATTCCAAAAAAAAAAGGATTCAAAAATTAATGACTGGGAGTTGTTTGACTATGAAATGAATAGAACTGGTCGACAATTTTGAAGCTATTAAATCAAATTAAAAATGTCAATTGTATAAAAAGTTGCAGTAAATCTAATCTGAATTTCATTAAAAGTATAATGCATTTCCAATTCATATGAATTGTAGATTTTAACTTTTAAGTAATATTTTGTGATTTAAAAAAGAATTAAGGAAAAAAAAAAGATTTTATTTTCTGAGCATTGATTAATCCATCAGTCAGATTTGAGATTTCAAAAATCGATCAAAGTTACATAATTCTTTAAATTACTTTCGAGTTCAAGGGTTGGGTAATTTCAAGAAAAGGAATGAGTATTTTATTTGAAATAGCAATGATCAAAATGGTTATCAAAAGAAGAATTCCTAACTAATTAAAATACAAAGTAATGTTTATTTGTTTTTTTGTTTTTCTTCAAATCCACATCCTTCCAGTGATTTCATTACAATCACGTCATTTGCGGAATTTTTGAAAGAATAAACAAATTTTCAAAAAAAAAAAAAAAAAGAGATTGACTGAGCAACCTAGAAGAAAAATAAATATTTCTTCCAGCGGTAGATCTTTAGAACTACGAATATGCGTGGGACGATTAATACAAAAGACTTCTGATTACAGAAAACAATATGAGAAAGAAATGCAAAAACGTCACTTGAAACAAGATAATTTAGAAAGTAAAGGACATATCGCATTTTTTGAAAATATCCGAGCTGCTAAATCGGCAGCGTCAAAACTTCGTAGAGTCGACAAACTTTCAGTTTTATTCATACTTAATATCAATCATTTATGATGATTCACATTTCCGTTCAATTCTATTTTTTTCAAAAACCTTATCAATCATATTGAGTTAATTCATCAATCTCTTTTTTAGAAAGAACAAAATAATTTGCAAAAATTGCTTCATTTTTTGGAAATTTCTGAAGGACATAATTACAAGGAACTAAAAATTTTTTTTTCAGGGAGATTAATTTTCCTATTGTGATTAATAAGTTCATCGCGTTGTTTCATTAATATTGGAGATTTTTTGCTTTCGTCGCAGTAATATTTGACAATAATTTGCTGTTTACTAATAAAAAATTTCATGCGCATAACTCAAATATCAGCAAATTATTTTGTTTATAGCTATAAAGCAATGTGCATGGATGGACAGAATATGATGAATATAAAACGATTTAAAACGCAAAATTAAATGATTGAAATTGTCCAATACGGCTCTTTTTTTTTTCTTTTTTTTTTTTAAAGCTAAGGAGCAAAGTTTTGAGAGGCTGTTTTAATCTAAGATATGAGGAGATAGTTGCAAAATGTCCCAGGCCTCAGTTCTAAAATCTTAAATCAGGAAATTAAGATCTCTTTTGAAATATGATGAGGAATTCAAATCACGGGACTTTTTTGGTCTTCAGAAGGAATACAAGGTTCAGAACCAAAACGAGGATTTAGAAAGAATATTTCTTTTAAAATGAAAATATTTAAGTAAAAATAGATATCATATTTTGAAATCAAACTTCAGAAATAATTCAGAAAGAATTAAAAGACAGCCTAAAATGCTGAAAGCTACCACTTCCTATCTCCTCACCATCTCATTTCTTTGCACACTTCTGAAGATTTGCAAAAACAAAAGCTGTCGAATGTTGATTAAGAGAAAATAGCACAACTGAAGAGAAAGTCTTTTGAATTAGATAAAATAAAAATAAAGAACCCATCAAGCAATAATATGAAAGAGAGGAAAACAAAGAAAGGTTGAGGAAACAGAAGGAATTAGGCTTCATCCCCCCAAACTTTAAGGAGATGATTCATTGCTTCAAACAATTGTTGTCGTGAAATTTTTTTGTTCAGAAAAATTGGAGATTGGTTGATTGTTTAGACGAATTTGTTGTGTGATAAAGGCTTTGTTGTGACGTAGTTTACTGCTGCAACTGCATTACAATACAATTTATAGACGAATAATGAAGGTAGAAACGATAGTTCGGATATTTTTTGTTTTATAGATAGTAAAGGAATTTATTTGCGATTTATTTGGCTTTGATGATAAATGAAGGATTGAAGCTGATCTCTTTAAAGAGATTTGAAACGCACTGTTTCTTCATCTGCCGACCAGAGTTATGCGAGTATTGAAATTGGGTATTAGTGGTAAAAAAAAATGATGAAAAAAGAATTGCAGGACAGAGCTGAACTGAAGAGTTGTATGGGTCCAGAGAATCTATTATGGCAGATAACATATCCTTTTCTAATGGAGTTGTTTACAATATTTTAGACATGACACGTGGACGTGATTATAAAACCGGAACATTTACATGAGTTTACGATTTTTTGCTGTTGAAGATAAAGCGGGAAAGATGTTTCAACAAAGATCAGAATTAGATATCATGTCGAAATATTCATTTATATTCACTGCAAGTGATGAATCATGAAGGAAAATTTTCTAAACAATACAGTACTTTGATTATTTGGACATATTTATGCTAAAATTATTTCGATTTTTTTGACATTTGCTTACTTCAATTGGTTATCATTATTCTTTCATTATAACTGCTTTCTTCCTGAGTAAAATTAATCGCTTTTAATTTCAAGAATTCGATTAAGCTCATAGATTATTATCGCTCTCAACTTAATTAACTATTCTTAACTAATTCAGTTTAAATTCAACTTTTGTCGTAAATGGCTATTATCGTTAGCGTAATAAACAGCAGTTCAATTAAAAACAAATGTATTTACTCACAGAAATCATCACATTTTTTAGTTTCATCGATGATGAAGACATTTTGGCTAACTTCTATAGAAAAAAAAAAAAAAAAAGTCTAACAATTTGCAAGCAATAAAGAATAAATAAAAGAAAGATCTATTCGGTTTTGCTGCAAAAATAAAGATATATTAAAGAAATCTGGAAAGCTTGTTTAGGCTTATTTGAAAGCAAAAAAAAAAAACAATTAGTTGCTTTTCTTTGATTATCTTTTTTTTTGGCATAATTTCCGATTTCTGGCTTCAAATGGGCTTAAAGTTAAAAATTTTTTTATCATTAAATATATTTACTTGTTAGAGTGCAGAGAGAAGAAATCATACATATCTTATGTATAAAAAAGCAAAGAAATTAGCCAAATCAAATTGATGAAATGGACAGAACTTTCATGAATAAAAACAGAAATCGAAAGTCACCAAATTCCTGAAATTCTCACAGTGCCATGGCATAGCAGTCTTATATTAGATTACAAATTTTGTGCCTAGAATCTTACATTCATACACAAATATAATATAATAGTGTGAGGATTGCGTCATCGTGGACATCTCACATTTAAATACTAAACATTTAAAAAAAAGTAGTTTTAGAAGATGCTCAATGTCTAATATTTGCTGAAATGAACTGCACTTTTATCTTCTTGTTGAAAAAATATAGTAATTGGGGAATTTCAAAATTTTGCTCTCTTTCTTTTTATTGGAAGATTACCTGAAGACAAACATCAACAATCATTAATATTTGCCTTCATCTGAAGTACAATAATTTATATAAACAGAAACAATCTAATAATATTTGCTAAATTGCTTTAGACTCCTATTGATGCAAAAATTCTATTTTTTATTAATACTGGACTTTTATTGGTGCAGGAATTCAATTTTTCATTAATATTTAATGAAAACTGAAATGAAGGATATTTAACGGAAAATTGGAACTTTTAAAATGATTATGATTCAAAACCTATTTCTCAACTTTTTTATATTCCATTTATTTTTCATGATATTCTCTTTCCATCTAAACTCCAAATTTAAATTTTTTATTTTTATTTTGATTCAGGTATTAAGAAGAGAAATAATCAAGCAATTCATTACTTGTTAATGCTTGCTTATAAATCGTTAAATAATTTATTAACTGTGTAACTCTGATGACATATTTCGCTGCGTTGCAGGCTTCCTTGTCTTTGATGTAACCGACGAAATCTCAAGACTTGGATCACAGTTGTTTCTCTCATAAGCTATGAGAGATAAGAGAAAGAAATGATACCTAAAACGATAGTCTTCTTTCGTTCAATTACAGTCCAATTTTTTGACTTCTAATTTTTGAAATTTCCCTCAATACCCATAATGTACGATATTCAAATTTTTCTCAATGATAACCTATTAACTTATGGAAGAGGAAAGTGCTAACAACTTTTCTAATAAATTGGAATAAAATATTTTATTAAAAAGAATGACCGAACATCAAGCTAAAATTGTCAAGTTGGAAATGATCTTGTAAAATCAATAATGCTTGTTCCTTACATTGATTGCATGCAATCACTATAAGCTCAATAACCAACTATTATCATTTAATAATTGCAAATGCAAACTTTGGTCACAGAATAACTATAAGATTCGATAAATTGGTAATTGATAATTAGTGTTGACTTATCATTTTTGATTAATGAAGTGATTCAAACTGAATAAATAAAATCTAAGGCAAAATTAGCGAACTGAAAATTCTATATTTCGGAAAAAATATTCTCAGCAAATCTCTTTGTGAAAAAATATATTCAACTTTATGTCAGTTTTAGTGACTTCTTTTTTTTTGCTTGAAAGAATTAAATTTTCTGAAACTTTCTTCATAAATTTTTTGCCACACAAATTTTTTCAAACTAGGAAAAATCGTTGAAATGATGGATATTTTATAAGAATTTTTGAACTTTAAGAATTTAAATTGGATTTCCGTTAAAAACTTTGAAACTATGGAAAGAAGATAAAAAGATTAATTGATCTAAAATGATAAACAGTTAAATTAATAATGTCCACCTTCCAGATTGTTATTTCAATCTCATCTACATGTTTGATTCATTTGCTCACGTTAAAATTTTTCAAAACAAATAATTTGCCATGTATAGCCAGATGCCGTAGCATTAATTATTTCGAGACATAAATTTGATAAAGAGCAATTCAGCCACCGGTAGAAGAAATGATTAGCTTGAATTTGGAAAATTTTAAGTTTCATTAGAATTACTGCAAGTTTCAGAAGTAGTGTCCTTTGAAACCATTTTTTGTTAAAAAAGTTATTGCAAAACTTTAGTTAGATTTTGAATTTTTTTGGTTTTTGGAGCTGCTAGCTTAGTCAAAAGTATTTCTGATTCCGTGCTTGATCAAATTTTATTATTAAAGTGTTAAGCTAGAAAGCTAGAAATGTTTATAGTTTTAGCTTTTCTGAAACCTTTTCAAAATCATAAAAGCAGAAATAAAAGTCTCATCAAAGGTTTGATAAAAGATTTCATAAAAGCAGAAATTGTTAAACTTTTTCAGCATTCTAGTTTAACAAATGATCAAACGATTTTTGTTCCATAATCTAAGCTGATACGACTTCACTATCATTAAATTTATCTTCAATAAAATGAAACAATACATTTTATTGATAAAGATAAGATTACAATATCTCATAATAGTAATCATCGATCGCAATAAAAGTTGGCGTATGACTAAAAACTAAATCTGAATTAGAATGACATCTTTGACGTAATTGCCATTGATCCAAACATGAATCACACGATCGTCGACAATTTTCCAACATCCAAGCATTTGTTTCGCATTCACCGTGTGCAGCCCAAGTTCTACAGCTACGATGATAATCATTGCAGGCTGAAAATAACACGTAATATTTGAGTATCATTACGTCATTATACGTTTATCATTATATCACTGAAAGGCGTCATACGAAGCAATCTGAAGAGGAAATTTGTTATTCCTTAATAATTATTCAAAAAGACTGAGCCGTTTGAAAGAAATCGGCTGAATTAGAAGAAATGGCATTCGCTAAAAATATGAATTTTCCAAAATTTCAAAAAAAAATCAAGAAATATCATTGCTGTGAACATATGACATTAGTCAATAAAATTTTGGTAAAAGAAGAAAACCAAAGTTTTGACTTTCCTGAAACTAAATTTTTTGGCGCAATTTCACTGAATTTCACTTGCTAATCTCATTTGAAACTGGGCTTAACTATATTAATAATCAATTTAGTAGAGTTCAGAGATTGAATAAATCGTTTCGTTCACTCATACTTCATTCCATAGTTCATAGTTCATTTGCTTTAGAAAATCCCAAATGAGAAAAATTGATAAAACTATTTGCAAGCATTGGATTTTGTGAATATAATCTTCAGGTACTATTTTAATTTTGTACTTATTTTAATGCAGTATGACAGAACTCACTTCCATAATCGTAGTCATCTGGAATGCACAGGCCACAACTCACTTTACAATTGCATGCAATCCAGGTTGCATTTCGAGTGCATTGTCCTTGCAAACCCCATAATGGACAACAAACATTCTCATTGTAACATCCAGGTGAATTGCAATGAAGAAAATTCGTCTTCTCAGGTTGTGGACGGCGTGTTGTTATCACTAAAAGTAATTAACTCAAGTTTTTTTTTTTTCGGACCCAAACTTTTCTTCCAAGCAACTTTGCATGCAAACAAGAAATTGAATTTGCATCGAGAATTTTCGGACAAATTTTGAGAATTATTCAAAAACTTTAAAAGCAAAATTTTGTGAGAAAAGATTTTTGAATCTCTTCAAACAGTAACTTACCACTATGGCGTTCGCCACTACAAATTTCAGCTCTCGTTCGACTACAATGACGACAACTTAGTCGACAATTCTCTCTCATCCATTTCACGTTCCTCGAGCACTCTCCGTTTCTTGCCCATCGCTCACAGTTCTGGTGATGATCCGAACATTCTTTAATTTAAATCTAATAAATTTAAATTTACCACTTTTTTAACGCATCTTTCTGAATAAATTGGATAATAATGTCTGTGCATTGGTTTTAATGATGTTATTCATTAAAAGAAATTTACGAAATTATTTTATTTGATTGAAAATCAAATCAATCAAATTTATGACGAATTGTGGTACTATTATGCTGGCATTGATTGACTTTAATCGGAAATATAATCGATACAGAATGGTGTAATTCAAGCATCTTTAACTTGGAATTCTGCTTAAGGAGTTTTGAAGATAGTGTGACAAGGATTTACTTATAACCTAAGTATTTGAACTGTCATGACAAATTTTATTTAGCTCATTATCATTCGATGGCAGAAAGGAATGAGCTCTTCGATGTGTTAACATAATGATAGTTCACTTCAGAAAAATGAAATTTGGTCAAATTTTTGGAAAGCTCACGAGAAATACAAATTAAACGAACCGATATTAGGATTGAAATTAGGCTGACAAACTCGACATGAAACTTTACACCATTCGTGCATGTAGCCTCTGTTCCGATTGCATTCGCCTTGCTCTGCCCAAAATTCACAACATTCATTCTCGTTGTAGCAATCTGCAAGCACCGATACAACCGGTGGCCGTTTCGTTGATAATGATATGGGCAATTGTGTCGTCTGAATCTGAAGTCATCACATTGCTTAATCATAAAGAAATTGTTTAGGATTTATGAAATTAGAAAGACTGCCATTATGAAGATTATTGGATTAGTAAATTTGACGAATTAGGAATTAATGAAATGTCACCTCATTCTTGATCGATGAATGCGAAACTTTTCAGAAAAGGTTAAATTTGGTTGAGCTGAAAAAAGTTACAAATTTCAACATACCGAAGTGGAAGAAGTAGCAACACATCGTCCTCCAATACATACTCCATTATGACATACCTGTTCACCGTACACAAATCCAAAGCAACGTCCACCGATACGAGCCTGTGACACGCAGTGAGGTTGTCCATGAGATCGATCACAAAATAGATATCTAGCCAAAAGAAATTGGAAATATTTTCTTCTATAAGCAACAATTAAAGCCAAGTTTCACATACCTTACAATTACTGTACCCTAGGCTCGAAATGTCATGAATATTAAAGTACAATAAAATTGAATTCATTTCTTGTTCCCACCAAAAGCTTATGACTTTCGTTGTAACGATGATGTTCAAGCTATGAAACAAATGTTTTTCCTTGCAAATAGTGACAACCTTGCTTAGAACGAACTTTGGGATCTTCAATATCGAAATCTTAGGATCTTTTCTATTTTAATTTCTAACAACCTATCATCTTACTTACTTCGATCCACAAGTTGATCCACTTCGACAAGTTGGTCGTGGTGCATACTCATACAAATTATCAGTATACTCATTGCTCAAACCATCAATGTTTCGTAGTGGTGTGAAAGGCCTCATCAAAGTAGAAGCGAAATGTAATGCACTACTGCATGCCTGATTATCAGGTGCGTAATCATTTTCACGTTGATATCGTGTCTGTAAGCAATCATCATTATGATGATTTTTTACCAAATCATCAGATTAAAATTGAAATAAATACTATCGAAGACTTAAAATTGAATTCTATTCTAAAGCTTCATTTTTTCAGTCTTTGAAATTCAAAATTAAAATAACTACACCTGTTTTTGTTGCCTATACATTTCCCATATATAATCGACAAATGAATGATGTAGATAGAATAACGGATCGTTTCCGGATGTGTACGGATCGTACATATCACCGCCAACGAAGATATGAGCATTACCGTGTGTGTATTCCAAAGCATTGTAGTTGGCACGATATCGACAGCCCTTTAACAAAATGATTACCGGATTGCTAATTTCCTATCTTAATCAATTCCCAGATATCATTTATTGCAGTGATAGTTGCGATATCACTTTCTATCACAGAGGTCATTGATCATATGGCTGGAATGGTAGCCAAAAAAGTAGGTAGCCCAAGTTGAATCAGTCAATAAGTAATAATCTCCGCAAATGACACAACGATAATCTTTCGAAACTTCTCAAGTTAGTAATAAATTTTGAAAATTGCAAAACATATGTATACAAAAATCTTATCGAAAGTGCTTTCAAAAATATTACCTGCCTAGGAGCAGTAAATGCGAGAACATTTTCCACTCGATTTTGTTGCAAGAACCAATTCAGATCTGATTCCTTGAACGGTGATCCTTGTCTTCCAACTTCACGCCTTATGTGTGGATGATTCTGTTTTTTTTTTCTTTTTTTCATTTATATTTTGAATTTAGAATTTTTAATCAAACGACATTTAGTGGAAAATCAATATTATTTATCAAGATTTGTCTAATTTAGCTAATTAGACAATCATATACATGAGGTATTGTACTGCTTATCGATCGATGTTTCTATGATCGATAATGATCCACAATTCATTCTAGGGAATCAAATAAGTAGAAAATAAACTCAAACCTCAAAAGTGACGAAATTAGCGAAATCTCCACCGGTTACTTCTCCACGTGCATTGGTTGTGCCCATCAATTCGTTTGTCCATAGCACTGAATCTTCCGGATATGGCAATCCGCTATCCAAAACAGAATCCCAATATGGGAGGGAAACGGAAGGGTCAATTTGTCGCAGAGCGATCTCAAATCTTTCAAAAAGGAAACATTTGCCAATTTAATGACATTTTTTCTTCAAATTAAGAAATAATTCAAAAAAAAAGAAAAGATTCAAATAGGCAGTTAAGTACTATGAAATTAAATAATTAAAATTAAGAATACCTTTTGATGAATTCTCGATGCCACGGAAGAAATGCAGGTCCGGAATGTGCACCACCGCTAATTGAAGCGCGACCATGAATCAGCGCTAAGTTACCGTACTCACCGGAACGTTTGAGCTCTATTAAAGCATTGTGGAATCTTCTGCGTTCCTGATCTGTCAGCATACGGTATTCTTTCCTGATAGCCTTTGTTAGCCGTGAACCATCCGGTAAATAGCATATTCTACCCGCTTGTATTCGACCTGTCATTATCATTATCAGTGATTAATAATGATAAGAAATGCTTCTTCCTTCTCAATTAAATCAACAAATCAGTAATTCCATTGAAAAAGCTATGAGCTAATTCAGATTTTCGAAGCAATTTTATCTCACAATCAAGCATAATTACTCTCAATTTGGATTATTATTATTCTTGAGTCATGATTATTGATCAGTGAAAAAAGATTGGTAAACAAAAATAAAAAATATGTAAATTTTGCAATTTAATTAAAATTTAAATTATAAATGCATGTATTGCATATAGTTGATGAAAATACAGTAGTGCTAACAAAGCGATTTTAAAATGAACATGGTCTTAAAAATAGTAAAAATGGATGATACTGTTATGAAATGAGCATTCAAAAATAAAATGTACCGAAAAGATGGAAAGGCAGAATATAAGTTTTAAGATTAAATAAATTCAAAATGTTAATTATGCAAGTTCTTTAATTATTTATTCACTTAAATAATATGACAATTTGTTCTGGCAAAGCTAAATGCGACCAATTATCTAATTGATGAAAGTTTATGAACAGAATGAATCATCTTTTAAATTGTATGTAATGTAATAAACTTTCCACTTTTTTTTGAAATAATTCAAGATTTAGAAAAGAGTAGTACTTCAAGTACAAGCATTCTCATGAAGGAAAATATTCTCTTCCAAAAATTCTTCCCATTTTATTAAATTCGAAATCTTTGATTTCTTCAAACGAGAATAAGTGTACAGATAATTTTTTTGTTTTTTTGTTTTTTTTTTTTTTCGAAGTTAAACATTTGTATCTTTTTTGTGTTCAATGTTTTATTTGATTTTTTTTATCTGATTTTTCTATTGCTATATCGACGGTAATGTTTAAATTCATTTTTATCAAACTTTTAAAATTTTGGTAAAAAGAAGTTTTGTTGAACTTCGCAATTCTGACAAAAATTTTTTGAACTGAGTATTGCCACTTCATCATTATCCTCATTGTCAACGTTTAAAATGATTCATCAGTGAAATTATACCAGCAAGAAGAGGAGCAATTGAGAAGTTAAAATTTTATGTTTTTTTTTCATTGAAAAATTAATCAAACATTCAATAACAGAAATTATTAACTTTCAGACAACTTTGATAATCTGTATTCTTCATTTGCAGAAGTACACTGGTACATGAGCGGAGATAACTTGACAATCATTACAAAATTATGACGTAGGAAGAAGTCACTTCACTTTATGAATTCCGAGTGATGAGTAATTTCCAAATCGTAATGAAAGTTTAGAAATCAAAGAATCACTTACTTCTCAGAAATCGAAGAATCATTTACTTCTCAGAAATCAAAGCATCATTTACTTCTCAGAAATCAAGGAATCATTTACTTCTCAGAAATCAAAGAATCATTTACTTCTCAGAAATCAAAGCATCATTTACTTCTCAGAAATCAAAGAATCACTTACTTCTCATAAATCAAAGAATCACTTACTTCTCATAAATCAAAGAATCACTTACTTCTCATAAATCAAAGAATCACTTACTTCTCATAAATCAAAGAATTACTTACCTCTTAAATACGTACACAAACATTCGAGATCCATGCACTGATAAGGAGTGGAAGTAATAGGTGCAAGTTGCGCGGCTATCATACGACTTTTCCCTGGAATACCAGGTGGCAGTACTGCAACTGGTCCCACTGGTGGTTTAGCCTACAGTTTAGAAATGAGCATAAAGTTCACTTTCATATTTTGAAATCTTTAACAAAATGTCCAGTTACAAGAAATTCAAATTTTTCCCTTGCAAATTTTTATTTCTGAAAAGTTCAAATTTTTTTTAAATTTCATTTTATCATCGATTAAAAGTAACAAACCCGAGCTTGTCTATCCCATTCATGTAATTGATTACAAATTACTCGTGCAGATGGTGTTGGTGCATTATCACATGGATTCGGGAATTCCTCGGCTAAATCTGCTCGAGTATTATAGAATGTGATGAAAAAGGATATGAATAATAAGAGCATCCTTTCTTCTCGAATCTCAGATAGAATCGTTCTTCAGGAGAAGAAAAGAAGGCTTGTTTTCTGACTGGAATATTGAAAGTTGATAAATATGTAATGCTATTCGCTTTCAAAAATGAAAATCCAATTACTGAGAGTAAGTATACTTCCAGGATACTTCGAGAGTTATTTCAGCTAGAAAGCATCTTTATAACAATCAGTGATTTAATCATAGAAATTCCAAAGTTATTACTAACATATGATGATGATATACTTGCGGGAAATTGGGGTGAAGTGTCAATCGAAGGTGTGTCTTCAGACCTTTGGGGAAGAAGCAATGATGAATAACACGACAAGTTCCGCGATACTGGCTCTTCTGAGTTGATAGAAGTAAATGAGATGATGAGGGCGACATTTTGATGACAATGATTTGATAGAAAAAGTCTCGATTGGTTTCTCATTCTTGCATGAAGATGGCTCGATTGCTTCTTCTTTCACGCTGTTTTATTTCTTTTTACTATCTCTGTTTTTCATGTCACTATTTTTATATTGAATTTCGAATCAAACAGGATCAATGTCAGTCTTATCATTGGGCAGCACTGTATCAGTTGCCTTTCGCTCCTTCTCAGCAAAATCGCAGACATCACAGAAATGGCCAAGAAATTTCTCTTGTCTGAATCAGCTTGGGAAATAATAATAAAATGGAAATGAATCTTGATAAGAACACAAACCCTGAATTAACAATTCTTCACTTGTTTATTCCTATGATTCATTCCACTGATTTTTTGTTTTAGAAGCAAAAAACATTCCTGCACTCCACCCAAATTTTTTATCGACAAAAATCGTAAAGAAAATCTTATTATGAATCTCATCTTTTCATTTGTATGTCCTTTAGTAAATAATGTGAAAAAAAAAAGTTTATCTGCCATTGTAAGGCATATCCATATTGAATGATATAATTTATTCAAGTAAAAACAAGTATTTACAACAGAGACATGTATAAAATTTATAAAAATGATTTCTTTCAAAGTTAATATATTTTACCCGCTTAACTGTTTCAAGTATCAGCACAGACGAAATGCATAAATTAAAAGCAGTGCAATGCAATTAAATAAAAAACCTGAAAAGAATCAATGGAGGTTATAACAAAAACAACAACAAAAAAAAGGCATAGAATGTGAAAGAAAGGCTTAGAATGTGAAAGAAATCGAAATTCTTTTTTTTTATTCTAATTGAAAAGAGATCATTCTCTGAGAAACTTTCTTCAAATTTCCCGCTTTCCTTCGGAAATTCTTTTTCATCATTTTATTTCTTTTCAAATGACATCAATTTACTCTATTTTCCAGAATTTTTCATTTTCAAATTTTACACTTCATGCGCCAAAGATGCATCTATAAGTTGCAACTTGGCAACACCACTACGAATACGTGCACTGTCAACTGTTTCCGAGAACTGTTTACAGTTAAACGCCAAACGATGACTTGTTTTTAGTACTTCTCTTCTTAATACTTCATAGTCTTCCTGAAATCACTCGACATCAGTGTATCAAATATTGTGAATTAGGGCAAACAGAAACTATTTCATCAAATCAAAATAAGCTGACAAAATTAGGAAAAGGAATCTTATAGCTCTATTTCTCGGTAGTATGGCAATTCAATTATTGGAAAATAAAATAATTTATGAAAACAAATTTATAAACTAAAATAACTTACAAAAATAATTTCAAACTCTATCTTGTTGATGAAGTCTAGCAAAGTAACTTAAGCTCTACCTTGCTGATGTTCTCTTCCAAAATTTTTTTCATGGCTTCTGAAAGATTACGCAAATCTGATTCCAGAAGTGTCTCAACTAATTTTATTTCCTGTTGATCAGAAGCGGTTAAAATTGATATATGTTGCATAGATTCATTAAATAAATTTCGCAAATGATCCATGATAATCTGTAATATTTAATATACAAATTTGATAAGCAACTCTTATGTAAGAGTACAATTTTATTTGTTTGAATTTGTGGTACTGAATGGGGTTACATTTTTGAAAATTGATAGTTTCCTTAATGAAATTTAATCTAATTATGTGACCAAAAAATTACTAGTAACATATAACCAGATATGTCATATACAATATCAGTTGTAACCTGCAATTAAATAGTTCGCATAGTAGATGTGCTATGAATGCATAGACTCAATGAAGTTATGTGATTAAATTTCCACTCTGTATATGAACATATGATTATGACACAACGAGTAGAGGAAAAATACAAAACTGAACATACTTTAACACATTCGTTGAAATGTCCATTAGTCATTGTTTTATGAAACTCCTTAGATAGATTTGTTATTGCACCAATCACTCTAAAAACAGCTTCGTGCACCCTATCACCGCGGCGGTCGAATTCATAACCTGATGGTATGTTCTTTTCTTCGTTTAACGGTTGTTTTTTGGATAATGAATTAATATGCTGAGCGCGAATTGTTGAAAGTGCTGGCAATGGTAACTGTAAAATCCTCACCAATTATTTTTGAAAACTTACAATCTTTTGAAGGACAAAATATAATGCATATTGATGTAAAATTCACGAATGCACTAACACATCCCATATGAGATATTCCCTACTACTAAGCTTGAGTAATATTAAAGGTTGATTATATCAACCCAAGGCAAAAATATTCAAAAAATATCTAGTTATGCCTTGTTGCTAACTAACAGTCGTCATTCACGGGCAATATATGGAATTTCAAAGACTAGGATATATTTTTTTTCCTATTCTTTTAAATTTAAATATCAAATACTCAAAATAAATACAGTCCTGAAAAAAATTTCCTCAAAAAAATACAAGTTTTTCTTCCTCTTCTTCAAGCCATCTATCATCCTCCTCTGATTGAATTCTCTGTTGCTCCAACGTGCGCCACAATGTTGATGTTGGCATTATTGCAGAATCCACTTTTAAAACCGGAGCCACCTTAATGAAACAAATAAATTATTGAATGGAAAATGTAATGGAAAAATATTTCTATAAAAAATTTTCATTCTAACTCTAATCTAAAAAAATTTTCAAAAATGAAAAGAAATACCGTTCGGAAACCATTTGTTTGGCTCTCTTCTTGAACCGAAATACTGCTTTCCTGCAAACTGATAGCGAAAATACTATTTAAATTTACACAAATTACAGAAGTAGAAAAAAAAAATGCAACACTAAAAACCTACGTTAACAAAAGGTGCTCTAAGTAATCGGAAGGGAACATGGCGATCAATTTGATGCAGCAAAAAGCTAAGATAACTATCAACTTCAAACATTGTTGGTCTTTTTAAAGCTTCATAATTCCACATACGTCTGAAAAAGAATAAGAGTACCGGAGATAGTAGATTAAGAGAAAGTTCGAATAAGGATTAAATGAACTAGAGTTAGAACTAATATCAAGTCTTAGTTGCAAAACTTACAGCAATAAATCATAGAGAACTTGTGGGCAATTTTTAGGTTTTTCAAGTCGTTCACCATTCTCAACTTTAAGTATAACGTTATGATTTCGAACATTTTGCCATGGTTTTACACCATACATAAGTATTTCCCATATACAAACACCTGTAATTTTTTGGCGATACTGAAATTTAAAATTATAACAAAACAAAGAATGAAACAAAGTTTAATTGCACCGCCAAATGTCATCATTTTTCAATGAAACAACTATTTTTTTGTTCTCAAAGAAATGATGAGGAAATGGACTCGGAAATCATCTGAATGTTTCGAAGAAAAATTGATTCTTAAACTTCCAAACTAGTAATATTTTCCACAGCTTAAATAATTAGTAGTTTTAATTAAGAAATTAGAATCCAAACCGAACATCCAAACATCGGTCGCTTTACTGAAACAGCGGTAATTAATTGATTCGGGTGCCATCCACTTTATCGGAAGTTTGCCTCGAGATGCTGCAAACAGTCTTGAATAAAAAGACAATCTTAATAAAAAGTTCAAAATACATTTTAGTTAAACATTGCTCTTCTGAACTAACTGATTAATTGTAGGAGCAAAGGTTAGATATAATGTCTTAAACTGAGTGATCTGAAATTCAATTGCAATAAAGAAAAAGGAGCAAAATAATTGGCAGAAAAATACTTTAGAGAGATGGACAAAAGAAGTTTTCCCGCATTTATGAACAGCATTTACCTGTATATACATTGTCTTCTTCAACACAACGAGTTAGACCAAAATCGGATAACTTCACACAACGTGGGGTAGATAATAGGACATTACGAGCAGCGATGTCTCGATGTACATATTTACATGAATGCAAATAAAATAACGCAGAACTGAGTTGCTGAATGAACAGAAGTTGTATCGATAAATCAATGGTTTCAGTGTTATGCAGCAAATACTGTCGCAGCTGCAAAGTTTCAACTGTTTAGAAATATTGTAATTGACGAGAAATACGTAGTTTGCTCATTCAATGTAACGCTTTTTTCTGAAGTGATTACATATTAGTACGATGCAAAGTAACTATTCAGTGCAATTTTTTACTCAATGGTAGTATTTTACGTACCAGAAACTGATAATAATAAAGTTTTAAAAGCTTCAAGGAGAGATAAAATTTCTTTTCTTGTTGAGTAAGAATTTTTCTGAACGAGATTCAATGAGAACATCAAGCTTCCACCACTCTACGGAAATGTGATAGATTTCTTAAATTCTTCAAACCAATGTACTTCGCCAAGCGGTGCCAATTCCATTACAATCCAAATAGGTTTTTCTATGCAAATTCCCACCAATGCAATGATATGTTCGTGATGAAACCGATGCATTATAACTGCAAAAATTAAAACGCAATGTGACAAAACTGGGAGAATTACTAATAAAAATGAAGCGACTCTGACGACAATGCGACACGAGTAAAATTGACATTTTAAAGTAATATATTTTCCTTTTTAACATTTTCAATTTTTTTTTTTCAAAAAAAATATAATCTCAATCCGAATAATCTTCAAACTTACAAGCCTCTTCCAAAAAATTCTGCCTTTCCACTGCCTCATTATCCATTTTGCAAACTTTTACAGCGACCGTATCAATTAGGCCATTCTGAAAAGTATTTATTAAAAAAAAAAAAAGTATTTATCCATTAATTACAGTGCAAAGAAAAATAGGATTACAGAAATCTGAAAAAGTTTTGCAGTTAATTTCAAACCTCTTTCATAAATGTCCCTTTATAAACATTGCCGAACTGGCCATCGCCTAATAATTCTTCTAATGTTACTCGTGAGCGGTCCAAAAGAAGATTAACATCTAAAATTAATAAAATATGACCAATCTTGCCAAATTTCTAAAGATTAATTAACTTTCCATTACATAGATTACCTTCAGAAGAAGTAGATGTCGATTCGCTATCTACAAAGAGTACTTTGATTTTTTGCTTTTTTGGCTCATCCACTAATTCTAAAATGAATAGTAATATTCATCAGTAACATAAATCACCAGACCAGCAGATAATACACCTATTTTAATTTATTATTAATGAAGTATAATTTAGCAATGAAATTAAAGCCAAGACGAACTTGCTCTTGAAAAACAAAATAATGTTGCAGCTTTTTTTTTTTTTTAGAAATTCTGAAAGCCTTCTAAATAAATGAAACAAAAGGACAAAAATGGTTATACCAGATGGGATCCAAATGCATCCCTGTTGTGACATTAGCATATGATAACCATTGATAAGATGTGCTAACGACTCTGCAATCGACCACGTTGGAAGTGTAATCGACTAGAAAAAATTTCAGCATTTAAAAATTTAAGCAGGTTATAACAATCAATAAGTGAATCAATAAAAACCTTCATAATATTTTTAAATTACTTCATTTATCATTATATTTCAGAAATGATTAATGAAAAAAATACCACTTGTTGTGAACTTCCAGTTACTTTCAAATTAATTACAGTTTTGTCTGATCTTTCGTCCAACTTTAATAATGACAAATTGATAATGTGTTGTAATTTTGTCAATAAAATAGGCTAAAAGAAAAAGGGATACTGAAAAAACAGATTTATTTATATCACTATAAGTGCATCATGAAATGACCAATTTAAACTGCAAATTGCATCAGGATTAGTAAGACTAGCTTAGCACTTACAAAGATTTTAATAAAAAATAAAATAAATGATTGACAAATATTTAGCGATGTAAGATTCTGATCCTCGAATTTTGCATTGCAACTCATAAGTCAAGAACTTCATGGTCGGATTAGTACAGAAAAAAATGAACAACTACACAATAACTACAGTAGAACAGACCAATACATCCCTTCTTTCATAAATATCAGCTATCCAAACAAAATATTACAGCAATTATTGTGTGACATTATTTATTTCTATCAATTTTATAAAATATTTTGCAATGAAATGGTAGCAAATACTAGTGTTTAAGAATAAATGTTCATACTCCTTGGCCGCGTCCATCTGCAACGCAAGAAATGCCAGTAGCCATGCCTACCATAATATCTAATGGATTCTTCCAAATTACCTGAAGTAAATTACCTGTATTCATTAAAAACTTTCCATATATGAATGCAAATATAGGCGAAGTACTTTAAAATTAATAAAGAACAGAAAAAATGTTTGACTTCCTAGGTAAGAAAAATAAAGGACATTAAGAAAAGGCGATGCAAAATAATATACATACACCCAAAGAAGCTTTAAATATTTCGGTATCAAATTGTGTTATTCGTTTGACAATTTCTAGGAAATGGAAAATACATTGTGCAGGTGTAAGCAACGCGTGCTTCTTCACTGCAGCTATTAATGTTTTCCTGAGCATTTTCGACTGAAAAAATAAATTAGTTTGCAATTCGAAACAAGTTTCATGAGTCATTACTGATTAAAAGAAAGAAGAAATTAGAGGAAAAAAATCAGACTGAGATCTAATTGATCTATTGAAATTGATTAACGATCGAGGCCCAAAGAATTCAGCTCATATCTTTCGATCCTACTTAACTGTTGCTTCTTCATTATACTTTCAACAACTTCCTAGATTTAGAAAATATTTCTTTTTATCGACAAACATGATCCTATGAGAAAGATCTTATAAGTCTTCCTTGATTTGGAACTATACTTTTATAAACCTTTATATTGATGAGCATAGTTTCGGGCAACAACCGCGCAAGAGTCCCCTCGGCTTCAAGTTCGTCCAAATTCAAGTACTTTTCGATGTTGCACCTGACAAATGATTATATTATAACAGCTTATGCAAATCCAATGTAAAAAGTAATATCAATTTGAAAGGAAAAAAATCGATTTACGAATTTTGATTTCCAAGCTTTCGACGTATTTGTAAAGCAGCTAATTCAATGGCTGTCTCAGCAGGAATTTTCCACGAGACCTGAAAGCGTTTGACTTAAGAAAAATACAGAAGGCTAAGAAATACATAAAAAGCTGCTGCATCACAGCTGTCAATACGTCAACCATTATAATTGAAGATATTCACGTAACACTGAAGCTGTAGCAAGACTGTGTATTTCATCTTTTAATAACTACATAAAAAAGAATTAAATCGATATATACAAGAGAAATATGAAGATAAATTGATGTAGATTTTCGACCTACATTAATTTATTTTGAAAATTTCCAAAAATAGGAGAGCGAACCTGAGTTACATAATCAGCTAAAATTTGATCATGCAAAAACATGAACGCATCCGTTTCTGTTTGATACATTTCCTGAAGATCTTTCGGTATGAAACGCAATCGTAATTCAAACCTTAAATTAAATAAAAAGTAGAGGAAGAGGTTCACTTCTGAAAAGTAATAAAATCATTACTTAATTAAAGTCAAACAAATTTCGAAGAATAATTTTGAAATTAATAAACTTCCATAGAGCAAAGATTACTGAATATTTTTGAAATATCAATTTCTTTAAAACATTTCTACTAATTTTGGTTTAAAATTGTCTTATTTAATCTTTCAAAAACTAAGCTGACCTGCACCAACCATTGAAATTTTCTTAATCAAAAACAAAAGATTATAGAGCAATGTAATACAAAGGATTAACTTCTGTTATCATTCTGATTTCCAGATTTTGAATTTAATTTCATTAGAAAATTAACTTCGAACAATTTTCCTAAGGAAAAATAGAGTTCTACCCGTGGAAATAATTTGAGCAGGAGTTACCGTAGCTGAATGGAATTTGAATTTTTGCTGAAAAATTTGTCGTAAACATGTCGCATTGTAAGATGGGAATGCAACCAGTAGCAGTCATTATTATTACTGCAGACTGGTGTTACTGGCGATCGGATTAAACGAAGAGCAAAATATCCGAAGGACAAACGGTCGATGCCCAGTGCTGATAGTAAGACATGAATTATTTTCTGTAAATGTAGTAATTAAAACGCAAACGCAATTCAAAACCTTAATAGAATATTTCACTATTCCGTTTCGAACATCTGCTAAATTAAATCACAAACAGTATATGTCCATAAGCTCAAATATTAACAATTCATTGAGTCTAAGAAAGAAACAATCAAATTATCCTTAAAAAAAAAAAAAAAAAAAAAGGAAATAACCTGAATTTTGTTCTCAAAATTGTATCGCACACTTTTCACAGTACCATTGGGTATATAAACCAATATAATATCCGCTTCGTTCATCACCGTCAGTTCACAATTCACCGATTTGTTTTCTTCGCCAGAATCGCTCTCTCTATGACTGCTGCCGGCTCTTCAAGCCACCTTTCGGTGGATTAAGTTTTCTTCTGCAAGCTACAGCTGTTTTTAATGACTTCCTGAAATCATAAATCACTTTTAATTGATAAATAAAAATGTGCACACTTAGCGATATTATATCAACACTTCAACAACTATCATTTCCCCTCCCTTATCTAATAAGATATGTAAGAAAGCTATTATACAAGAGATTCATTCGGAGAAGGTATTCGCGGTAATTCTCTTAATATTTCAACTATTTTATCAATAAGTATCGATAAGTCGATCGATAATCGATTATTCCCACGCTCCATTTGTTCATCAAGATGATACTGTGTTAACTGATAACAGCAAATGTAACACTGAATGTGTGAGTGTTTGGCGAGCAGAATGAGAATGATAATGATTGATTTGATTTGATCAAAGTAATAAATAATTATCGTCTTGTTGCTGACCAATACTTTTCTTTCCTGCACCGATGATAAGAGTGCACTGACCGATAATGCTACTACTACTATCACATATCAAATTGCCCTGTTTAAATTACACTTTCCGATGTATAGTGATATAACTAACGATAACTAGTGATAATCTTGCACATTTATCTGCAAGTTAAATATGATTGGCAAACTCTTCATAGCACTATGTTGGGAATGATAGTGATATTATTCTGTTTTTGAAAGACTGATCAAAAAATCGACACGAATTAATTCTGAATAAACGGAATTCTACGAGATATGATAACTTAAAATAGTTAGCAATGGTATTAAATAAAAAAAAAAAAAAAAATGAATTGTATAGCAATAATCAAGCACAGAAACAGGTTCAAATTGATTTTAAATGATTGTTTATGTTCTAAATGGAGAGATAAAGTGAGAGAGTTAAATTAAATCTAGTTTTTCCCTGAATTTCGCTCTTCCAGATGGAACTGATAAGGTATCGATAGTTTCCATCACGATTATTTTGTCACGAGATTTCTATTTTCCCATATCATCTCACTTCGTTAGCCAATTCTAGTTCAGCCACCAAGCATCAATTATGTATAGCATGCTGATATATCCGCAAGATGACCTGCGGGGGCGTATTGAAGTTTGGTAATTTCTCATGCTTTGAAAATAGCGCCCTTTCCTGCAAAGGGCATCGAAAGATCGATGATTGATAAGGGAATTGGCCTTTGGTAATTAGTAATGCATTGCGGTGAAATTAGTGGGATTGGTTCGGGTGGGGTCAAGTTGGGTCGGGTCTGGTCTGGTCAGTCAGGTGATTTCTTATCTGTGAAGTTTGATTTGGTCACTTGGGTCCTGTTTCACTTTGATCGGGTGCAGTGATTATCGCTCTGACTGGTTTTTTTATTCTTTTATGAAATTATTCTCGGTTCTTTTTTTGTCGATAATTAATGTCGTTAAAGCTTCGAACTATGATGTTTGAAAGTTGTGAGCAGAATTAAATTTACAACTGTTTTGATGGCAATTTTTCTTTTTCAGATGGGTGAGTATTTGTTCAATATCGATCATGGCTATTTGGAAGGTTTGGTCCGCGGATTCAAGGGAGGAATTCTGACACAATCCGATTATGCTAATCTTGTCCAATGCGAAACTCTTGAAGGTTTTTTTTCTTTTTTTTTTGTACGAAGTTGTAGCGATTTTTTGTGAAAATTCTAGTGATTTACAAAAAAATTGAAGTGAAACATTCAGGTTTTTCACTTTAAATTCAAATAGTTGTGCTCTATTCATTCTTAAAAAGAAGAAATTCAAATTATACATAAGTTTTAGTTTATAGAACCATAATCTGAAGTATCAAAAAATATTCTATGAGCAGAACAAGAGTGAATTCTCGGTCCTTAGAAATCTAAAAATATCAATCAACAAAGGATTTTTTTTAAGAAATGTGCATATACTGTTTGTGAAAAGCATTTGTTAAAAGTTGCTAGAAAGTCCATAAAATTTTCAGATTTGAAACTTCATATTCAGTCAACAGATTATGGAAGTTTTCTGGCAAACGAACCTGGTTCAATAACAGTTCAGGTAAATCAACGGACTACGTGAAGAAATATTCATGCAAATATAATTTTATTTTACAGAATCTCTTTATAAAGTTTCCCTATCTTAATTTTGCAGGTTATTGATGAGCGATTAAAAGAAAAACTGGTAACGGAGTTTACACATTTTCGAAATAATGCTCTGGAGCCCTTGTCCACATTTTTGGACTATATAACGTTAGTTACAGGATTTATATTGATTGTTTATATTTACGTTTTTTCTGAAGTTTCGATGATTTTCCGATTATCTTTTCCAGTTTTTTGCTGAAAATGGTCAAATTTAGGTATTCATATATGATTGATAACATTATTTTGCTCATTACGGGGACATTACATCAGCGACCTATTACTGAGCTTATCTCAAAATGTCATCCGCTTGGTTCTTTTGAGCAAATGGAAGCTATTCATATCGCTTCAACACCAGCAGAGCTTTATAATGCCGTACTTGTGGACACTCCTTTAGGCAAGAGTCATCTTTAATTTTTAGTTATAAAATATTTAAAACCTGAAACGATATGTCAAATATCTAAATCGGGTGATATCAGACTTTTTAAAATTTGGTTAATAATGGTTTAATAAAGATTATTATAATTCATATGGTTGATCGGTATTTCGTAATTATTTATACTAAATTGTAAGTGCCAGTACACAGGAAATTCTTTTTGATATGTAAAAATAGTGCTAATTAGGATTCACCAGAATTTCAAATTTTTGTTTCAGTTTCTCGGTGCATTTAATAACATATCCTGTCATAATTTTTAGAGCACCTTTTACTTGTTTCTTTTGCAGCAGCGTACTTTGTTGATTGTATCAACGAACAGGATTTAGATGAAATGAATGTGGAAATAATTCGTAATACTCTGTATCGCTCATACTTAGAAGATTTCTATAAATTTTGTAAACGTTTGGGAGGCAAAACAGCAGAAGTTATGAGTGAAATTCTCGCGGTATGTTGGAAACAAATATGTATATAATGTTATACATAAATAAGATTGTACCATTTACTGTTTAGTTTTAGCAATTATTTCTTATTCGTGATAACTTATCAATACTATCTTCTGGAGTCTCAGCAGAATTCTCGATATCTGCCTAAACCATATTTGTTTCACTACCCTTTGTAATGAATCAACCTCGCGTTAGATTAATGAAGGAGAAAGTACTGAGTTATTCTTTTTATGAGTATTTTTTACAGTTCGAAGCAGATCGACGTGCTATTATAATAACAATCAACAGCTTTGACACTGAGCTGTCCAAGGATGATCGGGCCAAGCTTTATCCACGATGTGGGAAACTTTATCCCGAAGGTACATTTCTATTTTTTGGTGTTTGATATCGAAGATGTCGAAAATCAATACTTATTATTAATTAAGGATTGGCTGGATTGTCGAAGGCGGACGATTATGAACAAGTTAAGCAAGTTTGTGAATATTATTCAGATTATCGTGCACTCTTTGAAGGATCTGGTCTACATCCAGGCGAGAAAGCGCTTGAAGACAAGTTCTTAGAATATGAAGTAATTTTTGTATAATAATTATTTGTATTTCAACATCAAATATATTAAATTAAAATTCCTAAAACTTCTATTTTGTTCTAATACAATAAGAATCGAAATTCAATTCAATTCAACTATTTATCATGTTATGTAGGGCTAAACCAAATTTTACATTTTCAGGTGAAATTGAATGTTCTATCATTTTTGCATCAGTTCCATTTCGGTGTATTCTATGCATTCATCAAGCTTAAAGAGCAAGAAATGAGAAATATTATTTGGATCGCGGAATGCATATCACAAAGGCATCGAGCTAAAATTGATAATTACATTCCGATTCTGTAAAATTTCACTGTGAAATCCCATAATTTCTCTCTATTCGTTTCTGATATTCGTAGGTAGATGATCTTGTGTTGCAGACCAGTTATGGTCTACAAAAAAACTGGACAACTGACCGGTTAGGGTCAATTATCCAGTTCTTTCTGTCGTCCATTTTGGCTTGTGAAAAGTATATATACATTAATTCAGTATTGTATCTGTCTTGGAACTATTATATAGTTTTCCCATTAAAGATAAATATTTTCAGCGCTGTGATAAATCTAATCTAATCTGCTGTTTTTTTAACTACTTAAAATATTCTGTGATTCTGTTAGTGTGATAAGCTGTATACTGTCCACTTTTATATATCGTAATCACATACAGTACTCTGCTTTCTGACCAATGTTTTCAATTCGTTATATTCCATTTAAATATAATTTGTATTATCGACATTTATGTAGTTACTTATTATCTATGAACAGCGAACAAAAATAGTTGAGAAAAGCCTTTGTTTCACGATGAAAGTATTGCTGGAATAATAGTAAGAAAAGTGATTTCAAGATCTTGCAGATGCAAATCAAGTAACTGTAGCAGTTTTACAAGCAAATTTTGCTATCACAATTTTACCAGTTATGAGGTATTGTGGAAAATTTTTTCATGAAGTAATATATATTATTGTTCTAAATCTCAGCAATACACGCCAAAGTATGCATAAAAGTCGAATAATTTAAACTGTCCGGATTTCACTGGTAAGGGTATGAGTCATCTGTGCGGATTAAAAGAAAATCTGAATGTCATCCTTATCCACGATCGAATTATCGATAATTACTTATTTTCTTGCTTTTTATGTATGTCAGAACAAAACATTTATTGACTACAATTTTAACAATAAAATATTGTATTTTCCATCATTTGAGTGGGATAAAACGAGAAGAATGCGTCGCACCAATACCTGGCCTTCCATGTTTCACAGGTTTGTATGTGATTGCGAACTCTCCTAGATAGTAACCAATCATTTCAGGCTTTATCTCGACCTGAAATCTCGCAAATTAATTTTCCGATTTTGTAAGTTAAGAAATTGCAGAAGTATATGGGAAAAGAAGAAAAAAGGGAGAGAGTGCGTCCTTGAACATAAGGGGTTAAAATCAATTGAAACTGAAACTTGAAAAATCTAATTGTGATAATACATGTACTGTAATCAGTTGAGCTTCAAAAATAATGCAATTTAAAGCAGGTTTTCCGTACAGCAGCATCATATAGCACAATTAAAAAAAAATCATACAAATGTAGTGTATGACAGGGAGTGCATTGTGCATATAGTAAGATTCTCTGGGTATAGAAGCAACTCTTTCGAAATAAAAAGTAATCATATAATTGCATTTACAAAGTTGACAGTAAAAGTCTTCATGAACATTGAACATTAAAAAGATCTTAAAAGTATCAAAAATTTCATTAAGGAATAATTCAGACCAGTCTAATAAATCCATTATCAGTTTATAATAGTTTAACTTTTCATAATAAGTCTAATTATCCAAAGTTGACCAACACGACTTGATTATCTTATCCAATTCGTAATAACAATATCATATATTCCGATATCCTCTTCTTTTCCTTTCCCTATATACTTACAAGTTGACAGTCATAAAAATAAGAGAAATTCTAAGTAAAAACAATATTTTACAAAAAATCTAACCTGATTGAAAACTTTCCCGTTGTATACTCCTACGACTGATCCAACCATTTCAGGCAGTACAATCATGTCACGTAGATGAGTCTTAATTGTGGCTGGTTTTTCATGCAACGCAGCTTCTTTCTTTGCTTTTCGTAATCGATTTAAGAATGCTAAGTGTTTGCGCTTCAAACCACGAGCGAGGCGTCGACGTGCACGACAGGGCAATAATTTTGCTAATTGATCACTAAAAAATTAACTTTCCTTAATGACTTCCTGCAAGTGAGTAATTTTTGTTCACTTAGTTTTAGGTTATTAGCCCATCACTTATACCTAACAAAACCGCTGAGTCCATTGTCTTAAACTTATGGCCATACAGCTTATATCAAAGACAATAATCATTAATTAGAATAATATTCATCGATGGCCCTGTACAATTAACCAATGCTGAAAAAAGATAATATGAGAAAATCAAATATCAAATGGTCTCATATTACCATGAATTCCATCTCTTTTATTAATTCTATCAACAATGATAACCATAAATGATGGTTTATCTGGTAATAGAACTATCATATGCTATTAAATTATCAGCGATTTTGAGACAACTGCATCAGAAGTTGAACAAACTGTACTTACTAACCGATTCAAATCTAAAAGTTGATCCAAATCCACTCCACGATATGTAAATTTCTTGAAAGTACGCTTCTTTTTCAACTCAGCAGCTGCAGCTTCATCCTGCGCCTGCGACATGCTTGTTATGTAGTGGTTCACAACAACAACAAACTCTGCAAATGAAAGAAAAGAAAAGATATTTAGTTTGTCTCGGCGCATGGTACCGACTATTAACACAGTAAAAAAATAACTTGGATAATCTACAAAAACCATTTCAACATGTATTTTATTTTAATCACCCTTTGACTAATGCAGAAAATCTCAGATTTTAACAACGTCTCAAATTCTCAAATTTTTTAAGCCAGTCTAATTATATCATTTCATATTCCCTCTCGTCGAAAAGTTCATAATCTAGATGGTCAAGGAATAAACGTGTCGTAAGTTGAACATTTAAAGATATCTAAGGATATTTTAGGATTAACGTGATTTAGAAACTTAAGTACCAAGACACATTATAATGCCGAAATGAGGAAGCATTTAGCTTAATAATGTCTAAGAGTGCCAGAAATTCCGACCAAGTCTAGAAAACAATATCAACAATTGGGTCTCACTGATCAAGTACTTCATATCACAAAATGCTTAATCAGTGGATGAATTAAACGACAGAGAAGTGTTGTAAGATGGCAATTCCATTCCATCCCATCGACAGGGTCAAGTTACCATCAAAAAGTTATCTAATGATAACTTGGCTCTTGGCTAATAATAAAAATATCACTCACTCTGACTCTCTAAGTAATATGCCTTAACTAATTTGGGCATTAATTCCAGCACTGATATCACAATTCCCTTCTAAATCCATGAAACAGGTTACCCCGAACCGGTAGACGCCTAAAAGGTTAGATCTCTACCAGTCAAACCAGTGTATCGCTATGACTAGGAGCGGTATGAAATCAAATCGTCTTATTAAATGATGGAGACAGGAAATCAAAAGGCCAAGAAATAAATCGATGTTGGCTAGGCTCTCTCTTTCCGTTTCTAAATTTTGTGAAGTTTATGGGATTGAGAGAGAGAAAAAAGCAACGAACAAATTGAAGTTCTTTCACCGGATGGATGGGATTATAGAATGGAAGAAAGCTTCTTGAAGACAGCATGCTGAACAGGTGTGTTAAATAGAAGAGCAAAGGATATTGTTGTTTTCCTGAAGAGAGTTAGGATCAGAGGATTGTTGTGTAGTAGTGGACTCAGACTGGTAGTACTGTCTATAATTTGCCGATTATTTCCACCACTTTTCACTTCTGTCAACATCGTTTTGTTGCCCATTGTCACAATGTCTTCTTTCTTCCTGTCATTGCTCTTTTCTTTGCTCATTTTTTGTAAATTATTATTTTTGTTGTTATAAAATTGGAAATGCATAAATAAGAGATTTTTGATAAGAATGATTGATGATTGGTTGATAGATTTCAAGTTCTCCGCCACAATTACAATAAATTTCCTTTTCCAATTTTTCATTTAAAATTAATGGTAGTTGTTTGAAAATGTCATAAAAAATGGATGATTTTAAATTCCGAAGATGGAGAACGATTGGAAGGTCATTCAGACCTGTTGGCTTCAGCCAAACTTCACTTCAAAACACAAACACACTGTCACTGAGATTGGTTTATTTGTTTCCTTTTTTCTTGAGGTTACTGTACCAAGCGATCCAATCATCATTTTCTGAGCATGAGGTCATGACTTCTATTCAATTAATCAGTTAATTCGTTGAAGAGAAAGTTTACTTCAAATTTTTAAATTTACCGAATATTACTATTTTTCAATATATGCATATCCATAAGGAATCGATTTAACAATCTAATATACCAAAAAACTTCCAAAATCAATAAAGGAAAATAGCGATGGTAAGCGGAGTTGAACTAATTGGTACTACTGAATCGTTGAAATAAAAAATTTATACGATTACATTAATCTCATCTGTAGTCTTGTTCTGATTTAATTTCAAGTTCTTTGCTCTATCCTATTTTTTTTTTTTTTTTTTTTTGCTTTAAAATTCAGTTTTATTCAATTAAATGCAAGCCTTACTTTTCGTATAAGAATTAATTTCAGCTTTTATGCTGCTGCAAATGAATATGAAAAATTCTTGAATTTCCTTGATTCCCTATTCTCCTCTTCCTCTTCTTTCTATTTTAAATACAAAAACATTAATTTAAAAAAAATTTAATAATAGTTATAATGATCACATACTGATACAGTCCTATTAAGGAATTTAGTAGTAAATGTAATGTTACAATTTCTCTCTTTATGAGAGAAACTATTGAAGAATTTAAGTTTAAATGAAAGAAAAAAAAACTGAACAGACTTGTTTTATTTTATTTTTTGTTGTACTTCTCTCTACAATACTGGTCATTGTGTCCTTTAATTTATCGAATAACTTTTTTTTTAGTTCACATTTCTGAACTTCTTTTTTTCTTAAAACGGGTTGAGAGTTGACGAAAGCAATAAGTGGAAGTAAAATTCCTACTCGATAGTTACAAACTTCTATATCGCAACCTAAATTTTGCAAAAATTTTGTTTAGAAGTTGAATTTTTACAAAATTATTTAAAAGTAATGATCAACAATTTCCAATCCGAAATTAACGATTTATTGATTTTTGTTGCTTATTGTATCTCTAATATTGTTGAAAATACTTTTTTTTTTCTTCATTGATAAGCTTCATTCGATTAATCTCATTTCAAACATTCATATTTTTCTGTTTGATAAAAATAAATATTCTGGACATTTTACCTTGCTGCATAACAATGAAATTATTCAACAGTGGCAACATCGAGGATTTTTCAATTTTTATTAATTGAATTGAATTTCTGTCTACTTCGGTCATGTTCTAACTCTAATCCATTGTTGTTTCCTTGAAGTTAATTAATGTTCAAGAATTTTGATGAAAGTTTTGAATTTATCATATAAAAAAACTGTTTGTAAAAGAAACCTTTCATAATTATTATTTTTTTCGCTCTCTATATGAAACGCTTCATGTACAACTGATTTTTCATGCTTTGTGAAGGCGACATTTCATGATCATCAATTTTTTAAATCTATAAAGGAAACACCTCATAATCAATAATTTTTTATGCTTTATAAAAGAAATTTTTATGATCGCCGATTTTTTAATTTATTAGTAGGAATTTAGTTCTCCACCTCTCCGTATTTTCATTTCATTTACAGTTTCTATTGTAATTTAATTAATCAGTTTGTCCATCCTTTTATGCTTTTTCTTTTTAAAAAAAAAACTTATTTAGCAATGTTCTATACGGTACAGTGCTGAATTAGTAGTTGTATAGTTATATCTAAAATTTAAGCCAAGCACAGTTGATTGTTCAAACTTCGAAAGTTCCACTGCTACAGATTCATCTGCAATTCCCTTTTAAAATCCTGATTTAATATTTACAAACGATTGAATTTTAAGTCAGATTTTAGATTAAAAGTAAACTTTTTCATATTTTGACTTTAATTTAGATCTGACGTTGAAATAAAAAGATTTATAATGCAATACTTCGTTTTATCAATTTTATATATAACTCAATCCGGAAATTTTGTACTTTCAATAAGAAAGAAGTAGTTTTCATATTCTTGTTGTCATTAGTTTTTGCTGATGTCACATTAGACGGATTGTTCTTACTTTTCTGATGTTCCTATCATTATGTCTAATCAATTAATGCAATTATATGGTTTGCATTTTTGAAAATCTTTTTTATTTGTTTTGGTCTGAAAAAAATTCTGGCAAAATTTTATTTCATTCATGATTCATCCACCTTTTTACAAGAAATAATAGGAAAAGTACACCTATACGTCTCTTTACTTGAAAACCTGAAAATATATAAATTACCGTACTTGTAATATCGTAATCGTAGCAAAGAAATGCATGAAAAGAAAAAGTTGATTAGTGCAAAGTTATCATTAGATGAACTCACCTAGGCAAATAGTATTTCGACCATCGCTAAAGAAAGTTTTTTTTTTGCATGTTCATGTTTCGACTTTTATGCTTCACTTGTTTCAACTTTTCAGTTGCGAAATTTGTGATATAGAAGAACTGGATTACCGAATATTTATATTTGTTTCCACAATTGCTTTCTTTCACGGAAGTCTATTCTAATATAAAATGGTAGTTATTCAAATTCCAAAATATTTCAGATCTCTATAAAATGCTGTCATTGTGGAAGCAAGTAACACTGTTGATGTGGAAAAGTACTCTGATCAGAAAGAGACAGAAAGTTTGTAATTTTATCTTTTTAATAATTGTGGGAATTAAAAAGGTCCTATTGCAATTCCTGTTTTAATATAGAACTCCCTAAGTCCATGTCATCCTCCCCATCATTAAAATAGAATTGGAAATTGTTATCTTAAATAATCAATAATACAAATTTTTTGAAATATCGTGATTTTGCAATTTACGGTTGGAAAATTTTTAGCATTCCTATGAAAGTGTATTTATATTGGATATAGAAATCTTTCTGAAAGAAGTTCAGGAATTTTGAATTCTAAAATCTGAACTAAATTGCAAAATTCAAAAATCCTAAAACAGATTTTGAAAATTGAAAATTTAGATCTTGCTTCTCGAATTATTATTACCAATTCTTCTATTTGGTATTCTTACGTTAGTAAGAGCGAGAAATTTCACGGAACAGCATCGAACATGTAAGTTATTGTGCTCAAGAAAATCATGACACTAATGAATTCTTGGCTCATTTTTCGTCATGTGACACTAATTAATTCTTGGCTCATTTCTCGTCATGTGACAAAACCGAATTTTTTTTTCGTTACAATAATTATCTAGAGGCATGAATGCCTGGTGATTTTTCAGATCAAATATTCTCAGGAAGATGCTACCTGATTTGGTGCTAGATGTGAAATTCCTCTTTCTTAGTAAAAGTGTTATTTCTTAGTTAACATCTCTTTTCAGTATTGTTGGTACTTGTTTCTATCCTACGAAGACCAACAATTTCAGGTCATTATGATGCAAAAGCTTTTCCATCTGCTGGACTAATGCCCTTTCTTCAGAGTTTTTTGTGCTCCTTCACAAATCCTTGCTATAGGAGTCCAACAACAGGCGACGACACTTCTACAATTAATAGTGGACTACGCAAACAATCACTGTAAATGTTATCGATATGAATTCAAAATTAAGTTTCAAAGTAAATTTAGAAGTAAAATTTCAGCAGATCAACAAATTTTGCAGATTTTCGAAAACGTTAATTGTTTAATTATGAAATGAATATTTCAACAAAAAGAAATCTAAATTTATAATTGCAGTGTCGTTGAGGTTGGTAGAATTATGTCAGAAATGTATGCCGCGATAGGTTCAGAACCGGTGAAATGGAATAATTTGTGGGACTCAATTATCTGGCTCATTAATTTATTTGCCCATTTCACGCCACAAACTTTCCAAAAACCCATCCCCTTCGATTTATTTTTCAATTCCACTGATGATGCTGCCAAATTCTTCAAATCCATCCTAAATTCCAGCGAAGATTTGTCCAACAGCTTAAATTATATGCAAATTCCACCGCTTGATGCTTTAGAAATCATCAGAGAGGTTTGTTTTTCGAGAAATTGAGTCGAAATCATTCGATAAAATCTTTGCAAATTTTCATTTCACTGCTAATTTATTATTACTATCGCTGTTTTTTTTTTTTTATTTTATCATCATATCACCAAACGATAATCTGACATTTCTCAGTAAATTTCAAGTAAGAACCAACCTGGTGATTTCTCTATTTAAGATTTAAAGTTAAGGGAATTTGCAAGATTTTAAATGACATATTTATTTTAATAGCATTAAGCTGTATAAGATGTTGCAATATTTTGCCTTCAATTATCTCCATAACGAATCCAAATGCAACATGCCTTTGGATGAACTAAACTTACTACATAATGCATCAGATTGTACAACAAATTGATTTTCTTCAAAGTAACACTTCTACTGTTTATCAAGAATGAAATCTAAATTATTTTCGTCAGAACCATGTTTAAAATGATTCATAAGATTTCGGAAGAGAAATATGAAATTTTTGTTAAATTTTTGAAAAAATTAAACTTTTAACAATTTTCACAAATTTTGACAAGCAAGAATTATAAGACTATATTAGAGCGTAATGTGAACCTTATGAAAATTAAACATTGATCCAGTTTTTAGGGACTCCAATCTGCAACAGCAGACAAAATTAGTGTCGAATACGATGATCTACTGAAAATATTAGGTGCATTAAATAGTCTTCGGAACGATCAAGTGATCAGAAAATTGATTTCAGTTCTATCAGCAGTTGATTTCAGTAATCATACCTCAATAATAAATGCATTACATTGTGGAAATAACCGTAAGTTTCTACTCATAGTTTTTTTTTTTTAAGAAATGATTTAAAATCTTTAAAATTGCTTGTGATTTCAACTTTAAAGAATTACTAGCTATACTCAACCACGTTCCGCGTGGTCTGTCCATTTAGTCTTATAAATAAAAATGTTTGCCCACTTACTTTTACCTGTCACATCTGTGACAGGTAAAAAAAAAGTAGGTATATCTATACAGAAAGCACGCGCCTATCCGAATGCAGCGTTACATCAAAATTTGAAAGCAGTCGGCAAGAACTTCCGGAGATTTAAGATCTTGAACAACGAACATTTACATTTTGCAACAGTGCATCCTCAAAACTGGCTGCACGTCGCTCTGCCCGTATTTGAGTCATTCTTTGTCTTTTTCGCTCGTTCAATTAATCGTTCATTTCTCTCGCCCTGCGAACACGACGTGCTGTATGTGATCTTCTGCAAGACATTATTTGGATGAACTAAAGCAAACTGATTGCATCTGAACTGTCTTCGAAATTATCTGAGAATATCCAAACAAATTGATCACTGGATTATTCTTTCCTTTATCACTTGTACGGAAAAATAGAATTCCTTGATCATCGATCTGCTGCTATTGCTGCTTCGATCTATGTCGTTGTAAAACTTCACTGTGTTGGTATAGAAATTCAACTGAACTGAGTGTGGAACTCGAATTGCTGTCGAATTTGAACTATTTCTGCTCCAAAATCCGAATCTTTTTAATCCTTTCGGGGCTTTTTTTCCTTACCTGATTTCCAACATGTCGCCTTATGATTCGGTGATCTCACTTTGTTCATTTGTTAATCTAAGTGTTTTGCCGGGAAACTTGTTTATCTTTATGGAGAAGTGAAAAAAAAAAAAAGAAAAAAAACAGGTATATGTACATGGAAACACGCGTCAGTTTAAATGCAACATTGTGTCAAAATTTCGAATCAATCGATGAGAAGTTTGAAAACACTGTGTGGCAAAAACAACGAACATTTACATAATTTTTGCAGCTTGATATCTGAATATTTAAATTAGCTTTTTTCACACAATTTTAATTGCTAATTTTTTTTTGTGCTTTTAATTCAATCTATGAGTAGGAGAATTTTTTTCTGAGTGATATTTTTTGCAAGCTTTTGTATGGGAACTTTTATTAAAATAATTTATACCCTAGTTTGAAGCTAATAATTTGATCTTAAATGTATTAAGTGGATTTCAAAAACTTATTCAGCTTACGATGAAAGCTCGCGTGTTGAGAAATCCATTATCGGAGGATCAACAATAGCTGCATACAATACTGGTAAAGACAAAATATATAATTTTTTGCGTTACGTAGCACCTCGACATGGTGAAATACATGATAAGAAGGAGCAATTTTGTGGCTCTATTCCGATTCATCCAGGTATTTGGATTATACTCAAAGTACAACCAACTGATTCTTGATCTATTTGGTTTATCACATTATATTTGCTTATATTCTGATAATGAAAAATTTCAATAAGAATATATTTCAGATAGGAACTGTTCCTTCTTGGAAGGTGCCATTTTATCACGAATTATGCCGTTGATCAGTGGCTACATTTTGTTGGCTCCCGCTTCTCCCGCTGTTAACGCATTTGCCAGAAAGGTGATAATTCTGGTGGATTTACAACCCATCAGAATGCATTATTATTCATCATGCTATTATAATTATCTGAATCATCATTATCAAGGTGTAACTGCATGACCAACTCTGATAAATTACAACCAAATTGATTCATATCAATGTCTTTTTGCTCGCATGAAGCATCTGATATCATGTTCCATCTCGCCATATTATCCAAATATTGCTACCCTCAAACCTCTCTGATATTATAGGGTGAATATTTCAAGCAATATGCTATTTCAGGTAAAGGCAATTATCAAGTTAATGAAACATTTAATTCAGAATTATTATTTCATTTGCACGATTTTGAAATATATGTTTCAGATGTCGGAACCACTTCAGTGGGCCAGTTTACTGCAAAGTTCAATCATTAATTTCAATCGCATGGCGTCACCTTTACAAGATGCTTTATTTGAAAGCAAACTTCGTCCAGCCTCTGAAGTAATTTTTTTTGCACGAATATTTTTAATAATATGAAAAGTTGGTCAGAAGAGGATCTTTTCTAAATTCGTTAAATATATCAAGATTTCGAAAAAAAAAAAAAAATTTAATTTTGCTCCACTGAATACTTGCAGAATATTATAAAGTTTCTGAAGCTGATGAAGGAATCGGATATTTTAAATCATGATGTCGTAGCATCTCTTACATCAGCATTATTGAATATGTTCAATACTTCGTCTCATTCATCCTCCTTGCTTATGCTCATTAGATCTATGACGCTCCGACTGGAAGGAATTTTGCAGGTGCTTTCAAATGACTCAAATTTAGTATCAAAACCCTTGAAGAGTTTTGAGATCCGAAATTTAAAATCTTGAAGTAAGGTTAAGTAACTCTCATTTACAGTGCTTCTCATTCAATCGTTTTATTGTTGTTTCCAATGAGGAGGAAATGATTAATCGCGCTTTATGTTTAATGGATCATAAGCAATACATGGCTGGAATTGTTTTCCTTCACGTCGATGAAAATTCCGTAAACTTTCCACCTATAGTAACGTACAAAATTCGCTATCCACCTCATTATACTGACTGTAAGTTTAATGATTGCATTTAAATTTCTACCTAAATTTTAGAAAAATTATAGCTTTTGTTAATTTGCGATATTGCAATTAATCATATTTTCAGCAACATGGGGACTCGGAGATTCATTTGAGCATCAGATATCACGTGACTATTATTTGGTTGATTTAAAATATCTAACATTTGGATTCAGTTTTCTTCAAGAAGCTATTGATAAAATTCTCATCGAAAATGCTACTGGCCGCAAATATTCGACGGGTTTGTTCGTGCAACAGGAACCTTATAAATGTGTTCAGATTGATAAGTATGACTTAAATCATATCATTATATTAATCTGAGAATTCAGAAAATCTTGAATGTTTATTTATTTATTTTTCTATGAATATTTAAAAAATAAATTGAGGATAAAATAAATGAAATAAATGGTTCGAAATATTCTAAAAAATGAAGAGTGAAAAAATAAGAAAAAAGAAAAAAGAGCTAAATAATGGAATGAAAACTTCAAAAAGTTTTAAAAGTTTATGGGTGGACCATTTTCCAGGTTCTCTATACTGAATTTTCTGGGAATGTTTGTTGTGCTATGCTGGATGTTGCCATCGGCATTTCTTGTAAAAAATATTGTTTATGAAAAAGAGATGCGATTGAAGGAAATGATGAGAATTATGGGTCTTAGTGATTCGATTCATTGGTTTTCATGGAGTTTGCATTCTTTCATCCTCATTTCCATCTCTAATATCTTCATTTGTGTTTTACTTAAGGTTTTTGTCTTGAAAATATTTCATTTTCAATATGATATTTAGAAATTTTTTTTTTTCGAAGCAGTAGGTTTTTTTTCTTTTCCTGATTCAAAACAATAAGTAGTACGCGGAAAAATCTCTTTACTTTCGTGATATTTTTGGAAGATAAGTGCTTGCTGTTTTCATAGTAATAGTTCTTAAGTCAAGACTCCCTATGATTGAGGAGAGAGTTTTAAAGAACGAATAATATAAATTGAACAGTGAACAATTTTTTTGGTAAAACATATATATATATATATGTATATTTTTATAGGTGCAAAATATTAAATAATTCAAATTTCAGTACGGAAAATTTTTGCCAGCAGCGAATTTCTTATTTCTTATCATTTATTTCTCATTATTCTCAATAGCTTGCATAGCACAATGTGTCTTTATTTCAACATTATTTTCTCGGACAGATATAGCATCGGCTAGCGCTGCTGCCATATTTTTCCTATTATTTTTTCCGTATCAAATATCTTACCATACTCGGTCTTTAACGTATGTAACAATTACAGTAAGTTTGATTTTTAGCATTTGAGATAATTGCGGTATGTTTATATTAGATGTGATTGTTGAATTTTTGCATTTTTGGTGAAACAAATAACATAATTGCTCAACTTATAATTTTTATCATTTCATTATGATATGACTTCTTGCTGTTCTTATTGTTACTTTCAGTTACTTTTTCCTCAAACAACAGTCGCGTATGGTTTTGAAATGATCTATTTTGCTAATAATCATTATATCACTGACTGGTCGTCTCTTCTCTCCACTGATTTCACAGGTTAGTGTGAGATTTATCCAATTTAAAAGAATGCTGAATTTTTCACTTCTATTACGGAGAATAAAATTTTCACTCCCCAAATTGAAAACCATTCCGCTAAATAGAGATAAGGAAGAAAAAATGTTCTATATACATTAAGTTTTTCCACTAATGAGCAACAGAGTTCTAATTTATCAGCTTGCCGTAAGTCTTGATAAATAGCACTTTACTTTAAGTCGAATGTGAATATCATTTAGACTATTTTTTTTAGGAATTAGCATGTCAGAGGTTGCAGGTATAAATGTAGCAATCAAAGAGCATTAGTCCTTTTTAATTAAGTATTTTGGCTGAAAACAAGTTCTATGTAACATTTTGAAATCAAAGCAAGTTTGTTCGATGTGTTAATTAATATTTCAAGATATGAAAGATTCAGAGTTCTAACTCTCTTTTTTCTAACAAATCGATTTGTAAGATTAGTAACATCGTAGGAATTATTTTGTCTCAGTAACACTTATCCAAAATGTTTCATTGTTCTTATTGAATTTCGATAATTGAGATTGCGGAAGCAACTTCGACAGGAAGTATTAATGGCAATAATTTATGGTAATTATTTTGTAAATCTGTAAATTTTCTAAATGATAGTGGAAAATTTAAACGTTTTATTTGGCAGGATTAAACATTACTTTATCGACAATACTAATAGCATTCGTATTAGATGCATTCATCTATGCTCTTTTGGCATGGTATATCAATATTGTTTTCCCTGGTAAGTTCGCTTCAAATCTTCAATAATTTTGACAATGATTTAACTATTTCTTCAAATCATTATCGTCGTTATTGTTATTCTCTATTAATCATGATAATAAAGATCTTAATTACAGGTATTTACGGCGTTCCACAACCATTTTATTTTTTCATCACTCCACGATATTGGCGAAGTGATAAATACGTGAAGCAATCCATATCAGACGCTAATTTCACAATTCCTATTAAAGCATCAGGTAAAAACTTAAATAGCTTATAGAAAAATAATTGAATTAGTTTTTTCTTCACTTCGAGATTTAATGATTAATATTTTCATTACTGTTACGATTGCTCTCATTCTTAAAATCATTTTACTTATCATTGTAACGTTGTAGATAATTTTGAACAAGAACCAATTGATTTGAAGCTTGCGGTTGATATTAGTAATCTTGTCAAAATCTATGGAAATGGAACCAAAGCGGTAATCCTGCTTTAATTTTAACGCAAAAATGACTTTTTTGGTTAAAAATTCGAATTAGTCAAATGAAAATTTCTTGAAAAATTAATTCAAATCAGAAATAAATCGGGGTGTTTCGATTTGCAAGCGGGAGGAAGATCTCATCCCATATTCGCCAGCGCATTTGGTTTACCGACGGACTGTCCAGTGAAGATCTATAGTGCTGTGGTGTGGATGGCGACAAATAAGGATTGCACTCCGGGGGTTTTGCGTGTTCAAGTTGGTGGTGGGGGTGATAAGACCGATGTTGTGGCCAGTCGTTTGACTTGCATAACGGCTGGTATTGTTCGTAGGATGTGGTTGCGTATGCCTTCCCATGCCGATTATCATTTGTTTTTGCCTACTACGGCTGTGGTTAGTTTGGCTCATGGTACTGATTGTGGGGGAGGTGGAGGCAAGATTCAGGTTGGCGTGACTTTGTATTGGTTGCGTCAGGCTGCATTGGTTGTTTGAGGGGTTGAAATTGTGTTAGGGTTGTGTGATTTGCTCGGAAATAGCCCTTCCAAATTGCATGGGGGGGGGGTAAGGGGGGGGCGTAGCCCCTTAACTTTTGGATAAAGTTGTGGCAAAGGTGGTCTTCCCCACTCCTGTGTCGCCTATTATCAGATACAGTTCTGTCGGTTCTTTTCGAATAGTCAATAATTGCGAAATTTTCGAATAGTCAATAATACAAATAGTCAATAATTGCGAAATTTATAGAATATCAGATGCTTTTTATGAAATAAAATATCTTCTCTGCTGTCTTGAATCATTCGAAAACATTCGACGAATCTCATTCCTTTTAGTTAGATGGATTAAATATGCGATTTTATGAATCACAGATAACTGCTTTACTCGGACATAATGGTGCCGGAAAAACAACAGCTATGTATGCTATCTTCTTCACTTTAAAATTTTATTAATACTGAAAAACTGACATTAGAATTATTGAGAAATATTCGGAATTTCTCAAATTTTCAAAAAAAAAAAAAATTCATTTAAAATAATCTTGTGCAAAATATTTTAGTTCAATTTTGACCGGTTTATTGCAATCAACATCAGGTGCAGTGTTTGTTTACGGTTTGAATTTTCAAAAATATATGCGCACCATACGTAGTTTCATTGGCATATGTCCACAGTATAACATTCTCTTCGATAAGTAAGTTTTGCGCAGAACTTTTTTTCTTGATTACGCATCTTGGTTTACAATGTATGGCTAATTTTATTAAATGGCCAAGCTTATTGGAATGCTTGAAGGCATTCCCGAAAACAGGTTGATTGTTAATACTTTTATTCCTATTAGTTGTTGCCAAAGTTTTCTGCTGTTTTATCTGCACATACTTATTTGTTATTTATACCTTAACTGCTTAATTTTTTTAGGTTGACTGTCACTGAACAATTGAAATTTTATGGTGCTTTAAAAGGTATTCCAGAAAATCGACTTAATAATGAAGTCTACGAAACTGTGGAAAATCTTGGTTTAATTGCTTCAAAAGATAAACTTATCAGCTATCTTTCAGGCAAGCTTCGCAGTAAATTTTTTTTGGCGACCACTCAGTGTTACATTACTCTAATGAAACAATATTTCATGTCAAATTTTGCATGTACAACTGCAGGTGGCATGAAGCGTAAATTGTGCATCGGCATTGCTTTGATCGGTGGCTCAAAGTTGGTAATTCTTGATGAACCTACAGCTGGTGTTGATGCCCGTGCTCGGCGTTCCATTTGGGATATACTGATCAAAAATAAAAAAGGCTTGCTTTCAATTTGAAATTTTCAGCTTATAGTGAAGGACGAATTAAATGAAACATTAAAGCAACCATGTCAAATACCTATAAATTTATTGCATTCAGAGAATGGTGGGTTTCTGAAATCAGGCAGATAATTGTCATCTATTTTTTGTGAATTATTCTATTTATGGAAGAAGAAGTAAACATATGTATAATGATGTTAAAATATGGTCATTAATATCTAAATTTCTGACAGAGATTGAAATTGAAATTCAGAGAGAATTAAGAACTATTTCTAGGACGAACGGTGATCTTATCAACACATCATATGGATGAGGCAGATATATTAGCAGATCGAATTGCAATTATATCAAAAGGGCAACTTCAAGTTGCAGGCTCACCGTTGTTTCTCAAAAAGAAGTTTGGAAATGGCCTGTATTTGAATATCTTAAAAACATCGGTATTTCTTTGTCAGTTTTTTTTCGAAATTTTATGGAATTTAAAGTAAGAATTTTATCAATGCATTTCTTAATGAAATTACTTGAAAGTATTAAACTTTTTTGAAAATATCTACTTGATATATGCAACATTAAATATATTTAATTAGACTTTATTACTTCGCTCTTTATATTTCAACTCTTCAGAATACTATCAAAACATCTGAAAATTCTGTGAAAAATTTTTTAATGAAACAAACCGATGGACACTGTGAACTTGTAGAACAATATGAAAATGAAGAATTATATCGTTTGCCCATCAATTTAACTGCCCATGAATTAAAAGAGTTGGTTTTTTATTGGAAAACTTGGTAGTTTTCATCATCTTTGCACCTTCCTTTTGTCACTACAAAGCAAGATTTTTCCTGTAACAAACAAAATTTCCTTTTTTTTTTCAAGAAAGACTTTAAAGCATCGAAACATAAATACCTTAGTGAAATTTCTGACAAAAATTTTCAATTAAACGAATCTTACTAAATCTTTTCTCTCATTCTTGTCTATCCTTTTTGCCCTTTTTTATAATTTGTGGAATACCATACAGTTTTTACTGTTCTTCCAAGTCAATTCAAAATTACTTGTCTTACATATTTGTAAGTCCAAATCACTACAATTAAAGATTATTTGAAAAAATTGAAAAGTTGAAACATGAATTGGATATCACGAACTACAGTATTACCGTTCCAACACTTCAACAAGTAAGTTATTTAACTGCTGATTTCAAATTTAATTGTTTCCTTCTCATCAATTGAAGGGATATTTGATTCAAAATCATCTTTTTAATAAATTTTGTAAACTTAACTACGCTTCGAAGTTTCATTGTCAGAAAGAAATCAGTGATTCAAAAATTTCTCAATATCGATTTTTTCATTTATTCGATCCTTCTTACAATTAACGTTAACTTAATTATCATATTTAATGAAACAGTTCATTTTTTTAAAAAAATTTTACAGATTTTTTTGCAATTGGCGCCAGCCGAAGAACAACCTCTGAAAAAGAATTATCGTAAATATTGTTGGGCTAACTTTTCCCGGAGACTTAACAATTTCGTTCACTCTGTCAATGAAAAATTCTTGGAAAATTCTACAAATACATCAGTTTCAGTGTATGAAACAAGTTCGTAGCGATTACAATCCATTACTTGCTGTTTATTTTCTCTCAATTATTTTTCACATTTTAGCCAATGTTTATTTTGAAATATGTGTATTGAAATATGTTTTGGAATATCCCTAAAATCTTCAAATAATTTTATAAAATCTATGAGATTAAATTTGAAAAGAAAAAGTATTTTGAATAACGAAGAGTAAATATATTTCTAATGAAGATAAAAGGAAATTCAAATTATAGATCAACATGATAATTGGACTGAGAAATATTAAAATTCATGGCAGAACTTGAAATTCCTTTGATTTATTTTAAAATTACGTATTTCATATATAATCTGCAGATGCAGATCAGGAGCATCCAGCCGTGGAATATGTAGACAGTGAAGTTCATTTACGAAAGCAGCATTTGAGAGCCGTTATCAACAAACGTTTGATTGAATCCAGACGGGACATTATGGTTATATTGATGAAGGTTTGAATCGAAATATTTTTAATACCAAATAAATGTCATCTTGAATAATATCATCCTTTATGGCAGATTCCAGAAATGCTCCAAAATAAAAGGCTTAAAATAGTATTCTCGATACAAGATTGCAAACCTAAGATTAATAATTTAATAAATCTACTTTGTACCATCTTTTCTTCTATAGAAAGTGACACTTGCATTTGATGTTTTGTAGCAATTTGACTTAGTGTTTTTCCATCTTCTGAGTTTATAAAGAACTGATTTAAGGTTTGGCCGCAGAGCTGTAAGAATAAGATAATAATAATTAAATCAAGCAGTAATATTCGAGTAATATTGATCATGGTTATGATAGCAATCATAAGGACATTATTACCAACTGTCCTTAACATGTTTGTAAATAGTATCAGCAATTTCTTAATTTGTTTTATCAATATTGAACATTTTCAGATTCTGATACCAATTTTTCTAGTGTTTGGGGCTGAAATGTACATTAAACTTATTACTGAAAATTATTCAATCTATAAGCCGGAAACATCACCTCCATTAGAACTGATTGGTGGAATTTATGGAAACTGGACATTAAATTACTTCAGGTTTGATCATCGTATGAAATAATCCATTACATTAAATGATTTTTCCTCTTATGAATTGATTTCTTTTAATATTGACTGTTTCAAATCACTTCGTAATCGCTTAAAGTTATCTTATCATTACATCGATAAACGATTGATCCTTAATACTTGTGACTGGAATACAAAATAACTAGCGAGCAAATTGGTATTTTAGCCTCGAAAATCAAGATAAAACTACGGAAGGTGAAAAATATTTAAAAGCTATGATGGCATTTCCAGGAACTGATATTCGGTGCACCAATTATAGTTTTGTCAGGTAAGCATTATTTTCTTCAGCAATTTCAGTTTTGAAGTTCGAAAATTTCCAAAAGCTTCCTGACTTCAAGATTTTAGACCGTCTTTTTTTTTTGAATTTCAGTCAAATTTTTCATGGAGCAACCTATCCTTGCTACAACAATGAAACTTCCTTAATAAATCTCAATCTGCCATCAGAATTGGCTCCTTTTAACGTCCCCCAAAAGTATGTTTTGTTTGAATTAGTGCATAGCAAAAAATTTTTCAATAGTTTGTTTGTAAATAGATGAATTTGTAATTTGAAAAATTAATTAAACTGTTCATCAATTGATATTAAATGGTCGTTAAGAATCTAAAAAAAAAAAAAAAAAGATTCATTTGAAATCGGATGAAAAAAGAATAAAGCAAGGGACTGGAACATGTTTTTAGAAGGAAAATAAAGAATGTGAATGAATGGAAAGAGATTTAATTTCCCAGTGTTTATTTCTAATTCATTGATTAGTATTGTCGAATATTTAAATATTTTTATATAAACAACTAATATTCATTTTAATTGATAAATGTTTAATAATCAAAAAATTTACAATCATGAGATCTTGCTGTTCTTCAAGGTGTGGTTGTGGTTCATCAGGTTGGAATTGTACATCGGCCAAGGATTTTGATTATGAACTGAACAATGTAACGCTTCCAAGTGCTAATATCATTTATGATGTTACATATCGTAATATTTCACAGTTTCGACTACTCACTTCTGATTTGGCTCTGAAAAGTCGAAAGTTAATGTTAGTTTTCGTTCTTTTATAGAGCTTGAAAAAATTTGAGAAAATAGTCTTTCATTTATCGGATTTTAATTTTTTTTTTTTTCAATTTAGAACTTAGTGCCGAATTACAATGATACCCATATGCAACTGTTTGTTGGTAGATAATTATCGTAAAAATTACCAAGTACTATTAAATTATTATTAGTTTTAATCATCCTTTGATAGAAGACAAACCACTTTGCATTTATTCAATACGCTTTTGCGTGACTTCGATAATCATAATAAGATACTTTTTACATTTTGCATAAAAATACTTCTCATTCAATTTTCAAAATTTTGCCAATTTCACGTCTAATTTTCAAATCTTTGGTTTTATATTTAATTTCTATATTCTGAAGGCTTGGCGGATGGCAATTTGCACAGTTTAGTATGGTTGCTTTGAATGACGCAGAAAGATTACATGCGCAAATTGGATGGTATGATTCCTGTGAGTATTGAGTTTTCAATTTTCCATATTTATTGAAAATGTTTTAAAAAATTCGTAATGTTGGAATTCTATCGTTATAGTTTTAGCTTTAGCTAAATTTATCAATTTCTAATCAAATTTGGACTGTACTAAAGTTATTCTTAGAAGCCTTTTTAGCAACTTAGAGGCTTTGTTTGTTTGTTTGTTTCAACTTAATTTTAGTGACTTTTATGAAGAAAGCATCAGAAGTATGGGACATCGATTGGAAGAGTGCTATATCCAATGTAAGCTTTGTTCAAAATCCATTTAAGCCTCGGAATAAAACTTTTACGAACCTTGTTGCTATTTCGATGGCAAATTTTGACACAGAAGAAAACAGTAAGGTAATTTTCTATTGAAATATTTTACAGGAAAATCCCAAGGATATCATACTTTTTGGCTTTATTAGATCGAATGCCTTTTATTAGCAATATAAAGTGTCTTTATCATTCAGTGCCATTAGATTAAAGATATTGCAGATTTGAAAAGGTCTATGACTATTTCTCTTATGACATTATCCTTTGATTATAGTAATAGTAATGACAGTAATTATATCAGTGACAATAATAATAATCCCATTAATAATCGCACATTTTTTCGTGGTACTTAGGATTGTGTTTGTGGTGATAACTTTGCTATCGATAGATTTTCTCATGTGAAATAGAAAGAAATTCAGCTATTCACAGGACTTCATTTGATTTATTCATCAGATTGAACGAACATAAATGGAAATTACCGGATTTGAGCAGCAGTAAGCAAAATGAACATGGAATGTGTCTTAGGCAATCTTATTATCAGATAATAAAATTCGTCAGTAATTTCTACCAATGAAGACAGTGAAAAATTCTGGATCAAGTCCTCAAGATTCATGTTGGATGTTAGATTCCTGGATATTTTTAGTAGTTCTGCTAAATGATGGAAGGAGAGCATTTATGGAATTCAAGTACAGGATTTTCGAAACAAGCATAACTGAATAACAATTAATCGATTGGACATTCTTCGCTTAAGATTTAAAGCATTTATTGACATGGAATTAGAAGGATTCAAAGAAGGATCAATTGAAGAGAAGCATGGAAATAGTATATTAATTTAAATAAAGAAGAGATGCATTGTGAACAAAGGAAAGATGCACACTGTAGAGAGGAAAAAAGAAACTAGATATGATAATAGAACTAGCAAGAAATGAGAACATTAAAGCTGAAAGAAAATGGAAATTTAATGGTTGCTGAATGAAAAGGATCGACAAGGAAAGGAAAGGAAAGAAGGATTGAGGAAAGAAAAATTAGCTAGAGATTGATCGACACAGAAATGACAACGGGTGTGGATTAGATTCGATGATTCCATGAAAATGATAAAGAAGAATTATCGCTTCTTATCAATGCACAAAAAAACCTGGAAAGTGGAGAGAAGTCTGAAGTTGGTACCTCAGAAAAAAAACGTAAAAATTGGAAAACGCAAAAAAGCGATACGGATCAAATTATGCCGACTATACCAATATCAGTAAAACCAATTTAATGTAATACTTTAATCATTGATCGCTTACGAAATTAATTAATTAAGCATACTGATAAAAAAAAGGATAGTGCTGAGTGAAGCAACAATCACTGAAAAAACTTTGAACAGTAAATGAAGTGTACAGTAGGTTTTATTGGATTAATAAATTATACTTGATATCGCGCTTATGCAATTGTAAGGATTAACTGAACAATATATGATAAATACAAAAAATACGAACAGTCACCATGTTGTACTTTTTTTTGTGACTGTCGTTCTTTTTCCGTTACATCACTACCGTTGCTTCTGGTGTCGTTGAAATCGTCTTCGAAACTGGATTGAATTGCCGCTACTATTGATCTTGGAGAAACTGTTGCTTAAGAAACTGCTTCCGTTGAAGACAGCGATGTTTGCGACGCTAACCTAGTTGACTCGAAAAGCCTCTTTCTATATGGATATCTTTGGTATTAGTACTGGGCGGAGACTTGCAATCATACAAAAGATTGGATATGAGAACTGAGAATAAGATGGACAATTCTCACCAGCTTCAGTTCTTGTAATACTCTGACAGTTAACATCTACACATTTCACGCGATATCCATAAGCTCTAATAGCAGATCGGAAGATGAGAGAATGAAGGCATTTTGTGCTCAGATATGAATAAGTGACTCATTTGCCTGAGAAATGTTGCTGATCTCTCCTATACACATTATTTGGATTATTTCAATATATTATAAAATATTCCGGTTTAACGACAGATGAATTATGCAAAAATCTCAAGTTATAATTTAGAACGACGGAATGGTTAAATACCTTTTGAATGAGTGGGAAGGTCGATTATGGAAGAAGTGCATTAGCAGTTATTTCATTTTCTTCGAAGAAATATCTTAATATAAGTAAAAAGCTTATGAATTCAAATATCGTCTGAATTTTCGCGTGTGATAAAATTTGTCTTTTATTCTCAAACAATTTCTTTTTTCTTCAACTGAATAAAAGTTTTCTTGAAATTATTCCTCGAAAAATATAAGTTTCTCGAACTTACTACTCGAAATTACTCCTAAAGACTAAAAGTGTTAGTATTCTTGATGATAAGGTTTTGTACATCGAAAGCAAATTAAAGAACATCACAGAAAAGTAGAAAGATCGTTTTATAGATAATCTATATAGTACTTCCAGTATTGTCGAGGATATATTCATCCGTTACAGCAAAGCATTTCCAATAAGCTATCAGGAGAATTTTGAACCTCACAGTGCATATAACATTATAAAGAAATTGAAAAGAAGAAGGAGGAAAGGAGTGAGTGAGATTGATTTAAGCTTACTGATGACAATCTTAATTATCGATTAAAGTTTACACTCCAAGCAATATGGGACTTGAATTATCGAAAATATTGAAAATTCCTAAGAATTTGGTAACAAAGATCCTATCTCATAATAGTTATTACATAGGAATTAATGGTGGAATTTGGATACACTATTCTGTGTTATCAAGAACTGATGAATCCACTAATCAGATTGCTATTACCAGATCCGTTTCATATTATAGTGGAACAAATTATTAACCAGTAGTTTCTAGGATTTCTTAGAATACTGTGGAGTAGTTGAAGGGAAAAAGTTAGCTTTGATTACAATATCACCCCACATCGAGCATCGAAAAGTTGGAAGATATGTCAAATTGTTTGAAGTAATATATCAGTGTGATTGGAAGTAGAAAAAATACCAATAGTTCTGTACTGCACAGGAAGTAATTAACAGATTTAAAGCAAAATAAGTAGAATAAAATTACAAATGCAAGTGATTCATTTGACTGTTTAGAGATATTGATTTGTCTTGTTTAGCACACTTTGAATAAATTTTATTACAGGTATAGTACAGTTGAAGCAAACTATTAAGGAAAAGAAGAAATCATTAGTTATCTTAATGAAAATTTATTAGTTATTTTTTTCTGAAAAAAGTGCTGATTCAGGTGTGCAAGAAAAAAAAAGTTTGTACAATTTTTTGTAATAGATGCTGAAGCGTAGAAATTTGAGCCGAACATAAGGAATAATAAAAAATATAATTATTCTTCAATTAAATTGGCATATGTTTAAGATATGGTTTAACAATAAATTGTGGCATTCGTTGCCTATTTCCATCAATGCATATCATAATGCAGTTTTACGTTCTCAAAGTTCGTCAGATCCTGCAACTATTGGAATTCTCACTTATTCACATCCAATGAATTTTAGTTTATCAACATATATCAATGCTGTTCCATTGTAAGTTATCATTCAGTATATAACAATTAAAATTACAAAATAAGTAATTCGCTGTCTCTTATAGCTATTTTATAATTCCCATCAGTTAATCAAGTTACTAATGATTTATTCTGTTTGAAATTTATCTCCAAATGCGTATATTTTTTCTCGTAGCACTAATCATACTTGGGCTTTTCAACTATATGTAATCTTTCAATAATTTTTAGAAATTACCAAGTGATTACAGTAAGATATTCAGATTGATTTTTTTTTTTTAAAGAATCCATTGATATATGATATCAGTCAAAAACTAAGGCAAAATTTATCATATTTCTCTATAATTTTTTTACATTATAGGATGAAAAGATTTTGCTTGCTTCAAATCAATGATATATTTGTATTACAGAGTAAGAATAATGTCTTTCCGAATAATTCTATTAATTTTGGCTATATCACTTATCAGTGCCTGCTTCTGCTTGCCACTTGTTGATGAACGTATATCTCTTAGCAAACACTTGCAAATGATTTCGGGTCTTACGCCTCTTATCTACTGGATTGCTAATTTCGCATTTGATATTGTATGTTTTCATTTCAGCATCAATCTCTTATCAACTTTTCTTTGTATATAAATTAGAATTCAAATTTTCTAATAATAAAACAATATATGAAATTAATATTTTTTACAATAATATTTTGTTTTAGGTAATATATTTGATAGCTGCTACAGTCATTGTCATTTTATATAACGGTATGGAAGTGCACCAATTTGTTTTCAGTCCTTTCTATTCAATTTCACTTTTTCTCCTGCTATTTTGTGCTGGGTAAAAATTTTCGCTCTATAAATATCTCAAAAGAAGGTTTGAAAATTTAATTTTTGATTTTACTTATTTCAGGTTATCACTAATCTCTTTTACCTATTTGTGTCAAAAGATATTCAGCCTACCTTCATTAGCATATATTATTATCGGTGTTGGATTCTTTTTTATCGGAGCGAATTGCACTACTATGGTCATTTTCTTTGAAAGTCAATTGTTGAAGGTTAGAGAAGAATAGTTCGGAATTTTTTATTTAGCTCTTTTTTTTTTAATTTTAAAAGTTCGAAATTTTTTAATTTTATTTTTTACTTAAATTTTGAAGAGATTTTTTTAAAGGTTTTGTGAAATATTAAAGCAATATTTCTTCTTTTATTTGAAAACACCTCGAACAATTTTTAAAGTTTTTTCGAATTTAATGTTTTTAGGATGAAGCATTGATATTGGCTTATAAAATCTGCAGCATATTATTTATGGCACTTCCTCACTACAATCTTGGAATGGCTGCTTATCGACTGAGTTTCGTTGGTGTTTTACGAATACAAAGTGAAATGTATCTTGGTATGTTGCAACAAACTTATGAATTCCACTATTTGAAATATGACTCAAAGCAAAGTCTTTTTTGCGGAATGATACCATCGAGTATTTATTAACACATTTAAAATGCTTACAGTTAAAACTGCTAAATGATAAATACTCAACTTATCTTATCTTTTTTTCACTTTCACTAATCATTAATAAATCTTTTGAATTTCAGAAGATATAAATCGAAAAGATCAAATTGAAAATCTGCCACTACCCAATCCACTTGAATGGCATTTGATGGGAAAGCATTTGGTGGCACTTATTATAGAATTTCATTTCTGTTTTTCGCTCTTGCTTTTAATTGAATGTCGTCATCGTCTACGCTTATGGACAAAGTAAGTCTTTTTCGAGAAAAGATATAATAACATCCTTTCTGGGCTCAATGATGAAGTTACCGACGAATGACATAACAATTAGTTTTTTATTTTGAATGGCACTACTTTGACAAAATTTTTTGAAATTAGCTTCTCCAGATGAAATTTCCAGATGTTAATTTATTTAAAGTTTAATCATAGCAAAGATAAATGCTATGGCGGATAAATTTATTGAGTTATTTGAAATTTTTAAAGGGGACGGGATTCTGTAGATAAGGTTGCAATAAAACGTTTGGTAGGTTACTAATAAATTTATCGTGTCAACAGCTTGTAATAGCTTCTATTATTGGAACACCGATAAAATCAGAAACCGGCAGTTGATCTTTTGAAATTTTTGGAATCTGAATAGAAATTTTTATTGATAAATTGAATTGGCAATTTGAAAATATCTACAGATATCGAGAAATTATGCGAACAAAGCAGTTGATAGCTAACGCGGAAGAATCTGAATTAGACGAGGACGTTGAAGTGGAACATAAACGAGTGAATGCATTAAGTTTAGAACCAAGCGATAACCATAGATTGGTTGTTAACGGTGTATCAAAGGTATGTCACATTTCAATTTAAAGCAGAATATTCGCTTTTTAAACTGGAAATTTGCTAAGAATATATCGAATTGACTCTAAGATTACTTTTTTTAGTCATATGATGGTCAAACATTAGCAGTGTGTAATGTTTCATTCGCAGTCAAAAATGGCGAATGCTTCGGATTATTAGGTGTGAATGGAGCCGGTAAAACAACAATGTTTCGTATATTAACCGGAGAAGTATCAACTGGTACTGGAGATATACTTATTAGCAATAAAAGGTTTCTATTCCGGAAGATTTTGTATAGAATTCATATTAATTAAGGATAAAAAAAAATGAAAATTTTTACTTTGTACGCATTGTTTTCTGTAGATTTTTAAAATAGAAATATTTCGATGACGATATAAGCATTATCATTACTAATTGCTTTTGTATATTTCTTAGAAGAAACATTAATTCTAATACTTTTTCCTAAAACAGTTCAATGGAGTGACCAAATGCTATTTGTAATGAGATCAAAGATTTGTTGAATAGAATAAAGCAAAGTAAAACCATAACAGTTTTCTAGCATCCGATGTGAGAGTTCGAATAATTTAATCAGTTTTGGCTACTGCCCACAATTTGATGCCTTAAATCCAAAATTAACAGCAAGGGAACATCTTCGTCACTATTCGCTTCTTCGTGGTATCAAGAAGAATCATGTGAATAAGATAAGTTATTATATTATGATGTGTAATATATATTGATACACTCAACGATACTCAGTTTTGATCTCATGTCGAAGTAAATTTAAGTTATTGAGTACTAAAATTCAAATCCTTGGACAATAATTTATGTTCTTGGATAATACTGGATTTAATAGTTGTTAGCAGTTATATTATCATACATCGAAATTGTTAATCGTCGATGAAGCTGATAGTGAGTTCTAAATAGTCAGTCAACAATAGTGATTTCTTCTTGGCTTGTTTATAGCTTACGGAAAATAAGTTTGGCTGCTCGTGACATTGCATAGTTATTAAGTCTAATTCGATGAAATGTCGAAATTAAGAGTGATTGAGCCGAAAACATGTCAGAAACGATATACTGATTTTAAAAACCTATCGTTGTTAATAATTTCAGGTTGTAAACTGGGCACTAAATGAGTTGCAACTAAATTCTTATGCGGATAAGATAGTTTCAAATTTTTCCGGTGGTAATAAGCGTAAATTATCAGTTGCTATTGCTTTGGTCTCCGATCCGCCATTACTACTACTTGTAATTTCATTTTTAAATAGAAAGAAATAAAATAAATTTCAATTATATATGTAATAAACATTTCGTTAATTACGATAATTCTCAGATTTAACATTCTTCTTCCACATCATCAATATATTTTAATGAGACTGAGATAGAAATGAACAAATATAATGGACTGTTTGTTTATCTTTTTGATTCGAGCTGTAGTTCATAGATTGCGGTAAATGATTAAGCAGTTAGCATCATCACCTTATCCAGGTACTTCACAACTTCTCTTCTCTCTTTATCATAATGAATTTCAATTTTTACTTTCAAATTTTTAAAGGACGAGCCGAGCGCTGGAATGGATCCATCAGCGCAACGTTTCATGTGGAACGTTTTGCTAAAAGTACGTAAGAATAAGCGTGCAATGGTGATAACATCACATAGCATGGAGGAGTGTGAAGTTCTTTGCAATCGTGTAGCAATAATGAATCATGGACAGCTTCAATGTGTCGGACCTATTCAACATCTGAAACATAGGTACTGTACGTAAGAAAAAAGACAGTACGGTGAAAAGACAGTACGTCTTTTTATCTGTCAACGAGATGGAAAGACTTGCGAGAACTTTACTATCTTATCTTATCAATGTCATAATCACTTCAATGTTAAAATTTTCAAGAATCGGACATTGAATTTAAAGATTTTTTCTTGTTTGCTACATTAATTTATTGATTTTTTTGTTTTATTGAAAATCTTAAGGAGTCGCAATCACTTAACCCTTTTGTTGACCGACTTCAATTATATCTGTTTATTTTATGAGGAATCTCAAGTTATTGATATTATTGCAGAATAACTAATACGACTCATCGCATTTGATATTTTCTTTATCAGAAGCTCACTAAAATATTTAAACAACATTTTTCATTTTAAGATGTTTTCCAGATTTGGTGAAGGATATACCTTAACAATTAGATTATCAACGAATGAAAGTATTAGTAAAGTTCAAAGTTCCATGGAAATTCTTCTACCTGCTGCACGAGTAAATCTTCAAATCAATATGTACCAAAGTCAAAAACCATGTCAAACATCATGTCTCGAAAAAATTTTGGATATTAAGATTTTAGATTTTAGCGGTTTTTCTTGTTCATTCTTACGCCACTTCCTAATTAGCGGCTGACCTCATCTCGATGTCAATTTTCTAATAGCATATCATTTCCAGTTGGAAGCTGTACATTTTCGAACTATGTTTTACCAAATTCCGAACGCATCCTGTACAATTGCAAATACATATGATGTAATATGTAAGGTTAGTTTTCAGAATGGATCCTGGAAAATTTTTGAATCAGTGAATTTTCTTCGGATTGAATTAAGGCCATCAGTTTTACAATAAAAATAAGATAGAAGGACTAAAAAGCGAATCTATTAAAAGCTATTGTTTCGCTCAAAAATTAAACCTAAATTCAAGTTTTTTGAATAAATTGTAAATTATGAACTGTATAAATCTGCTCAAAACACATTTTGAATTGAAATAGAATTCTCTTCCCAAACCGGATTTAAATTGCAATTTTTTAAAATTAATAGTATCACATTATGAAATGGTTAATACTTCAGTTCAATTGAAAATAAATTATAGATGCAAGAAATCACAGATATTGACGATTATTCATTGTCCCAAACAACACTGGATGACATGTTTGTTTCATTTGTTAGCGTTTCGTCCGACGAAACAGACAAAACTTCACCAAATGTCAATTGAATTCAAAGGAGATCGGTGGTTTCTGTCAACAGATGCCATCTACTACTAATTTTTTCTTCTTTTTTGCTATTTTGCCGAAATAGTTTTCTTTCAAAATTCTCCAATAACTACTTCTTTAAATTGTAAATTAAGATAAGTGGAGATTTTAGCCAAAAGTCAAGAAAATCCTGGGATTCATCTGATTCTCCTGGAAGTCAAATGATAATTTCAAATTAAAAAAAAAATCTTCACACACACACTAATATTCTGCAGAACCATTCATTTCCATTTGTCTTTGATCTGAATACATATTGAATTCGTTTTGCAGTTTTGTTTTTTTGTAGCAGAAGAGGAAAATTGATATAAGCCACTTATCACTTATCGATCTTTCTTTTTGCACAAAATTTGAAATTCGTTATGTTAGACACTCTTTTTGCTTTTGCCTTACATGAATCTCTTAAGCGGTTCTGTTTTCTTTTGATTAGTAAATGATCTTATGAGCAGTATCAATGGTTCAGAATTTATCACTATCACCATTTATGTGACTATTTTCACTTTTCAAATTTATTTTATATAAGGTGATAAAATGAAATATAGGGTAAAATTTTATTAGTTTTAAAATGTTATCTTATACAGGAGGAGAAATATTACTGCTCCATACAGTACTCGATTAAAGAATAGAAAATTATAAGCTTCAATTAATTACACTTGCCACACTTGCCGAAACAATTTTTTCCAATGCCTCAATTTAATGGCATTGATATTCTTGTCCTGCATTAAACTATATATCAATTTCCTAAAAGCTTAAAGTTCGCTTTTACATAACAACTTATTATTACAATAGATATACCATCATAATAATGATAAATAACTCAAGCCGCTAAAGCTTAGACCTCATGATTTTTAATCTTAAGACTGAAGGTCTTATTCTGCTCAGATCTCTCGACGTACAACTAATCTATCTTAGTTTATTTTTTAATTTTGAGAGGAAATATGAATTATGGTATTAGTAAATAAACATCGTCATGCATTTTTTCGCATAATTGGTCCAAAAGCATTAATGCATCCAGGCCGTGACTTCGTGGAAGAGGACGCAACATCGACAAAGTCCTATAAATAGTACAAATATTATTGGTATCTTGCAATGAACATTTTATTCATAAAGATTTCTTTACCAATGAGAAATGGATGTTCATATAAGAAATATATGTATCGTTATTAAATTTAAGTTTTGCTCTGCTTCAATTTGTATTCCTCATTTCTTATGTAATATTATAGCGAGCTAATCAACTGAAGGTTTGGTAAATTAATATTTCCTTTAAAACGTAATACTTACATAACCATCACATATTTCCTCTCGAACACAGTGATTCCTAGAAAAAGCTAGTACAATATAGATTGAATTTTAGGTTTGTTTGTAAAATGAAAACTCATGCTTTGAAAAATTCTTCTTACTGAATATGGTAAATTTTAAATGCACATTAGAAATAAAAATGTCTCCGTACTTGCTAATATCAACAACAAAAATTCTAGAATTTATAATTTCATTGTAATTTAAGGTGATAAGTCGCTGCTGATAGACGTATTATTAAATGACGTTCTAACATTCTAATTCTAATACTTATGCAATGCCCATTTGCATAACTGATCCTTTTTATATCCAGTTATCACAAATGTATCCTGTTAGTAGTGATATATTTCGAAGTTCAGACATAAGTTATAGATATGGTTTCAATGTCTAAAAACTCTGATAAGCGAAGAATCAATTAACTACATAATGTCTTGTTCGTAGCACTGAAATGTGTTGCAGCTTGGAAAAATTTCTTAATTTAAACTGAATAAAACTAATAAATGTGCGTGCAAACCTGTTGTCCACAGTAAACCAAATTTCACGCGTGAGATCACTTGCAATTAACCCATTCACACGATTCTTGATAAAGGACAATAATAATATACCATCGAGGTGGAGCATATTTTCAGTAAAATCCAATAAACGGCGTTTAACTTTCACATCAATGTAGTTATCATTAGCCTGAATGCAGTAGATGAAGAATTATAACAAAGTACCAAAATAATCCATATTTTTATTGAAATGTTAGTTATAAATTATGAAATTTCAGAAAAGTTGAGGAAATTTTCAGAAAACGGAAATACCTGTAACAGAGATAATACACGTGTGTAATGTAGATAAGGACAAAGCAAAAGTAGAGTAGAATTTATTGCGCTCACTGCATCAATCAATACCAGTAACGTAAGCCAGAACCAGAGCGCCACGTATAATTTTTCATTCAGTACATTAATCATCAGGACACACTGCATCGTATGGGTATTCATTTGGCCGATTTGCTGAAATCCCTTTACATTACTATAATAAAATTCGAGTTAGCTCTTATGATTATTCATCTAATATAATTCATTACTCATTAACATTATTAATAATATTATCCCGTATTATTTATATGGTTTAAATTAGTTTGGAACTTTATTTTTAAATATTAAACCAATAGTTTATTAATCGCAAATAAGACTATCATTCTGGTTTGCAGTAAGCATTGCATATGACTTTTTTGAGTCCATGTTTAGAAGTGTCTCATTAAATTTCATTGTTTATGTCATCAAGAAACATGCAATGCTCCGCATTACAAAGTGTCATTCTACAACAGATACAACTTAACTAGAAGCATTATAAAAAGACCAAATAACCATACAGCAATTTTGACATCGCAGAATGTTACCCATGGGAATATACCGGATGTCTTCCAATCGTTACCTTTAAAGATTTCTTCCATAAACTGGAATATATTACAAATTGGGCATCTATGAGAGAATTATTATTCCCCATATTTTCAAAACTTTTTAAATAATAAAATTAATGGAAAGCAGCAAACTGAAACTTACACGGTATCCCCAAAGCAAAGAACCATCACCAACGAAATTATTTATGAGTAAAACTTGACATAAGCAACTGCCAAAATAGAACCATTTCACGAGCACATAAAAGTGATATGCCGAACAACATTTAGCAGTCCGTCTTTTTAAAGAAGATATTAGGCAGAAATTACAAGTTTAACAAACATCAAAATTAACCAATTTAGTGATGACACGCTCTTGCCATTCTCATTTTATACTTTAATTTCATTTTTTAATGATACGCTTGTTATACCTTATTTCATACTTTAATGCCGTTTGTCGTATGTTTCAAGGCATTAGAAGTTTCCTTTTGTAATAAGATGGTTATAATGCTCCCTAAATAAGTCATAATTGAAAAAGAAATTTGGAATCAAGCAATAAATAAAAATATTAAAATAAACCAGTCTTACCTCTTCTGCTTGTACTTGATATATCCAATAGCAAAATTAGCGATTCTCTTGAGATGTTTCTGACGAATTGATAACGTCGTAATAGACGGTAATTTCATTGCTTCTTCCACAATAGACCGCATATCCAAATCTATACAGTAATCTCAAACCACTTTAAATTTGAACAATAATTAATTAATTGTATGTATTCAGTAAAAGTAGCGAATTTGCATAAAATAATAATTCGGTTTGTATAAAGCAATAATTCGGTCTGCAATATTACTATATCTTGCATATGTCATCACTTCAAATTAAATACAAGAAATCAGGGATTATAACTGGAAATGAGCTGAATTTTCCTGAATCACAACTATTTCATTAAATCTTGAGGGTGCTGAAAGAAAAATCAATACTACTTACCACGTGTAATTAAAACAATGTTCCACAGAATTTTTGGTAAATAACAAATTAAAGCTTGCAGCAATAACACATAAGGTACCCACTACAACATAGAATTTTTTCAGTGTCAACATTAGTGAATACAATTTTATCATACGTGCAAAAAAAGACATTCTATATTGCAAATATGAGTAAGTTTCATATAGTATACAACTAATAATTCGGGTTTTCTTCTTTTCTTTATATCAAGTAAAAATCTAATTGAAATTTCAGAACCGAATCTAAGTTAATAGAATATTCACCTGATAATAAACAATTTCTTCTTTAAAAACACTTGTTGTTTCACCTTTCGCAATAATTCTACTTGTATTTACCAAATATGTATTGCTTACAAAACAATAATCCTGTACATAATCAACCCATGTGCCTACAATCATCATTAGTAACAAAAAGATCGAAAATCTATATAATTAAAAGACTAAAAAACAGCCCTATCGTTGGCATGAATTATCATGATTAATTATATAGATATAGTTAATCATAAATAAGCAATATTTAGCGCACTTATAATTAGGCCCTCTCTTTCATGAAATATTTCCGATTGTTTTTACTTCATTTGAAAATTTTATTTCGTTTACATTGTTCTAATTTAAAAATTGCAAAATCTTTATGCAATCCTTCAAGTTTTAGTTTTTATTCAAAAATTACAAAACTATTTCCAATCACTGCTTATAATCTTATGAAACATAAATTAATATATTGTTAGTGTCCCAACAATTTACATCTAGAGAAGTTCTAAGTCTCGAGATGTAAACTACTGTAACACTAACGATATCTTAATATGAATGACTAACCTGGAAAGTGTGCAGGTACCATACATTGGATTGCAGTACCGAAATGTTGTTTTGTACCCGTAAGTGTTGCCATAAACATGAAAAGGCCCACTGTATACACATAATTTAGGCGATCCACGAAATCATCTATAGGATCCGAATGTGCCAACACAAATTTGTTTGCTATTTGTTCAGACCATAGAAACATCTTGAATATTTCTCTTTTTGAAATTCAACTCTAAAATGAGCTTAAGGCTAAATCTGCACTAATCACAAATACGAAAATCCACTGACAGGCCAAAAAACTAAGCAAATGAATGATTTTCATCAAATTTATATAAAATTAAGACAAAAATATGCAGCGATGTTTTGCCTTACATTTGGAACATTTTGCATAAAATCCAAGGAGATGTTTCATCAAACTAAATAAAGAATAAACTCAAGAAGGGACATTAAATCTATCTTCAATCTTGATGGCAATATCCAACTTAGCCTAAATAATATTACATAGCATCTGCATGTTCGCAACTCTATTCGCAAAACAAAAACAAATTATCGCTTATAAACAAAAGGATGCTTTTGCACGTAATATAAAAATGATTCTGAAATAAAGGTAAACGAGGGATTCTTTTCACAACAGTAATCTATGGCTTCACGCACGTAATCTAACACCGTATATACATCACGATAAAGATAATGGGGAAGAAATAAAAGCAGATCCTGTAGGAACGACGACCGCCTTTTGACTGTTTATTGAGAGTAGACTTGAAGGTAACACACGTAATCTTTTCATCTTCACGTACTTGGGTGACTAAGAAATCTCTTCGTGTCCACGTACGTAGATGGCTAAGAATGTCTTTTCATGTTTACGTAAATAGATATTTCATAAGCATGAGTGTTGTTAATAAGCGTGATATATGCTAAGTGTTGGACTGATAATGATAATAATAGACAAGCGTTCACTTAACTAGTCAGTTCATTTTATGGATGATGGCTGATACATTAATCTTTTGGATGATGCCAATATTCTTCAATTTGGCCATATCTGATCTTAATAACCTTAGCCATATTTTCTGCCACGTCATTTTTCTTCATAATATGTATAGTTTAGGTATATCCAATTTTGTTAGCGATACATAACCAATTTTTATTGAAAAATTAATTTCAAACAAGCATATCAATGACTTTATGAAAATCTGCCCAAGTTCGTTACATTTAATGGAAGAATTTAGCAGTATCGATGAAGTCCAAATAATCTCCGGTGACCTTTTGATCCGATTTACTACATTGTACCTAAACAACATCCTTCAAAGTGATGGAAAGAGTTTTGTTCGGAAATGAAATCAAGATGTTCAACACTTACAAAAAAAATTCGAGATAAAACTTGGTACAGTCACTATTCTTCATTATTTATTTGTTCATTCTTTCATTCAAAATTACCGTAGTCTGATGAATTTAGATTCAAAATTATTGCCCACTCCAACGAATTTGAAAAATGTCATTGCTTTTACTCAGCCATTTAACTTGAAATTTCATGCTATTCTGACATTATTACTTGATTAAATTGACATGTATTGAGCTGACTTTGCTTGCTTTATTCAAGAATTTGCGCTCTATCGTCGTTAAATCCAAACTTCTCGGCATATATTCCGGTAAAGTGAATACTTCCTGCAGCTCATCCTGAGTCAGAAATCTGCTCATTAACCACGGTCTATCGTCATTGTGTGATTCCTCAAATCAATAAGTTGTCGGAATTTTTAAATTGTATGTATGCTAAAAGCTCTGCCTTTTAAGAAAATGCAAGGATTTATTTCCAGAAATTTAAAAGGCAATAAAACTTCTTCCTCTTTTTTAAAACTTTGAAAATTTAGAAATATTGTAACTTTCTTTTCATTGGAGAAATAAAAATTCCGAAAGTTTTTTCAACACTAATAGTACGTTGAAATAACTTCCTTCATCAATAGATCTTGAGCTTTCCGGGAATCGGATGGTTTACTGTAAAAATCGATCAGGCTACAGGATGTGAAAAAGTATATATATGCGGCAATAGAAACTGCTGTCAGTAAGATTGAGATGGGCAAGAAAACCAATATTGAGTACCAGATCTAAATTTTGACATTTTCAGAATTCTGTTTCATTTTAGAAAACAAAATTATCAAATTTATTGATGTAAAAATATTCAGTGCAATTCTCCGATAAAAGCACGATTGCATGCCAAACATCATCAAACAGATCAAGGTCCTGAAAGTTGATGATACTATTGGGTATACAATTTAATCATTCATTTGTTGAACTGTCTGCTACTGGCAAAATTTAATCTGTAATTAGCTAACATAGATATTAGTCTGGATAAGGATTCAAAAAATTCTATGCGTTCTCTTAGCATTTCTCGATCGTTCTGAATACTGTATCGCAATAAGATATTTTGGCTGAACTTTTATAGCGCCCTAAAAAGAGCTGTAACCTACCCAGTAATTGAGAAACACATGAGCCATATTTGCGACCGCTCTTCACAACAATTCAATATCGAATGTGATAAACTTACAATCAAAAAGATTGTATCATTTTGTAAGAATTTTGTACTAGATTATATCATTTTGTAAGAATTTTGTACTATTTAAAAAATAATCTAAATCATGGTTGTTGCTATTTCTCAAGTAATTTTGCAATCTCTTCATCGACTGCTTTAATTTGACAAACATTACATTCAAATAGGTACATATTTCCAAATAGATATACCCACTCTTCTTTTTTACCCATCAGACCTGTGACAGGTAAAAGTAAGTAAGCAAACTGAATTTATTGACCGCGCCTACTTCCTGTAAAGTGATTTGACGCTATTCATTTTGACACAACGTTTCAAGCTCTTCACCCATTGATTCGAAGTTTTCATATAACGTTCCATTCGAAATTTATTTTCTTAGAAGTTGTGTTCGAATTGGCGCGTAACCGTTTTCAAATTTCTATGTAGGTAAAACCCGTAATTAAAGTTTCTCGTTTATTTTTTGTTTGGGAGAGGTATTTCGTTTATTTTTTGATTAGTGGGAAATGTAGTTGCGTTGCAGGAATGTCGAAGTCATGACAATATATTATGAAATGTTTCCTTCAAGCAATTTATGGATATCTCCCTAACTTCTAATATTAGGTCGTGTCTTGGATTGCCTCTTTGTCATAAATATTCGATGTTCATTTTGAACAATATTTGAAGTTTTTACCCATTGATTTGGAATTTTGACACAACGTTGCATTCGAATAGGCGCGTGGTTTTATATAGATAAATTTCTTTTTCTTGTCAGACCTGTGACAGGTAAAGATAACTGAGCGGATGAATCTATTAACCACGCTTATTTTCTGCAGAGTGAATGTAACCTTCAATATGCAACGCTCAGTACACTCGATAAAGTATATGCATATTTCAATGCAAGATTCTTACAAAATTTCAAAACAATAAGTGAAAACTTTCGAAGATTCAAGATTTTGAACAAATGAACATTTACGACTGTTAGTATCTTTCAAATATCATGTATAATTTTCTGCAATAGCAACAGTTCAATAATTCAATTGAGTAGTTTCGAATTCAACTTCTGTCAAAATTTCAAAGCAATAGGTGAAAATTTTGGAGATTTAAGATTTTGAATAAACGAACATTTACCACTGTTAGTATCTTTTAATACCACATATAATTTTCTGTAGAAGCAACATAGTCCAACAATTCAGTTGAGCAGTCGCGAATTCAGCTTCAAGTTCAGTCACAAGTCAATTTCGAAAACAATTTGGATGTAGTCTATCTGCTTTAGTTCATCCAAATAATGCCTCGGAGGAAATCACACTGGATTATACTCGCAAAGCGGGGGCATTGCGACGATTAATTACTAATCAAATTCAGGAAGAATGGGCATCAGCGAATGAGTAAAAAAACAAAGAATGGCTCAAATACGAGCAGAGTAACGTGCAGTCAGATTTAAGGGAGCACTCTTTCGAACACATCAATCGTGTTTTGCAGCTTCAGATCTGTTTCATTTCTGAACAGAATGAAGCGATAGATCGAGAGTGTCTGGAAGACGTCAGTCAAATGAAAATTAACTGCGAGGAAATACGCTTTTTCGAATCTTTACATCCTGCATCACATTTGTACTGAAAATAATTTCCAAGCCAGAACTGTTTTATTAATCATCTCTCATCTTATTTCTAGCTCTCTTTTAAAAAATCATCTAACTTCTGCGATCTTATGAGTATGTAGACAAGCAAAATAAAAGATCGAATTTTCAGGAAAAAATGAAAATTTGTTTCTGGTAAAAGAGACTGCAGAGCAAATCAAAATAAGTATTTATTTCTAATCAAATTATTATTCAGGATTAAATTACTCTGTTTCAGGGGTTAGAAATGAATTATAAATATCCAATCGAAAATCAGCCCCTTATGTACACAGAACTATGTAACATAAATACAGATCACAGTATGATATCAAGGAAATGTATCCAAATATTTGAAAGTATATAATTAAAAAGAAAGAAAAATTTAATGAATAACAGCAAACAAGTTTTCTAATTACAAAATACTGATTTAGCTATCACAACTATGAAAAGAAGCCAGTCGCAGTAGCACAAAGTCGCCGTTATAAGGCCCAAATGGTCTTGGTAACTTATTTACAACACACGAAACTTTTTCGGAATTTTTCATTCTTCTTAAAGCAAATCCTTCACCGTTCTTCAACTTTTATTCAAGCCCATATATTTTTCATGGTAAGAATATCACAGCAAATCTGACAAACTCGAGCTGGTTTTTCAATACCGTATTTGAATATTGGCATTTCTTGTTCCGAACAACGCGCACATACTAACCGTCCGCAATGCCTAAAATATTTCACACGGTTTCGCGGTTTTATTTGATGCAACTATAAGCTTCTGCGATTCGTCTGGAGTTTAAAGAAATTAATATAATTTGAATCCACATATTCACTTTAAATATTTAATAGATTTAAAAAAAATGCATTAAAATTTCTGTTCCATTAGCAAGATCTAGCGCTTGGTATAGGAATTCTCGTAAAATCCTATACGAGAAATAAATCAGAATGCAAAGGTGTTCGTATATAAATCAGCGCATAGATATGAAAAATGAATGTGTAAGAAATTACGAAATGAAATTAATTTTCAAACAAAAAAAAAAAAAAAAAAAAAAAAAAAAAAACTGCGTAAAGTATTGCAAGATGACATGCAGAGAATATAAGTGGCTTGTGAATTATTCATACGAGAAAGAAATGAGAAATACCTGCAATGATGTTTTCGCATTGTCAGAGAAAATTTCATTTCACATTCCGAACATGAATGACCATCAGCCCAATAAGGCTCACGCTCTAGTTTATCTGAAGTCGTTAAAATTTTTTTAGTTTTTTTATTCCATGAGATACTAATTGGAATCCTTTTCACTAATAATCATTTCTTACGAGACCTTGAAAATCTTTTTAAGGGATCTTTAATTTTTCATAAATTACTTATACACATAGAAAAGTGATTCAGTTTAATTTAATAAAAAATATGAAAGATCAATTTCGAAATCAATGAACTACCTAATAATGAAAACAGGAGCTGTTTTGTTGGCGTCACATGTTTAAAAACTGAGATTCCTGCATGACTTACAACGCCCAAACAAACACCACAGCGTAACAATGCATGGCACATATTTTCATTTCCTTTCAAATATGACAACAAAAATACTGCAAATTAGTAAATATGCTAGTAAAATTATAGTTCAATATGAATAACTGCAATTTCAATTATGAATGAAGCATAAATTGAGTACCGGAAAAATCCGAAATGTATCTGGAAATCTGAATTGTTATCTAAACTAAATTAGCAAATTTTCATAAATTTAATAAATCAAATTATAATTAAGACTCCAAATATTTAGTCGATTTTTAAAGGCAATGCATCTTAAGTGACGAAATTTGTGCAGTAGCATTATGGAAATATAAATAAATTATAATATTGCCTTGGAACAGAACAGAGCATTACAATATGTAGGGTTTTGCAAATTAAATATATATTCGAATCGACAAAAAAATTACAGTCTACTTAGATTCGATTCAAACATATATATATATAAAGAGAAACCTGTAAATCCATCTACATCTTTTGCATCCAAAGGGAACTGTGGATCAGCATTCAAAAACATTTGCAGTATATCTAACGAATTTGTTCTTGACAAATCACCAGTAGCAAAGAACAAAGCATTCTGTTGTCTGAAAAACCAATTGATTTTTTTGCTCTGTATCACTACATATAAATAAACATATAAACAGATTTTTTATCGCAGCATGTATTTTGACAGCTAACCGAGGATCATAGTATTATTCAATTAATACTAATTTTCATTAACATAGAAACAGTAGAAGATAAGAATAGGGGAAGCAATAAAGAACATTTTATACATATATTCTGAATATATATATATTTAATATATATATATATATATATATATATATATATATTCAGCGACTTATTCCGACTTCCAGAACTTGTCATGTTTGGATATATATTATATGTATATGTATATTCAGACATAATAAGTTCTGGAAATCTGAGTTACCTGAACCACCAACATTTTTGGATAATTAAATTAAAATGAATCCGGGCAGCACTGCGACATTTTTTAAAGAACACACAGCAATGTTTACTAAGCAACGGTATGCATCCATAATTCTGGTCACATTTTCTCACGGAAACAGGTTTCTAGAACTTATTATATCATAAACAAACATTAGAACTTACTTTTTATTTACAGCGCGTAAATTTATTCGCGAGTCGCCAATAAGAACATTAACACAGGCTACACTTCCTCCTGATACGGCTTTATGCAATGCTTAAATATTCAATAAATATTTGAAACGAAAAGCACCATCACTAACCAAATAATCGAAGCTTTGTTTACACTATATAAATAATTTCGCAAAATATTATTTTAGAACAGTTAAACAGAAACTCAACTCAGATTTGATTTAAAATTATATTTAATTAAATCAGTCGAAATAATTGCGCTAAAAGTGACTTACACGTGTTCCCAAATGCGTCTGGAACGTTAGGCTGAGCACCGTTTTCCAATAAAATCATACATAACGCTTCGTGATTATTGTAAGCAGCAATATGCAGAGGTGTAAGGCCATCAGCGGTAACTGCGCTGACATCAGCTCCGGCTAAAATCTGCAATCAACCCACTGTATTGATTAACTTTATAATCAATCTAATTGGGAGAAGATGAAACAGAAAAGAAAATTTAATGATTCATATAAAATTAAAATATTACTTTCCTTGTATATCGAGTAAACCTCCGTATATTTAACATTCTCAGTGATTTCTATAATTATCAAAATATAAAATTTAATACAAAACTTTTTCTTAATTCATAGAAACAATGTTTATTATATCATCCAGCAAAATAAATATCAAGGAAACATCAGGTTAATATTTATTCTCAATGATGTACTTTGGAAAATTTTTTTAAATTCAATGATTTCGTTAAGTTACCTCCTTAAATTTTATTGAATTATTTAATTAAGGGTAAAAAGATTTTGCAAAGACCTTAATTAGCACATATCTGCTGTGGAAGTAAAGTTAGTCACAATTTTCATTAAATATATTAATTTACCAAATTTCGCATTATAATTTCGTTGCCATATTGAGCACAAAGATGCAAGGCAGTAACACATGACTCATTCTGAATACAAGTATTAACATCGAACTTGGTACTTATCAAGAAAAGTACCCATTCCAAATCAACTGCTCTCACTGTTTTATGCAATAACATCTCGCCATTCTTATCCACCTACAACTTTATATATTAAAACTATATTAGAAATCTAAACTTTTAAGTCTGAATTCTGTCATTCATTAAATTTTTAATTCCACACGTTTAAACCTAATATATTTTATGCATTAAATTTGAGTTTATATAGTTAACGAAAAAAGACCTGCGTGATCAAGTTTGGTGCTTTTTTGATAAGAGTCTCAGCGGCCAAATAATTACGTGTTTCAATTGCTACATCTAAGGGTGTACTGCCATAAAAGTCCGTATTCAGAAGCAAACCAGAATTACAATTACTCAACAGTTCATTGAGAATCGTCATATTTTGCTTATAAACAGCTAAATGGATAGCCGATCGTCCTTCTGCATCCTAAATTTTTGAAAAATAACTTATTAAATTCTGAAATAACGAACAATAATAAGATGAACGCAATAACATTATTACCTGCTTATCCAACTTAGCTCCTCGTTCAATTAAGCATAATGCAACATCATCAAACCCAGAACGAATGCAAGCAAGTAGCGGAGTGTCTCTACTAGATTGTTCCTCATTAATCTGCCTTTCTTCCAAAGCATCAATATCACATCCTCTACAATAAATCAATTTAATTTTTACTATAAATTTAGATGCCTATAAGATCTAAATACCAGAAATTTTTGAAGTTTCAAGGAATCTGAGAAAACTCTGTTGTATACTGGTTCAAAATAACGTCGAAATTGATGATGACGGTGTTATATTGATCTTATAGTACAAGTCATCAACAGTTTTATCAGTCAGTAGTTGAATTGAACAATTTAATCAGTAACATTAGTTTTTTATTGTATAAGACTAAATGCAATCGCCTATTATTAATAGTATTAATAGTAATGATGAAGAAATTTCAAACGTTATTAGACTTCTACCTTTAAAGAAACTAGAAAATTAACTGCAAAGTGAAGAAGACAAATGAATGAAATAAATTAAGAAGTAATAATAAAACACGAAAAAAATTCTAAATTACAAAAGTTTATAAAAGTATTTCAAATTATATCTCACGCATGAATCAAGAAAATAGCCACGTCATGCAATTCTAAGGCAATCGCTTTGTGCAACAATGTTTGGCGGCATTTGCGACTTTCATTATAAGACCAACCATTCAAATCGCAGCCGTTTTCAATCAAAGCTTTTGCGATTTCAAATGAACCTAAATTTAGTTATGCAGTGCAGATATTTAGCAGCCGTAACATATATTCATTAAAAACACTCTGCTGTTTAATAAAAAGTTGGAATGCAAATGCTGATTAATATTTACAGAATTCAAACAGCTAACCTTGCTGTAAAGCTTCCCATAATAATGAAGCATTTACATACTTCTCGCTCTTTTCAGTAAAAGTGCAAAGATGGCGAACTGTTTTCAAGAGTGAAAATTCAACTGCCAAAGAAAAACAGTCTTTTTCGATAATACTAAAAGATTTTGAAAAAAAAAGATTTGTAAAGGAGATGAATAATGATATTCTTTAAAGTTTTTCGAATTAAACAATAATAAGACAATAATCAGGATGGTATTATGGGAATAAATTTTTGAACAAAATTTGAATATTTGAGAACAAAAGATTTAAAGCAGCACGGAATTCTTACCATTCTGAAATGTCCGCACCGTGATCCAACAGAAATACCGCAGCGTTATCTAATTTATTATTAATAACTTGCATCAAAAGAGATACTCCTTCGGGATCTTTTTCATTTATATTAGCTCCAACTTTTATCAAGAGCTCAGCACTTCGGAACTTATTAGTTAAAATGGCTTTTGCAATAGGAGTATGACCATTTCCATCAACAATTGCGAAAACGTCTTCTACAAATCATAAGGATCATGAGAACTATCTGTTTTATACAGTAAATCTTTTTGTGAAAAGTGATTGCCAAAAAAGGCCTTACATGACAAAATCCATTTTAGTATTACCAGAACAATTAATCTGTATCTAAATAACAAAACAAACCATCACATGTGCCATTTTCGATGCAGATTTTCAAAATTTCATCACCATTTTCTTTACCAATAATGTGGTGAAGCAAAGTTTCATAACAGTTCGAAGATTTCAGCGAAATGTTTGCACCAGATCGTATAAGTATTCGAATGAGATCCATATTGACATTTTCAGAATCTACCGCAACTTGAAGTGGTAGCATGCCCTAATATTAATTTAAAGAACGTAAATATATGTAATTCTAAAGTCGAGACTAAATAATAAATGTTGAAAGAGGAAAAAGCCATCTTATTTATAACTTTAATGCAAAAATTCTAAATTAAAATAAATTAATACAAATAAGTACTTCTGCCGTTCTTCTATTCACATCTACTCTGTGTCTGCATAAGAACTGTACTGCATCCAAATTACTAGTGTAAATCGCATGGTGAATCATGAAAACACCTAGAAACAAAAACTTTCAATATCTAAAAGATATTTCAGAGTTCGAAGAATACTAATATATCTGCCTGAAAGAATTTCTTGCATAACTAAAAAAAGATGTGCAATGAATAAAATATTGAATAAGAGCAATTTTTATTGAAAATCTAATACAGTTTTGAAAGTTATGGTAAAAACAGCAATCTAATTTCTCTATCGTGTTCCGACAACCTTTCTGACTCCATATATTTATTTGGGATTAAAGTTTTTCTAACCGAATCAAAAGCTCAAAACTTTACCTTAAATTAATTTCTCTTAGTTGTATTCCAGTTTTTAGATGATGCAAAATCTGCTGAGCATCCTATTCATCCTTTGAGTACAATAAAAATTTTCTATACTAAAGAGAATAAAATAGGATAAATATGGAATTAGCTGCATATCATTTTTTGATAAGATGGTATTGATATGGATAATCATCTGAAGTAAGTAAGAATGCAAAAGCCAATATGGAAAAAATATCATGATGTCATTATAGCGGACCTTCATAAACAATGTTTAAATCAGCTCCTGCTTTTACAATTAACTCCGCCAATGCCATATTTCTAACTTCGAAGAGTGCGAATGCTATTGGCGAACATCCCTTCCGATCCATTTTATTAACATCAACGGTAGTTTTTTGTAAAAACAGTTCAATCATTTTGATATTTTCCAATTCAACAGCTCGCATAAATGGAGTCCTTGAAAAGAGAAATTACGCATCTTTTTTAGAATCTTCGATAATATCGTCAACTCTTCTTAATTTTATACTGTACTAATACTAACTAGAAATCACCTGTCGACAAAATCATACTTTATATACTTTCTTTACTTATATGATTTTATTTCATCTAATCCGATATTGTAGCATCAAATCTCATTCTGATTTTACATATCTTACTTTAAATCGTAGTCGACATCATTGATATTTAAATGATCTAAGTTGGATGACAGCCAGTCAATTAAATCAGAGGAACATTTTGCTGATGCAGCAATGTGCAATAAATTTTCACCAGTTACTCCAACTTTATAATCAAAATTAGCTCCATTTTGAGTTAAAAATTCCAATGCACTAACTTTATCTGAAAAAAGATGAAAAATTGACTAAATTTTAATTTTTTATTGGCGAATGATTATGAAAAAAAAAATTTAAGTTATGATTTAAATCAAATGTTGTTGCCTTATTCAATATATATCGCCCCATACGTTGCTAATGCAATTATTATTCGAAATATATCTATCCTGTTCTTCTCCTTCTTTCTCTGATCGGACAGAATAATAATCAGAACAAATATGAAGAGAAAAAAATTAGGATTGTTAAAGAACCGAGGAGATAAGAAGCAAGCTTCAAATTTATAATAGTTTTGAGCATTACTCAAAAACTGCTTCGGTAGACTAATTAGGATGACTGCCAAAAAAATTGCAACTAATAAATATTTGGCATGAACTGGATTTTCGTTATTGATCAAAAGTAATTCATATTTTTTCAATAGAACTCACTCTTCAATAGCATCCTCATCAAAAGCGTTCTACCATTACTATCAATGACATTCACATCTGCGTGATGATTAACTAAGGATGTTGCGATTTCTATCTGATTAGATTCCAATGCCAATTCCAGTGGAAAAGTATTGTTGATTTCTTCATTGCACAATTTAGACAACTCGAATAGTTCATATTTTATGAAGAAAAAAGATTTTATGAAAATAAGAGAATAAGAAATAATATAAAACTGACGACAAAAATTAATACGATGAAAATAGCAAAATTATATTTATCAAAATTTATTATCTGATAGAAAATTAAATGTTAGAAGGCCCTCAAATTTAACTTTTTGATGATAGCGTGAATAACTAAAAAGTCATTCTTCTATTAGGTATCTTTGCTGATAACATAGTTCATTAAAAAAATAAACGATTGCAGAGGCTATCATTTCATTTAATCGATTCGCTGGTTAAACTATCAACTAAATTAAGGTGAAAAAAAAGAGAGAAAATAATAAACTTAATCTACTTCCTGAAAATGGTCGAGAAAGAAGAGCAGCAATATATCATTACGCTTCAAACGAATAATTGAATGCAACACATGTTCAGAATAACTGAAATTTATCGATATTGTTTCCGTTACTTAAAGAAGTCTCAAAGTTCAAGTTAGTAGCTCAAGTTTTTTTCTCAAACAATTTTTATATAATTGAATAGACATATTAAGCTTACAATAATTCAATTAAGTGAAAATATGTATTCTATGAATTTCTTCTAATTTGTTTTATTAATCTGTGAATTTCTTTCAATTTCTATCTAGTTTACGAAGTGAATAGCTATTCAATGTTGAGCATTAAAATAACTTAATATACGTTACAGAGCAGTGAGATGTTTTATAAGACTGAAAAACTGAACTAAATCTTCTCATTAACTATTAATCAATATCAAAATAAAAAGAAAAAAAACCAAAGAATAGAATCATGCAAATTATCAAAAAGAAGCATAAATACCAAACCCCTTCGCTAACCTCTCGATTAGATTATATAATAATGAAGCAGATATTTGCATAAAATCATCAGTATTGAATTGATTCCATTTTGATTTAATCACTTTCTCGCAGTTATCTTTTAACTGCATCAGATCATTTTTGCTTGCAAATTCATAGAGCAACAAACAATTCTCATAATCGATACGACCTAACAGAAGTAATTCACATCTGAAATTCGTATTTGAATAGAAACCATCTATATGTCAGTTAAAATTTATTAATTTTTGCTTTTCTTTCGATATTCAGACATAAATAAAGAATGAAACAAACAAAAAGAGCATCGTATAACAATGTAACTGTTGAAGAACACAGTTCTTTAATAGCTGCGTTTTTCTTCAAAAAATAAAGATTTTAAAATTGCGGAAATAAAGATTTTTAAAATTCTTTAAAAAAAATAACCTTTTTTGCAAGTCCAAAAGACGATACTTAACGGCTGCTGTGAATATTTGCATCAAATAACAATTTCCCAGCAGATCATCTATGTGATCCGTATAAATCCATTTCAACACAACAGAACCTATGTTATAGGCCATATCTGCAAATGAAAACAAATAAAATAATTTTTAAGTAAGCGCAAAAGTTTTGAAAAAATTATTGTAGTAAATTAGCATAGAATTAATATAGCACAATTCATCCGCATTTTGCACATATGTTGAGTTTTAAACTGTAGCAGTATATGAAAAGATTTTAAGCAACTTACAGTGTGTACATAAAGAAATACATCACAATTATAACCTTCAAATTCAATGCGATCGATTCCCGAAAGATCTTCCCAATAATCTGTTCTTGTTGCAATCACTAAGCGATGACCTCGAAACTGATGTCCATCGCAATGAATAGTTATATCGCTATAAGAGAGAAATTCATGCCGTGTCAAACTATAAAATAATTTCAAATTTCAATCATTGTCAGTTAGTAAAAAGTTTGCCTCTCAGATAAATAGACAATCATTAATCTATGAAATTACCTAAAAAATATTTTGCTAGGAAAGAATATATAATCGAACTGCAAGACAAAATCGAACCTATACAAATCCTTGTCATATATTTCACTAATTTTCGCTACCAGTTTTTGCACGAATGAAAGTTTCGAAGTGTTAGCAATAGAAACACCATTGTTTCCTGTAGCTGCAGCCAATATATCATAACGTTTTTGTAAATCGGCATAATTCTGCAGTAACTTAACATGCTCCGCCTGAAGGAATTCGATGAGATTCGCCATTGCTATGCTGCAGCAACTTATGCTTCCATCCCAGTAATTACCTGGAAACCATAAAAATTCCGTGAAAAATTTTCTTATAAGAGAGAATATTCACGACGTAGAAATATGCGATGCCAAAAACATTATATAAAGGAACGATAATTTAAAAAAAAAATAATGAAGTACTTTATATCACTTCCATAAAACTCGACTCCCATCAAAATGTACGAACACCAAAAATCAAAAAAAAAAAGATTTGCTTACATGAAATATACTGCAGAAAGATATTCTAATATTATTTAGCAACAAGGTCAACAAGTTAGCATCGACAACATCGACAACATCCTTATCATAAATGTATACCCAGCAGTTTAGACATAATCAGTCCAGCATTCAGTCGCGTCATCTTTAGCAGAGATTCTCATGCAATTTCGATCTTTGTTGCAGTGATCATTATTGGTTTGTACAAAAAATCTTTAAAAAATGGAAGTGTATTCGTTCTACATAAGCAACTCATAATTTCAAATATTTTTGAAATCTCACAGGAAAATTTTCAAATTAATGGAAAAGACAAGAAAGTGATTGCTGTACAGTTTAAACAGCAAGATAAAGAAGAATGCTTATAACAAAAAGATTTTATTCACAGCGCAATACTGTTATATGCTGATATTTTTTATTGACTAACACAGCGATACAAAAATAAAAAAATGATGAGGAAAATCACAGTGAGTGGTAAGTGAATTTTTTAAGTTAACTGATCAGTAATCACAAATACTCCGTATTCAGTATTATTCTTTCAACAATTACAAATTAACCTCATGGAAAAACAAACAAAAAACTCTACATGGTTACATTTACAAATAGCAGTGAAAGAAATAAAAGATCCGTTTCAAAAGATTACGAGAAATTCTGCTGCAAGCTCGTCGGAAACTGCAAGCTGAAGAAGATATATATGATGCCAGCAGTACTGATAACATGACGAAGATCAATAAAATAACAACAAACCAAAGTTTAATTAGAGATTACGAGAATAAAATTAAAAATCCAAAAAGACACTAACATGGAGATGAATAAGAAAAAGATAAACGAAGTCACAATATTGTTCTGAATGCAAAGAAATGGCAAAAAATTGCAGGCCATTTAATTCTGAAATGAATTCTACCATCATAATAATTAAAATTACTTCTTGGGTAATTGAAATTCGCTCAATTAATTCAAAACTCTTCACTTCATGGAAAAAAAACTGCGTCTTAAACATTCCTGTGTGGAAGGGAAAAACTACTGATCACTTAGCCAAAGCAAAATGATGATTCTAAAATAGTAAAAAAATGAACTCGATCTAGATGAATTTGAAGAAGTAGAACTTCAAACTAGAATGTCAAGGTCACATGCTGTTGAAAATTATTTCATTTTTCAAAATGCAATGAAACTTTTTTTTAATGATTCCACTAATAAAAATCACTTATAGTAGATTATATTAAGTATTCATAGGTCTCCAGCCACCAAATGCTTTCTCCAAATCCTGAGCCACTGCTACCAACAGAGAATCGGATCCTGGCGCACCGATAACTTGTACACCAAGTGGAATGTTATAACTGTTCAAACCCATTGGACACTGCATAACCGGAAGAGCCAACGTATTCCATAGAGCCGTATAACAGAAATTTAATGGAGTGAAGAGTGGTTGATGATGATAAGGTGCCTCAGTCGGAAAGGATGGGAATAGCAAGATACCATTATCAGATAAAAGTTCCTTAATTTCTCGACTTAGCCGATCTCGCTGACTTCGTAACTGAAAAAATTGCTTAGCAAAATCAGAACAAAAATAATATTTCCATTGTTCATATATAACATTATTTGATAAAGAATGATCATATGAAGTATTGAGTCTTATTTTAATAAATTACAGCACGCTTTCGAAAAATTTTAAGAGACTTTCTCAATAACCAGCATTAAATTTATATTAAAATTACCTTTTGTTTCTGTTCCTCATTGAATGGTGCAAAATGTTCATCCACAATTCCAGTAATAATAGCTGGTAATGTATGCACTGATTTGCCCACTAGCCACTTGAATAATTCAACCAAACAATTTATATTGATCTACAAATGCGATAAATATGAAAAAAAAAAAAAAAAAAAAAAAAAAAAAAAAAAACAAAACAAAACAAAACAAAACAAAACGAAGCAAAAAGAATTCTTTTATTTTTTGCTAGAAAAAAGAAAACTAATTTGTCTGATGCAAAGTGACTATATTTCAGAATACGTGTATTATTCAGGAACGTCGTAAAGACATGAGAGAATGACTAATGATTTTTTTTTTTGCGTGTCAATTAAAATGGAGAAGTGAAATAAATTATAACAAAGCAGCTCAAAAGGTTGGACAAAAAAAAATTAAATTTTACCTTTAAATCGGTCATATGCATTGCAAATTTCGGAGCGTTTGCGACATCCATACTTGTTAGGAAAAATTCAAACGCATAATGAATAAGTGGTGGATCTATTCGAATAGCACAAAGATCATATTTAATTTCAAAATAGCGAACCGCCTAAAAATAAAACATTTCATTTAGTTTACATTTCAGATTTGAATTTTAAAAATTTATTATTCATATTAGATTAATAAATTGAAAAGATAAAACATCATCACTTTATCCTTCCATTTAAAAGAATATTAGAAGGTAAGAAGAACGAAAGCTGAAAATACAGGAGAAGATAACCTTCCAGCAAAAAAGTTAAATGAAAAGTTAACATCCATAATTATCAGTGTTATTTGTATTTAATCGGCTGGAATTCAAAGAGTTTGTGTTATAGGGGTTGCTATATTTTGCAAACATAGAGCTAATGCTACATTATATTACTTGCGCAGTTACGTCCTTCATTCATGGAATACATCCACGCACCAGTTTTATAAATATGTAAACGTTGGTTCACAACAAAAAATTAGTGTTTCTAATCAATCAGTAAAATTACTCTCTTTCTTCAGCGTTCGGGAACTTTCTTCATTCATATCTTGTACCAAAGGCGTCTTCAAACCTTCTATATAAAAAACGCGTATTTTTTTCATATTACGTGGAGTGTTCAGTTGTAATAAATCTGTGCCTTCACTTCCCACAAAAACCTGTATGTAAATCATTAAAACATCGAATAAATTCTACAATATCAGAAACGAAAATTATCAGACAAAGTTACCCAGAATGTGAAAGAGACCTTTAACAAAAGAGATAAGTCTTCTGCATAACGACATATAGGACCAATGAGTAGCATTTTCTCAGTGCGATATCCATTTAGATGTGGCAAATGTCCTTCCAGCGGTATCATACCTAAATATGATCGAGACTTCTTAGAATACAGAAAATATTATTGAATATTAAAAATCATAATTTAACGATTTTTGAGGCTAATTACGCGACACATAAAGTTTGAATTTTGTATAACTGAATCTTATATTATTAGATACCACACGATAAATAATTTGATTTTGTAAAATATTTCAATACCTCAAAATAGAACAACAATAAAAACATACCTGGAGTTGGTTTGAGACCGAAAACTCCGTTAAAATAACAAGGCATACGAATTGAACCAGCGATGTCACTGCCAATTCCGATTACTGAGCCTGCGGCGGAAATTATTGCCGCCTCACCGCCGCTACTACCACCAGATATTCGTCTATTATCATATGGGTTTTTAGTACGGCCAAAAACGACATTCACTGATTCCCACCACATACATACCTCTGGAACATTAGTCACTGCAAGAAGAATCGCACCTGCATCTTTCATCCTGCAAGGATGAGTAGAGAAAGCTTAAAAATATAATCTGAACTATTTAAATAGAAAGACCGCATAAAATAATTGAAATGATGTCACATTACTTTTTGTTTGGTTGCTTAACTGAAACTTATGCAAAAAAGTAGAAAATAATAATAGATAGGACTTGAAAAGACATTTTTTTTTTTCAGGTTACGAAGATTACCAATGAGAAAGAATTCGAATTATTGAGGTGAAAGAACCTTTGCACAACGACCGCATCTTTGTTACTTACAGACATTTTCCGATATGATATTCCAACAGTGCAATGTAAACCATCTACCTCTATGGAATCCTTCAAGGTAAAAGGTACACCGAGCAATGGCTTTCTCACAGCGAGCTAAAAACAATAGATACATTGATTAACTTGTCATTTGAATTTTATTTTATCCAAATAGTCTATTTATAAAGTTTACTATGCTAATATCCTTAATTGTAGAAATTCCTTTCCTCTTCAAATATTTCATTAACTTAACCTTGAGAATGTTAGCAATACAAACCATAATGAGTATTGCATGAAACTGAAATAAACCTCATCAAAGTTTTAATCTTAGTACTTCTACAAAAACTAATAAAAGTGATATAAAGACGCACACTTTTGAACTCTTCGCTTTCTCGGTCAAGGTTTCGCAACATTTCATCAGTTTTTTGAGCTTTTAATAATGCTTCTTTAAAGTTCATCTGAACAACGGCATTTATTATTCCATTCACTTCCTTGATGCGCTTAATATAAGCTTCAACCAGGCTGAGACTTGTTATCTGAACATGCGAATGTTTTATTCTGCTTTGATTTGCGAAATCGTATTGTGATCGTAAATTTTAACTTTTTTGCATATTAATTGGTATTATCCATTATTATCCATTTCCACAAGTATCCCAATCTGTGTCCAACATTAAAAAAAAAAAAGCATTTCAAAATTATGGGATCATGAAGTGAAATGAGATTTGACACACTATTCCATTCTTAATTACATAATTTCGCACATGGTAGACTTCCAATATGATTGGAATTTATTTAGTCTTTAAAAGCAAAATAAAGACACCATATTGAACATATCAAAGTGCTGGAAATAATCATTATTACAACAATTTTCAACTCTATGCATAGATAATTAAATGCGCAAGTAGCCGAATTAATTAGCAACAATTTTCAACTCTATGTATGGATAATTAAATGCGCAGGTGGCCGAATTAATTATATAGGTCTGCTTCTATTTAGCAACTGCATAATGTTCTATCCATTATCCATTCATCGCTAATAGTAACATGCAATCTAAACAACTTACTTCTCCATTCCGGATCATTTCAGCAGCTCGTGTAGCACTGATCATGAGCAGTTTATTTCGCGGTGCACTGATCACTTCTCTCGATAAAAAATAATAGATGAAAGTAAAGAGACAGTAAACGAAAGCGAAATATATTCGAGAAATGACAAAGAACAACGGCCTACATGTTCTCATAATAGCTATCAACATGTTGTGTAGCCTGTAAATAATCATTTATTACTTTTTTCTTTCGGATAAATGCAAGCGAGGATGGAAGTTTACACCGATCGAAATTAAATGAAAAATGTTTTAATTGAAATTATTACTGCAAAAGCTTCCAAACTCCATTCGAATACCTCATATCCTTATCGATTTTCAATCTTTTGAATTATTTTTAAAACTTATGTAGGATCTAATCGCTGGATCATTCCCCTGCTAGAGACTAGCAAATTATGTAAACAATTCCATTTTAAAATGTGTCAGTTGATCAGTTGGCAGCATATTCCGATTACTTGAAGCCGTTTGCGAAATTTCATTTCGAGATCTGGTATCAAATTTTGAAGCTTTACTTTTTAAAATTTGTGAAATAAGTTGGATTGTTTGGGAAACATCGTTTAGTTGCGATCTCTGATCAAAATTTGAAAAGTGAAATTTCATGAAATTCGTTACTGCAAAAAATGCTGATCCTATTCAGATAGATGAGATGTTTCTCGTCTAATAGAACATCATAAGTTTCGTTCAGTCATTCAATCTACGCAACAAAGAGAAAATTTAGATTTTGATAATATAAACGATGCTGCATCATGAATGGAATATGAATTGATTTGCAAATTTTAAATGAAATCTTAATCATCGCTTTCAATGATTTATTTGTTAGTTTTTATATTTTTAAGAAAGGAAAGTGGTCGAGTATCGATCTTCACTTCGATGACTGTATTTGGTACGGTACTGGCTGTTACATTCGTTGCTTTCATATGGTTTTTGTTTGGCTGGCGTGAAACTCGTCCGAAGAATTCTGTCGAAGTAAGTAGGCTATGCGAACTTGGCTTCCTGTTTTACGTGCCCCTTTCCAAACATCATTTGGCTTTTTTTATCAATTATTTCTTCCATTGAATAAATCTGGAACTATCAATTTAGGTCGATTTTATCCTTTCTTCACAAGACATGAATGTTCTTTTCCGGAAGTGATATGCTTCGGGATGAGAACGTAATGAATAATGTGTGAAATATTAAAAACAGATAGAAACTGAAATCTGTTGCCTATAAACCGTTTTCGATTAAAATATTTGCGAAAATTTTTGAGATCGCTAAATATTAGGAATACTTGCTGTAGATAGAGTGAAAATAGAAAAAGAGAACTTGTAACTAAAAATATGTTTATAAAACATTTTAGACAAATTCACTGGAAATTCAAACCGCCGTATCTACTTCAAATCCAAAATTTGTATTTCAGAAAGAAAAAACTGAAATGGAGAGCATAAATTCTCAGAATTTGTCAGCAAATAGCCAGATGTCCATATCCGGAATAAAGTTGGATAAAATTTCTTCAACTCAGGATTCGGACATAACTAATCTCATAGCAGAAAATAGTTCAGAGATTCAGAAATCACAAAGTACACAGGATTCGACAATCATTGAGAAGAATGATTCACTAGCAAGAATAGATACAAGAAGTAAATCAGAGTATTTCTCAGATCGAATCCCTAGCGAATGCCATTTGGAAATTTTGCCCTCTCTAGACTGTGTAGTTACGACAAAAAGTTTGGAGGATCCGTTAACAGATGAACTGTTATCAGCAATACCTGCAGAAGATGCTTCTTCCAACATATTCAGTTTACCGTCTCTGGAAACAGGTATTACCGTAACTGATACGACTGCAGAAATGCCAACTGCGCTGAGCACAAAGTCAGTTATTGAACCAAGGAATTTGATGGAAACAGTATCATCAACAGCAGATAAAGTAGGATCAGTTGAAGATAATGAACTAATGTTACAAACCGAAACTACAACAAATGCCAGATTGGAAACAGGCCTGGAGATGGAATATTCAATAACAAAACTTCGATCAAATGATACTACATCACTTTCGGATATTGATACTGATGATGATCTCAACATGATGACTGATTCTGCATCTGATTATACGTTGGTGAAAAAGTATCTTTCCAATAATTACAGAAACAGTTCGGACTCAGAAATTACCATCACGGAAGCATCACAAAAAAAGTCGGACCATACCGCCATTGCTGAAATGTAATTTTAAGGTATCTATTTAGCATTAATGGTATTATAATATAGAAATTAGGAAACGGAACTTTTTTTTTTCCCCTTTGCAAGAAAAAACGAAAAAACACAAAAACGAAATCCAACTTTAATTCAGCATGAAAACAACTTTATGTTGATGACTGAAAAAAAAAAGGTTTCTTAAAATCAAGCTTCTCAAAATTCTATCAGATGCCCCCTATTCAAAAATTTTGATTTTCAAGTTATTTTCCCAGGATTTTCTCAAAATTTTAATTTTTTCCAGATAAAATTGAGCATTCATATTTACTCTATTCTATTTTCCAAGAAACAACTAATTTATCCAGCACGACCAACACCAGGGATTACGACCTGACAATAACTGAATCGTAAACTTATTTAGACACAAACTAAGAGCATAAACAATTGTAAAAACTACTGCAAAAAAAAATATTAAAAATTTTTGAAGAAATAACGATCTTTCCACTGATAACTGCAATTATTTTTTAAATAAAATTACACAAATGGAATGAATTTTTTTTTTCATTATCAATCAGTATAATATGATAATAAATTATGGACAAATAAATGAATATTTAGTAAATATATTTTTTACTTTTTTAATTTGTATTTTTATTTGTGTTTCTGCCCATAATTTATTATTGTATTTTAATGATAGATAATGAAAATAAAATACATTTATTTGAATTCCAAATTTTTGAATTATATCAAGCAATGATTGGCAGTTCAACTGTTTCAAATTATCATGAAACGGCTCGCAATGAATACTGTAACATTCCTTAATCTTAATATCAAAATAATAACAGCATGAATTATGCTAATCTTATATTACTGATATTCAATTTGCAGAAGTGGACGATATTTCTACTTCGAATTTTTGCTGAATCGATCATTTTAATCCTTCTTTCAGAAGTTGCTCACTACCCGTTTCTTATTTTTTGAAATATTATTCTCTAGTTTTTGCAAAAAATAGAAATTGAACTCTCGAATTTTCTAATCGAAAAAATTCCATTAATTTAGTATCATTCGAAAAATCTTGTTTTCTTAAATCTTTTTTTTTTTTTATTTCCAATAGTTCACTATAGTTTTTAATAAAAGCATTTGTAAAAATTATCTACGAATTTTTATGTATGCTTATCATCTGCAAATATTCAGTGATAAGAAAAGAGAAACTCAATCAATCAAATCAGGAATGATTTTTAATTGCAGAAATTCATGAAAGCAAAGTAAAATTACATCAAAATATAGGTCAATGCTTTCTTTTCTTGATCAATGATTTTTTTCTTTGCAAACCGTTTTCATCTTCTCGATCCGACGACGTTGACGCCATCACGGAACGTGATAATTCACTTTCCTCTGACATATTCCTTGAAATTATTTGTATCACAATTCACTGAATGCAAATTCGTGATATAAAAATAGCAAAGAAGAAAGAATGAAAAGAATTGTAAAACATGGAAAAATCTGTATGAGTCAAAGCTACTGCCAACTGGAATTCCTGGTGACAAATTAAAAATGATCAAAATCATTGCCAGCCTGAATTCTGATTAGTAAATTTCACAGGAATCAGAAAAGTTCTGAATAAATAAGCTTAGAAAAGCCACGTTGACATGCAGCTAATTTTGATCAATTTGAGAATTCAGTACTCGTCCATCAATCCTGTTGATCAAAGTACAGGAAAAATACCTGAGTGGCTTTACTTCACTGGCACTAGTTTGAGTGTCAGTTTTTGATTTAGTGAATTTTACAGATTCTGCCTCTTTGAAACTATTTTGTTGATTCAATTGCATTAATCTGAAGATAATGACAAATTAAACTGATATCATTTTTTCTCTTTTCTTCGCTCGAAATCGTCTATAACTCTCTTCCAGCGATCAGAAATGTAATATAACCTTCCGGACGTATATACTTTATTTGATTGATGGTTGTGTTTTTGTCGCAATGTATAGCTCAAAAATATGATAAATAATGTAAGAATGATGATGCTTGGAGTTGAAATTATCTGTAAAGTAATAGTTATAGCATTTCATGTTTTAGAGTTCGAATTTGAAAAATAAGTGAAAAGTAGATATTAGATAGAACTAGATAGTATTGGAGGATATCTTTAGATCGAGATATGGAGATTTCGAAAATTTAGATCGAGATATGGAGATTTCGAACTGAACTGCTTTTGTGTACAATCATTTTTATTACTTCTCTTGCCGAAATTTCGTATTTTATTCCCAATTTTTGCAAAAATTCAATAATCACAAGAACTCCGGAAATCCCACTACATTTTGTAAATATTTCGATTAAATTTTTTGTGTTATTTCATATAATTAATCAGAATCACTTGACGAAATTTTGCTGAGCGTAAAAAGCGTAAAAACATGGTACACAATATCTAAAAGTTAATTAATTAGCGAGATTATTCCTCGCTACGCTGATGCTAACTGACAACTCTTCGAATCATTCGAAAGAAGAATGACAAAATTTGTACATTTTCAAAGTTTATTGGTTTACACAAGCTTCTGCTAGCAAATTAAGCTAATATACATTTTTTGTCAGTAATTAAATATTCATAAGAAATAAGAGAAAAATAAACTAACAAAAATAAAAAGAAGGAATGAAACACATAATCTCCCGATGCAGAATTTTTGAGTAGTGCCATTTCTCGCCGTGGCAATCTGTGTTTTGCTCGTTCTGATTATTATAATCAACTGCAAGTTTTCTTCTGCTTGCAACCCGAAAAATCGGCCAAACTAATCTCTAAGCTCCAGTTAAGTTTTTTTTTGTCCCATGTTTCCAGGGATATAAGACTCGAAATCTAGTTTAGAAAGGAATGCCCAAAGATTTATCGGTTGCAAGTGGTTCAGTCAGTGTGAAAAATTCTCTAGGTTCTATTTTATTCTTATTGAATTTCAGTTGGACAAGTAGTAATTTGTAAATTTCTCGTAACTCCCTAAAATATTCAAATAGTAAACCTATTTGTTATACTAATAAAATGTTAACATTTCAATAAGTTTTTTTTTTTTTTTTTTTTAATCAAATATTGTACGCGAAAAAGTGAGGAAATGTTCTTTTTCAATTAAACTGGAACTTTAATTCTCCAAAAGGTAAATATAGATTAGTCAAGCAACTGAACATACGTAGTTTAGAGTTTGTTTTTTTATGATAAATCAGAAAAAAGAATAATTACCATATCGTTTGCTCTATTAATTGTTTCATTCAGTGTCACAGCGCTGTCAATACTTCTATTTGATTGGTCAGTACTTGTACCTGTTTCTATTAGTTTTTCAATTGATGCGTTTGATTCCCCACTAACTGCGATTTGTAACGGATAAAATGTTAACGAGATGAATATGATGAGATTTGAGAATTGAACTGATTTAAAATTCAACAACTGTTTCAAGTACTTAAAAAAAAATGATGTCAACATGGAGGATATTTCATAAGATTCTAGAAGGTAGCAAAGAAAATGATTCATAATAAGCTGTGAATAGATCAAATTGGATAATTATTTAATAAGCAAGTAAAAAAACAACTGGAGAAAGAACTTGGGACGAAAAATCATATGTGGAAGAGACTTCTTCCAGGATATCGTAAATTCTTGCCGGAGAAGGTGGAAAAAGAGATGAGGGCAGTAGTTGAGAAGAAATGAAAATACCAGTGAAAAAAATTGACAGCAGCAGAAGGGAGAGAAAGAAATTTTGTTTCGAATCCTTCAATCGATAACTGGCTGCTGCACCTACGACCATTGTTCTAAGTAAGCCTACGGAGCTTTGCAAATACCATAACAAACAATACATTCAGCAGAAGAAATGAGACTTATATCGGTGATGATAAGCCTTCATTTCAATAATTTGCATTTATAAATTATCAAAGTTTCTTGAAATTTCTTGAAACAAACGAACGGTTTCCCGAAGATGAAACCATGAATAGGAAATTTTACATTACATTTTCTCAGTTTTTTTTGCGGAAAAGGCATTTGAATAATGTTTGATCTGTAGTAATAGCTTAAAAATGACAAATTTAAGAGGAAAGTCATAACTAGTAATAGGAAATATTAACAAATCAAATTCAGCAACTTCCTTTAAAATTTACTCTTATTTGTATAGAAGACTGGATGTTCATTCATGAATTTCTAATTCAACTGGGAAATCCCTACTAATCACTGATTTCAAGTGAACAATCCAAAATAATTACTTGCACTAAATCTGAATGATAAAATGGTCTTGAAACGAATACTTGTCGTCGATATTGTCTCAAAGGAAAAATTTACGGCCTTTACGCGGTCATTGTGTTGTCGCATTATCTTCACTTTCTTTTTTGAACAAGCTTAGAGTGTTGTTAGTGGGCATGCATGATGTTCATGATGTACCAGTTTAAGATGACATGAAATGTCAGACGATCAGACTGAATTTCACTGATAAGGAAGAAATAGGAATTATTAAATCTGTATTCCAAATTTAATACTTAAATTTATCTCATCTTGAAAGCTATATTTTAGATACACAATTTATTAATCGCCGTATACAAAGCAAAGAACAGGATCTTGAAAAAGTGGTAAAAATAAAGGATCCCTTCTATCTTAGTTCGTCATCTAATTGATTTGGAATGAATATGAAACTATGTTAGGCCATTTTTTCTATTATTGCGAAATCTACTTATGTAATATCTATTCTGATAATGGTGTGCATATTGTAGTGACATAAATATGATTTCAGAATTTTTCCATCTTTTTCATGTAGGGAAAATCCGAAAGTGTTGATTAGATGTATATAGGAATGTTAAAAGCCAAATAACCCCATGATAATTGTTGTAAACAAGGAGTATTGTGGCGTGGCATAATTTTAGAGGGACCAACTAGTAAGTAAAATGAGATCGACCAATCATAAGACGACAAGCTGAAGATCAGGAAAGGTGGAGGAGACTCGAATTTCGGAGCTGAGCAGAGCTTGAGCTCAAGTTCGGAGTTCTGACACCGATATAGCAACAATTCTAGTTCATCCCATATCGACACAGCTGGACAATACAGTTGTTCTTCTATCCAATCTCTACTAGCAACAAAGGGAAGAATGACCCAGTGATCATTTTGCTAGAATATTCTCTAATAATTGCTTATAACATAAAAATAATTGCTTATAACATAAACGAAGAATCACTGTTCCGTCAAGCAATAAAATTCTTCTTAACATTTTATATTGTCAAAATTATGCCGTTGTATCATATTATTTAGCGAAATACAAAATTTAATCACGATAACATAGTTTTGACGATTTGAAGTGGTCTCTTTCATAACAGCGTAATTAAAAACTTCCACGAAAGTTCATTCTTTGCTTTGGATCTATCTCTAAGTGTGGTGGTGTATTTTGTTGCTGATGAGAGCTTGGTACTTTGGTGGCTTTTTCATATAAAGACTCGTGTGAGCTTACAGTTTCATCAGAGTGTATCGAAGCTCGAATTTACAGTTAGGAGTTGGTGTTAATTTATTCTCGTAAACTAATCTTTCCTGAATTACTATGTTCATATTAGATTTGGTGTCTAGATAGTTTTGAATGTAACGTTAGCGTGATTGACATCCTTAGAAAATGTTATAAATTTTTAATGAACTAATAGAATACTTTTGCAGTTTTAAGAATCTCGATGTCAAAATTAGCAGTAGAAGATGAAACGGCTTGTATAGCAGTCAAGAAATTTACGGACTTATTCTACGATGCCGTTGACCGAAAGCGAAATAAAATGAATTTCTTGTATACTGATGGAGCCATGCTTGTCTGGAATGGTAACGCCATACGCGGAGTGGAAGTCATTGCCAAGTTTTACGATAGTTTGCCCAATTCTACTCACACGTGAGTTTCTCCTAGCATATTCTTCTTTACTTCGTGTAGTAAGAAAGTTAGGTTTATCGAAATTAAGCATTATGCAATATACTTCGGTCCTACATTTCATTCTCGATATGCTCTAATTTTTGCCGAATTGAGCAAAACATTCAGCAAAGAAAACACAATGAAAAGGATAGATTTCTACAGATAAGAGCAATTATTCCTTATAGCTAAGAGAGAACTAGCATATTAGGCAAGGTCTGCCTGAGTAACATCAAAACTTTGGGACCACTGCATTAATTATTTACTTGGCAAAATGTCTGTTGGGATGAAACAACATTCCGAGATCATATTAATCGCATTGAAGTACTAATTTTTATCAAAAATTCATTCTGACCAGCTTCAGGTTGGAGTCATTAGATTGCCAATACATCGATAGTTCAGATCAAGCGCGTCCTTTAGTGGTTCTTGCTGTCGGAAAAGTTGTTCTTGGTCAAATGACACATGCCTTTACCCAAACATTAGTCCTCACATTAGAGGATGAAAAATATAAAATACTGAGCGATCGATTTCGTTTCATTGATTGATGATATATCATATCTTTTTTCCTAATATTATTGTATGTATAAGTTGACTGAAATGTTCCAAATATTTTTTATCAATCATTTCTTTTTTCTTTTTCTTTTTTTTTTTTTTTTTTTTTGGTTGAGATTGCTATTCTTGTTGCATGTATATAGGAGTCCAAATCAAAATTTCGAAATAAAAAAACTTGGTACATTGTTTGAAATTTCAAGAAGTCTTTGCAAAATTTATTGTGCTGTATATCATATATTGAATGATTTTTGTTGTGCACCACATATAAAGTAAACTGTGTTATATTGTATACCATTAATAAAAACAATTTTTTATTTTATTGGAAATTTGGTGTCTGAAACGGAACACATTGTATTACAGTGATTATGCAACACTGAAAATGCAACAACCTGTAAACAAGGAAATGAGCTGAATTGCCATAATCTGTTTTAAAATAGAAATGCTCCTGAAGTTGCTGAAGTAGAGAATAATGTGACGTCAATCAGTAACGGTAATGATCTGGTTTGTACGGTCCTTCGATAGGTATACCAAGGTATTCAGCTTGCTCCGGTGTTAGTTTTGTCAGCTTAACGCCAAGTTTGTTTAAATGGAGTCGTGCAACTTCTTCGTCCAATAATTTTGGCAACATATGGACGCCAATGTCGTATTGCTGCGGAGTTCCATGTTTTGTAAATAATTCAATTTGTGCCAACACCTGAAATTCAGAAAATGTTAGGAAGAAAGGACGGAATTATAAAGTGCCTAATAAACTGTACTTCGAAATTAATGTGTATTGCAAAGTATTTAAATTGACTTGAATCGAATTAATTTAACTTATATATTCTAAGCATACTAAAAAGTGCTTATAAATATTGAAACATGGTTTAGAACTTCAAATTATACCTATCTATCAAACAGTAGTGATATTTAAGTATAAAATAACCTGATTTGTAAACGATGTGCTCATAACAAATGATGGATGTCCAGTAGCACAACCTAAATTGCATAATCGTCCTTCTGCTAACAATATGATATGCCTTCCATTTTTCAACAAATATCTATCAACCTGCAATGGTCAATTATTACCCGAAAGATAGCTGAAATCTGAAGTCAAGCGAACAAGATTAAATATATAACATATTTTACATAGTATCAGAAGAGTTCAAAAAGGTCTTAAAAAAGGTCAAAAATTGAGCTTACAATCTTATTTGTTAATACAGTCAATTATTGCTAATTCAAATAGAAACTAAAGAATACCTGAGGTTTTACTGTATCTCGGCTAATCGCATTTTTGTTTAACCAGTTTACATCAATTTCAACATCGAAATGTCCAATATTGCAAACAATGGCATCTTCTGGCATTTCAATCACATGTTCACCCCGAACAACACATTTGCAACCAGTTGTAGTAACTACGATATTTGCTATTGATGCTACCTCCTCCAAAGTTTTAACTTCATATCCTGAATTTAAAATGATTATTCTCCAAAAGTTCCTTGAGAATGAACAAAATAAAAGTGACTTGTCTGCTGTGGGATTTATCAATGGTGACAACCTTCTATTATAGTGATTCACGTCGATCTTATTCTCCTATATTATCGCAACTGATACAGTAATAGAATTACTTGTACTTCGTGTATATTGAAATAAAAAAAAAACTACTGAAAACCTGTGTCACTTACTATCAAATCTTAGAAACAGTATTAAAACTAATTAATGAATATAGTACCTTCCATAGCAGCTTGTAAAGCATTAATTGGATCAATTTCAGTGACAATTACTCGTGCGCCAAATGCTTTTAGTGAAGCAGCTGCCCCCTTCCCAACATCTCCGTAACCTGCTACAACGGCAACTTTCCCAGCAACCATCACATCCGTTGCCCGTTTGATACCATCCAGTAATGATTCTCGAATTCCATATAGATTATCGAATTTTGATTTAGTGACACTGTCGTTCACATTGATTGCTGGTACCTAAGCACGAAAGAAAAACTACGAAAAGTTTGTACGAAAGAAAAGCACGCAGTATGTTAGAAGTTCTGATTCAAAAGTTATGCTATTCAAAATGCATGAAATTATATTATTCAAAAACACAACAATATGACTGCGACATAAGGTATATTTCTTCAAAACACTGCTGTAAAGTTGAACTCGACCAGATAATCACTATGCTTTTGTGAATTAAATTTGAGACATAGACTATTAATTCTTTTTGAAACACAAATTTTTTCCTAGAAAAAATCAACCTTTAATTTCCCAGTAGCGAACATTTTGAAGAGATTATGCACGCCTGTAGTAGTTTCTTCACTAAGACCATAAATTCCAGATAAATATTGAGGAAATTTTTCATGCACGATTCTAGTTAAATCGCCTCCATCATCCAAAATCATATTCAAATATTGATTATCTTTAAAGACTAATGTCTGGAAATAAAAGTTTAGAGTTAGTTTAAATAATAAGAATATTTACTACTTACTGATTATTCCACTGATAGAAATTTTTTCCAGCACTTATATTCTCGAGAATGGTGTCTCAAAAAAGCATTTTTTGTTCACTCTGTTTTTTAAAAAAGTGAGATGAACAGAAATCTTCTCAAAACATAGTGAAAACATTACATTAAACAAAGTGCATATATTAAAGTTAATAGAAAATAAAGAAAACTTTTCTAAATAAATCATATTTGATGGGAAAAGTAAACTGTTGCTAGCAGTGGGATAGAATTACAGTTCACATTTTTGCAATAATCACCTGCAAAATACACCATTCATATTCTTCTTCCGTTTCACCTTTCCATGCATACACAGGAATACCTTGTTTCGCAATAGCAGCAGCTGCATGATCCTGTGTTGAAAATATATTGCAGGACGACCACTGTACCTAAAAGTAAATTCAATAGCTGTCGAAATATTGCAGTCTAATAGGTAAAAAAATATGCAAATTTCAATCAGATTATGTTTGTTACTACCAACAAAGAAGATCACCAATAATAGCAGATTGCAAATTTATTATTATTTTTGTCTGTTATCTATTATTATTAATCTACTACTATTATTCTATTGTTTTCGAAATTACATCCGCACACAGACCCACAAATTATCTGCACACATTTCATGAACTTAATTTAAAAAAAAAAAGAAAAAAAAACATACTTCAGCACCAAGCTCCACTAATGTTTCGATCAACACAGCAGTTTGAATGGTCATATGTAAGCAACCAGCGATACGGGCTCCTTTCAACGGCTTTTGTCCTCCATATTTAGCACGCATGGCCATTAAACCAGGCATTTCATTTTCTGCTATCAGTATTTCCTTGCGTCCGAATTCGGCCAAGCTTATATCAGCTAAATATACAATCAATCATTCAAATTAGTTGAAAGATCAGAATTAGCAGTAGACAATAATTTATTTGTCATTATTGATTTATTATGAAGTCCCATTCTTAAATAGTCACTCTACAGATATGCAATAAAAAAACCTAGCAGCAGATATACATAAATAAAGACACCTGACAACACAGCATACAATCATTATTTATAAAATGGTAGTTAATAAATGTTCAAGATGTAAATCAAATAAAACAAACAACTTACCAATTTTATACGGAGGCTTGGAAGACATCGAGAATGAAATTCTAAATTGATGAGATGAATTTGAAGGATAAAACCACGATGTGACCCGTTAATTAATTAAATGCTGCTCCCAAAGCTGCAAGTTCGATATATAATAACAAAATCTGTATTAGTGATCGATTCAAGAAAAATATGCATCGCTATCCCACTCCTTCCAAATGAGATCTTTACCATTGCATCCATGTAATAAAATATTCAATAATTTTCTCCTGAGTAGCTGTTTGTTTTAGTAATGATATGTGAATGTTAAGTGAATGAAATGCAGAGAGTAGTAACTATTTGCCGTCAATGCCCGCAATTCGAAGATAAAATCTTTTAAATGAAATTCAAGAAAAGATCAATTATATTTCTAGTTGTTCAGATTTGAATGAATACTGAGAAAGGCAGAGTGGGAACTGCACAGTCATTTAACAAATGATTTTTTGTTTACAAAAATGTTTATTGAACAATTCAAGATCTTTTCACTTTCCAAAAGAAAAAGAAAATAAAGCGAACAAATAATAATAATGTTTCATTTTTAGATCTTCATTCTTTAACAAGTCTGAATAATCAGACAATATTCATAAATGAATTAAACTATTTCAGATCATTCCTCGTCTTCTTCATCAGCTGGCTTTGATGGTCGCGGCGCTGGTCCTCCACTCGCCTGTTTGGACATAATAATCTAAAAATTTGTTAAAATTATACTGTACTAAAGTAGAGAGAGAAGTTAGGAGACTTCAGGTTATGTAAATAAATTGATCTGAATACCCCATTCATCTCTGTCTATTTCATATTCTCTACAAAAAAACAAGTTTGTTAGCAAACAAGTTTAAAAATTGAGATAATTTCTGATTTGAACTCGAAAGATTCTTTTTGTGGCAACTCTACCGATGAGTGATTGCTTTATTATCACTATAGATATTAAAAAAAAGAAAAAAAAAAGGAAAGAAAAATGTGACAAAACGCGAATGAGAGAAATCAACTCAAATTATGCCACAAATGGCAGCTAAGGTAAATTAAAAAAGGCTAGTGAACATATTTAAAGACTCATTTTGGCTATTGAATATTATTCATTCAATCGCAAAAATCTATTCCCTCAAAAAATGCCCAGGTACAAACCTGGTCTATTTTCAGAACTGTAATTGCAGCATCTGCAGCTAATTTGATGGCAGATTTTTTACCACTGTATAAGTCGTATATATCTGCCTCTACAGCATCCATTACTTCTCCAGTAAGGAGATCGATTCCGACATTCCGTTGACCTTCTTGATGAGCAGCATAAATTTTAGAAAGTACTTCAGTTGGCTGAAACATTATAACAGAATATAGCAGGTTAAAAATTTACTTGTGATCTATAACTTTACAATTAACGAATGATTACAAGTTAGAAGCAATTAATTTACGAAAGATATTTCAACAATCATTTTACTTACATCTAATCCAGCATTTTCGGCAATTTGTTTCGGTAAAGATTCTAGAGCATGTGCAAATTTTTTGATCGAATATTGTTCAAGTCCAGCACATTTTTCACCAAATGATTCTATCTGTCGAGCTAGTTCAACCTCAACAGCTCCAGCACCAGGAAGCAGCTGTAATGTACAAAGTTAGTTCGCTTCTGTGATACGAATCACCAGGATTATCTAATTAACCACACAGTATTCGCTATTAATAACTGAATATCAGATCAAGTCATGATTAACTTCGAGAGAAGGATGTGTAGTGGAAGCAGTCGAACCATCCGTTTTATCTATCTTTATAATTTAGGTATGCCTATAAATCGTTCATATCAATCAATTAATCAATATGCGTCACTAACTTATAAGCTTGTTCAATACTTCTTGAAAAACGACTTATATGTTTATTCCAGTAATTTTTTTCAATTTTTTAAAATACAGGATAATTTATGCAGATTTATTCAAACGGTTTAGAATTTTAAAAGATATCTCAATCCACAGCTTTTTAAAAAACACTAAACAAACCTGACAATCTCTTGTAAGTGCTTTATAAGTATTAATTGCATCGTCAATAGCTCTTTCAATATCATCCATTCGGGATTGACTGGAACCTCTGACAACGATTGTTGCAACGTGCCCTCGCTCACTCAACTTATCGAATATTGTCACTCCCGTCTCGCCTATTTCGTCTGTATATACTCGATCACATTCACCGTAAGAAGTTCGTGGTGGAACACACTGAAGACAAGAAATTTGTGGTTTTCAAAAACTGTATCAATTTCATGACAATAGGTCAAAATCAGAAACACTGAAAACTGTTTAATCATTGAGATTATTTGTCTGTAAATAAAACTTAATAATTTTTGATAAATTTGCAAGAAATTCATGGATTTTAACAATTTAATACATTGGTAATCCAATACATCTATTGCAATTTTAACATTTCCATGCTCTTGCTTTAGCTGTTTCTTATTCATCGCTACAGTACATATCAGTGTTATAGAATGTGTAGCGCAATGACATGAAAAATGAGACTTTATAATTCAAAGTTTTTCTCCATCAAGCGTAGTCAACAATGATGATGGTGTAACACAAAAACTTACTATTCGCGCTTGCGCTTGAGCTCCAGTTGTTCGGCACAATCTTCTGAGGTCGAACTTCGAGTTCAGTCTAACACCCATAATTTTGTATTTGTTTAGAAAGTGCACATAGAGATCACCAAATTTTCCTGCTGCTACTACAACATTAACACCATTTTCGGCCAGAGCTTTTATAACAGCTTCTACTTCAGCTTCTTCACCAGCACTGAATTTCAACAATTCATCCGCACTCTCCAACAAAACTGTGCCCTGAAAATTAAAATTCACATAGTCACACATTTAATCTATAGATTTATAGAAGCTATATTTATTATGGTTGAAAATCTAGCCAACCAAATTCTTTGTTCATTGTTATCAATAAGCCCTCCTTTCGATGAAGAGTCAAATACAGTAAGCTACTTGACGATTTTTTTGAAACGAATGATCTCGGTGATCCAATAATATCGTTGTTTCCTTTCTGAGCAAATTTTTGGAAAACTCTGACTGATTATCTCAAAAATCATATAGCTGCCATAGTAATTACCTTTGTTTCTGTTTGTGTTAGATCAAATGGACAAGTGTATACAACAATGCGAGCTTTATCCATTTTTTTGATTTCACCCTCAGCTCCACGTAAGAAAACCATTCCATTCATGGTTTTTGAAGATTGAACAGATGAACCAAGAATTTTACATACGCGAATATTGTCTACATTGAAATTATACGTATTCGTTGGTACAATTTGAACTGAAATTAATCGTTGATATTATACGAAATAATTCATTTGGTAAGGCTATTCTCCATTAGCCGAATTTATTTCGATTATGAAAAAATAGCGCATTTTTTTGCTAGCTGAAATTTCGAATTATTTTCAGTTTTTGTACGGTTTCCGAACTGTATTTGCTATCACTTCAATAATCAATCCTTTTATATTATCTTAACATGCATTATATCACCTATTCCTATAATTAGACCGACAGTACATTTCCATCTTGTTTCATATCATTAAATTTAAGTAATTTCATGTTCTGTAAGCAATACAAAAAAGCAGAAGGCCTACCACATGCTTTGGCAACTAGCTGTGTAATAAAATCAACATTGTCGTACTGCTTCGACATAACTGCCGATTTTAGATATTTCTGCACCAGTCCAGCATCCCGCAGATCATCAGCTTTCTTGACAACTAGTGATGGCAATATTTCCAATGTTTTATCTACCGCATTTTCATATCCATTAGCAATCTCAGACGGACTCAAACCCTACAAATTTAGCAATTTGAAAGAACAGTCTATTGTCAAAGAAGATCATTGCTAGTGCTTTTGCGATTGAAATATGGATTATTTCCAATCAATCTAGAACTTCCTAAGCTTGCTAAGATTGTAATCTTACTATTACGGACAAGTTTACTCTGGATTCATTTTCCCTAACTGTATGGCCAACTTGCATTACCAATTCAGAATAGTCAAGTTAGTAGCTAGTCAAAATCAATCTGATAATTCCGATGAGTCTAAACAATCACCATGTTTAACAACTGAGACGCATGTTCCAGCAATGCAGCACCAAAAATTACCACCGTATTTGTGCCATCACCGATCTGTTTCTCTTGCATTTGGGTGGCCATAACAAGCATTTTGGCTGCTGGATGTTGCACTTCAAGTTCTTTCAAGATCGTTCCAGCATCGTTCGTCACAAACAACTTCTCGATATGATTAATCAACATTTTGTTCATACCTAAACATCTGCCTCATTTGATATGGTCACATAAATTATAATTTCAATTGCAATCAAAAAATTCGGCCCATGTCTAATTACATTAATAATTTGAATACATTGATTGAATTATTATAAGATCATTACCGCTTGGCCCAAATGCTGACTGGACCTGAGAAGAGAGTTCGACGCATGCCTCAATATTACGTTGTACAGCTTCTTCAGTACCTTTGAAATGCTGAAAATCATTCCAAAATGCATCAACATGTTTAAAAAAAGCAAAGAAGACAAAGGAAAATGGCAAAAGAAATAAATGGAGATTTGAAAGCTTTATAATAAATACCTGTGCACCTTCTTTCAGAAATCGAGCATAACCAGATTTCGGAATTATCATAGCCATTTCGTCTGTCTGAAAAATGCAAATAAAAATTGGCTACGGTAAAAGCATAATGTCGAAAGAGCTGTAAAAGCATATCAACCACATCCAAAGAAAATTTCAGGTTAATGCATCCAACAACCTCAAAATCGTCATTTCCTAAGCGCACTTCAGTATCCTACCCTAACGATTGGACAAACCGCAAAATGCTGCTCGGCCCATAGCTGATAATCGAGTAGCAAAATTGATGTGGAAGCGCGTTCGCTCGGGTGTTAATTCCCGGGATTCACCGGGAGGGTTGGAGTAATTGGTTTCTGACGTGGATTAGTTAAGGAGTAAATTGAATGCTGTGCTGCATTCTTACCTAGTTCCTCAAGTAAGGACCGTTATAGGATAAGCCTCATATTAGTGGTATGCCTTTAAGAACGCACACATCTACAAACGCATCTATCCAAATACGGCTCGAAGTGAAAGGGATATTTCTAGCCTTTGCTTAATCGCCGATGTTAAAAGGACCAGCAGATGATAATTCAACTTTGTTGATTTAGTTATTTGTCATAGAGCTATGGAACGAACCAGAAATGATTCTTTCGAACATTTTCCATCTTTATTTTAAAGATTTATCTCTCACAAATCAAATCGTATTAGTAAATTAGCATATAAATCATAAGAAAATTTTCATTTGCTATGTAAAACTCTTCAACCAAATGAGTAAAAATATTTCATAGATTGTGAAGCAACTATCATGAAACCCGAAAAGAGGACAAGATTGCTTGGCTAATTACAAAAATTTTAAAATTCATTGGTAAAAATTAGCCAGTCAATAAAATTAGTAATTCCATGCTTTTAAAGATAATCAAATTCAAGTTGCATGTGATTTACAAAATTCTAGGCTACGTAGTGGAGATTGTCATGGCGTTGTCCACCGCAATATTTAGTAAAAGATAGCACTTCGCAGCAAAAGGATACTATTGACGGGCTTGTAGATCAACATATTTAATCTGATTTAATCCAACAAACACTAAGTGCATGCATGACCTACAGATGCGTGCAGATGCGTGCAGGTAATATATTTCAGATAAATTTGTTCTTTCAATTCTAAATTGATTCTTCTATCATTAAAAAATCCTTGTCTTTATTTTCATAAGAAGTTTCGAAACCGATCTTACTATTCATTGTTTCTACAGCAATGCTTGTTTCGGAAGATTTGAAGCTTGTATCATTTTAATTGGTACTAATTCAATGTCAGAGTACGTAACAGAAATTATGAATGGTTCCTTTACAGAAGCTTTCAAGTTGGCACTAAAACGCTGAAGGATTCTATTTCTAGAAAAAAGAGGATTCTATTTCAATCTCTAGGCAATTCGATATTATCTGACGAAAAAAAAAATGGAAAATTCTAAACATAAATTGATGCGTTGAAAAATGCCATTTAAATACTCTGCAAAAAGACAAAATATGGAAGCAATTTGAACTCTGATTTGCGAAATAAAATTAATACAGCGAAAAATAGTGACGATATTATGGCACAGAAGTGGTCATTTTCCAATTATTGTGTTGTTTATCAACAATTTAAATTATGATTTTGAGACTTTTTGGAGTTCATAGTTCAGTGAATTGTCTTATGCATAATTTCGTCGAAAAAAACCAGTCACAAGTGTGACAGATGAGGAAAAAGTGGGTACATTTATATGGAAACGTGCCTATTCGAATGCAACGTTGTGTCAAAATTTCAAATCAATCGGTGAAAAGTTGGAACATTGTGTGACAAGTAACAAACACATTTACATATTTTACATTTTTATTTATATAATACTATTATATAATACTATTATTTATATAATACTATTATTAGAATTTATCATAAGTAAGTGATCTTCGGCAATATGTACAGGTACCATAGAAGAAGATAATACATAAATTTGAAATTTTAATCAAATTTATGCGTTGCTCGAAGTATATTAAGAAGGAATTGTATGAAAGAGGTCAAATCAGGATCAGAATTAAAGTAGTACCAGGAATAGATATTGGGACTGAGTATGAGAGAGAGAGAGAGTTGCTGTTATCATCATATCATTGATCATCGTTTTATTTTTATTGGTTAGTTGCTACATTTCACGAAATATGCAGTATGAAGAAAGAATTGAAGTCTCATTTTTGATGCTTGACGATGATCAAAATGAATCACAACAAAGAGAACTGAGGAAAATCTCAAATATTTCCATTTCCTCCAAATGTCTTCTGTCAATTTTCATAAGCCAAATATGATATAATTCGCCAATAGCTGAACAATCAGCTGCATCGTATAACCTGGAACGAGAAAATGATGATGATGATGATGATAATGATGATGATACTTTGTTTCAACCAGTAATTTTATCAATTTAATACTGTTAACAATTGTCTACGCTTTAAAAGATGCATCATACAGTGACAATTCATGGACAAATACTTCTGCTACTACTGCCACTGCTACTGCTGCACTGCAGGACTAGCAGTGGCGCAGTGCAGAAGCAGTTAAGGAATTGTAGGAACTTCTCCTGAAACTTTCATTGAAACTGACTCATTGGAGGCATAATGCCAATACTCGCTCCAGCCGCCGGAGTAACTGTTCTGCCTTTCGCATCTCCGGTAACCATATACATCTCCATAGCCGCCTCTTTTGTTGCTGCCTCGGCTGCCGGTTGTGCCTCCGCCGCTGCAGTTGCTGCTCCTTCGGCGACTGCTTCTGTCGCTTCCGCCTTCCCGGTTGTTTGCGCTGCTGGTTCTGTTGCTGCTTTTGATGCATACATTGCGCTTGTTTCACTTGCTGCTGCTTTGGACTGTGCCTCTGTCCCCTCACCTGTTGCTACTGCAGTTCCTGCTGAAATAAAAGGTGTCGTTACAAGTTTGATCTCTGATCAGGCTAATCTTCGCTATTCTCCTTCAAATCGAAACTCTTCTCGTTGCTGAAGAAGAAGATAGTTTCATTACCTTCCTGCCCGTAATTTCCATTTCCGCACAGCAGAATGAACATCATAATGAAGAGAGCCGTAGAGAATGCCATCGGTTAGGTAATGAATAATGACAGATCAAAGAAATCAATCATTTTTATATTCCTTCCAATCGCTTATCAAATTTGCATAGTTGATGAAAATATGATTATTATCATATCTGCAGTTGACATCAATTTCAGTGCATTTAGATTTTAGAATTGATGATGAAAAATGCAAGCAATAATTTGCAAAAAAAATGGAAGCATCAATGAGGATAGCGTATATTCTCATTTCATTCGTATCTTCTGTTATCTGAAGCAACGGTTTATTAACATAAAAGTTCCATTCTTCCCATCTCCAAATAAGCAAAACGCATGGCTATTATAAATGAAGGGTTGGATTATAAGATGTTTAACACGTCAAAAATTCTTCTCTTTATTGTCAGTTTGGCTAGTGCCATGTTTTTGGTTCCTAAAAATTTACGGATTCGCAAAAATTGCGAAAGAAGAATCTCGAAGAATTTTGAAAGTAGAATCGTTGGTGTGAAGGGAAAGTTCCCTGAAACCATAACACTACCATACAGCTCTTTAGCTAATTTCGTTATAAATTTCTTCCAGATGGAGTATTGTGCTTACGCTATCATTCCTAGGCCTTATATCATTTGCTGTACTATCCTTCTTCCTAACTATCTGTTTTATCAAAACCAGACAAAGCCAAGCAATGGAGCAACAAAATGATATTGTATCATCTGATCAACAAGTAATGATTACTTTCAAATCTGTCAAATTGCATCTTTTAAATCTCTTAAAAATCATGCTGACCTTGTCAATTTATCATAAAAGGCCTTAGGCATTCTTACAAAGTTCTGACTGTTTCTTCGAGAATAACAGAATAATTCAAGCATCTCTATTTTTCATTCTGCATATTGCTAATACTCATTGTTGGAATAAAAGAAGTCCAAGGATATTTGTAAATTTGAAATTTTGAAATTTAAAAAGATTTATTTAGTATTGCAATATGAAAGGTTTCATTTTTTTAACATTACAAAACTTTTGACAACAAAGAATGTCAAACAGGGCAAACTCTTTCAGATTCGAATAACAGATGACAAGAAAGAGGAAAGCTTGATGGACAGTGTACAGTCAACACAAAAATCTGTCAACGATATATCAACGATGAATAGAATGAAACACTGTGATATCCAAGCTGATAGTAATGGTATTCTTGCAAATAACAAAACAAGAGCTGACTTCAGAATGTATTGACAATGAGAAGGCGATTCTTTGAATAATCATTGACTTGGCAAAATCATTTAGTTTAGCAAGAAGCATATTGATTTACTTGCTGTTTTCAAGTTGTTAGTGAAATTTACTTAAGTTCCAATCATTTCAACGATAGGTAAGGTAACGAACGCAGCAGAACCCCAATATAATTTATATTGGAACATCCTTTTTAAGAATAAAAAATTAAAATAACACCAAAGTTTTTCCAGTCGTCTAAACAAGTTTTCGAGCTTAAATATATTGAAGACATGTGAAATAATTAAAAGTTTTTTTAAGGAAAACATGTGATGAGTTGTAGTATAAGTGAAATTAAACAGATGAGGAATTTAGACCACGTGGTTTAATGATTCCAAACAAGTTATGGTCAAAGTAGTCTTCATTATGAGAATTGGGTGTACTTAAAATATACGCCATCTCTCATTTCAACATAAGGAGAATTCGTTTTCGCTAATTATCATGTATGAGATGTGCTCATTTTAGTTATAAATGAAAAGCGAAATGCTATTCCTGAAAATATCTCGAATGATTTGCAACTCGAACTCAAAAATACCACTTCGGAAAAAGTAATATTTTTCATTAAAAATTACAATTTCAAATTAAAGTCTTGAAAATTTGTCGTAGAACTTCTAAAATTCAAGATTAATTCAAAGCATCAGATTTTAAGTTATGTGTTTAAGCGTATATTACGATATGAATAGAATGGATGAGATTTTTAAAGAGAGTTAGATTCTTCAAAATTTCTATAAAACACATTGTGCAATCATCATTTCTATTTAGATTCTAATTTCTATTATTCAGAGATTAGCGCTAATTGTGCTATTTGTAGAATGAAAGAACTGCTGGCAATCCAAATATGCTATTGCAAAGTTTACACTCTTCAGTATATCAAAGTGTTCCGAAAACTTCATCAGTAATTGTAAAGGAGGAAGAAAGAACGGGAAGAGATGGAAATGGAAATCAATCATCGTATCAAATCACGTATGTCATTCAAGAATTTTTGAATAATGACATTAACGAGAGATATCGAGTGCTTTCCTTTAATTCTGAAACTTTGCTGAAACGAAACATTCAACAACTTATTCCATCTATACAGCCATTTTTCGTAATCTGTTTCAAATTAGTACGATCCCTTTTAATCTAAGCTATGATCATTTGTTGTTTCAGCAGTTATCAATTATTATATTTCAGTTCAACACTGTTCACTGGAAATCCGGCATTGACGTTAGAGATGCCATTAACGGATATGATAAATGCTCAAGAAATTTCCAATAATTTTTCGTGTGAGTTAATTTCATCTCATTCGACGACAAAACATAGCTTTCCATTACCAATAAGGTTTGGTTTACTTCTGATTCATTTAAATGTTTATTATTGCTACTCAATCAGTATAATCATAATCATCCTAAAGACCAGAGTGTAACATCTCAACAAATTAAGAAGCATTATTCAGTTGTCTCATCTGAGAATGGGAAGTATAATTTTTATCTCACTTTCATAAAAATACTAAATCTTTCTAGTTTCTGAATTGTTCGCTTTTCTTGCCATCTACATAATAATTCGAAGGACTATTCCAGAAGCTTATCTGTATCATTCACCAACCAACATTCTAATCGAAATTGGATAACTGAATTTCCTAGGAACTTTTAATGCATGAAAAAATTTGATAATTTTATATTAGTGAGATAAAAGTTATTCTTCTATTCTTGTCTGAATTGCATCATGTTTATTATATTTTCCTGTATAATCATTTAATGACTGATACAAATATTTTGACAAAACACTATAAAATACAATTAAAAATTCTATATGCCTAAGAAGAAAGGAATCAAGAGTACTTAACATTGTTAGAATAAATACATAAAAGAGTAATAAATTTAAGAAATAAATTTAGCAATAAATTTAAGAAGCAATAAATTTAATTATAATGCGAAATCTCAACAATTGATTATCGGATACTTTAATAACCTATATAAATAAAAATATAAATTTCCTTGTTCATTTTCACATAATGTTTCCAATTCTTCACCGACTAATTTGGAACTTTGGTAAAACCTTGGATTTGAATAAACGCGTGTTTCTGTATTGATATATTTTTTTTTCTTTACCTGTCACACCTGCACAGGTAAAAGTAAGTGAGTGGACTGAATTTGTTGGTCACATCTACTTTTCTGCATTGTTAATTTTTACACTACTTTCCAGATTCTTCACTTGTTGATTTGAAAATTTGCTACAACGTTACATTCGAATAGGCGCGTGTTTATTTAAGGACCGTGAAAGATTTAAGATTTCGAACAAACGAGCATTCACATTTTTATTTATAAAGATTAGCTGGATTAACCACACTTCCCATGTCCGGGTTTAATTGATATAAAATGAAAATGCGTTCAGCTAATATTGTCAAGTAGCGATATTTTTATTAAATGCAGAAAGTTCATGGTTAAATAATAATGCGTAGCGTATTCTAGTAAGTATAATAATGTCCAAAAACTACTGTGGGTAAGATTGAGTATCGATACATCCATTGAGACATCACGATGGTAACAATATCAATTACCGATACTTCTTTTTTTATTCCAAGATTAAAAAAATCATTTCCACATTGAAATCGACATTAAAATTTCAAGAAACTCAACAGAGGAGAAGTCTGAATACACGGAATTTACAATCCCGGAATCCCAGATCACTCCATCGAAATCGCTGATGACTGAAGGTCGATAGCTTTCCAAATCAGTACTTATAATTTCCAAAGATTACAATTTGCTTCTCATTATTTGAACCAAGTTTATAATGAATACGTATCTCCAACTATTTATGCTGATAATATACAATGTTTTTAGGTTCCTTAGCACAAAAACACTTTTTCTTTTTTACAGTTTTTAAAACTACGATTTTAAATTATAAATACAATGATGATTTAAATATATGTATCACTTCCTCAAATTTTAACTAGAATTTTAAAGGAAAAAGAAAACTGTAGTTCTAATCACAAACATTGACTGGTAGCAGATGAATAGAAGAAGGAAATCCTTTTTCTATCAATTTAGGAATTTACGAAGCTTTCTAGCAAAACTGGTGATAAAGCAAAATTACAATGTAGTATGTAATTAAAGACAGAAGGAACTTTAAAAAAAAAAAGAAATTTAAAAAAGAAATTAATCTTTTGAGGCACTATAGATAATTAGGAAAGAGAAACATCACCATATCTTGCAATTCAGCATTCTGGACGTTAACATCTAGAAATTGAACAGTTCTCTCTTTCTCTTTCTCTCTGCGAAATGCCTTTTTAAATGTACCATTTTAATCATCATTGATTATTATGAAGTTCTGTTAATTGCAGAATGTTAACAAAGAAGAAAGAAAAATGGATACCCTTCTTTCTGTTTTTCCCATCAAATATATTTTATGCAAATGGATACCACGCTATAGTTCGTATAATACTCAAATAAAAAAATACATCAAAATTATAATATACACTATTGATAACATCGCAAGTGAAGAAAAAAAAATGAGAAATGAATCACACCAATATTCTTATCCAGGGAAGACTTCAACAATAAACTTTTAAAATGATACGCACTAATAAATATACATCACGAATGTTTTCTAGTTTCCACAGGTATAAAAAATGCTAAATTATATACACTAATTTGATATTCCTCTATTACCGAGACACAGCATATGTAATAGAGATGAAAGGATTTCCCATTATCAAAGAAATAAGAAAACAGCGATAAAAATTGATTATTCAAAGAGCAAAAAAAGCTCATGAGACTCATAAGATACCCAAAGATTCATTTTAATGTTAAAAATATATATATATATATTCAGAGTTAGATTTAAACATGGATAAACATAGAATAACTAGAACGGAAATATCAAATCAATAAGGTAGTAAAAAGTTAAATATTACAATATTATTTGAAGATATATAAAAATGAGTTTTCATAGTTTGAATGTTGCTAAATTTTCCAATAAACAATTTTATTTTACCGGGATATTTGGCATTCAAATTACTGTAAAATTTAATAACCATTTAATCTCTATCAATTACAGACATTTGAAACAATACCGATTGTAGAAATCACTCTCTCCTCCTTGTTTTTACACGTGCTCCACTAGTATTTTCACTTTCATCGGTTGTGCTGCTACTTAAATCAGATGTACGCTTTCGCTCTGAACGTGTTGATCGGATGCTCTGAAGTAAATTGTTTTTGTTTAGACATAATCAGTTTAGCTTACGATAACTAGATTCTGAAAGCTTGATCACAAATGTTATTGCTATAATGCGTGAGAAGAAATGAAAATTTCACACTTAACTTTTCAATTTCTACATTTTATCGATTGGATGTAATGTTAGTAATTATAGAAAATTGTAATCGTAATGCTTGTAATTATAAGTCAAACAATATTTTTATTACCTTAGAACACACCATCATATTAGCAAGAAAACAGGAATTCAGAGTACCTTAAATTTTAGCGAAGGATCAAGATGTGACTCATAATAAGCTAGCCTATTATAGTTGCGCTTCTCACAAATAATTTTAATACGAATGCCGTGAGCACAGCAGGAAAAGATCCTATCATATTTGATTTTTGCTGTTTAGAAATCCTGCAGTGAAAATATGCAAACTTTACCGATGTTGAACAAGATGGATTATTCCCCCAATTTGATTGTAAATACCTTAACAAAAGTGGTTTCATATCAAAAATTATCCGTTTTTCATCATCTGTTTGTTGAGTGACGCGATCCACCACTGGCTTTCCACTCTGAAAAAAAAAAAAAAAAAAAGAAAAAAAAGGAAAAGAAATCATCAGTACGGCAAACCTTAACTTTTAATTTCTAATAACTATCACTGCCGCATGACGCTTAATCAAATATTAGAATCCTAATGAAAGCAAAAACTTAAATTATTTTTTGACAGAACAACCACAGAAAAGGAAGTCTTGGTAACTAGTTTTTTCTGAAAGGTGGAAAACAGCAGATGGTTCTGAAGTTTGGCCAAAAACAGAAATAGGTTAAAGCATCAAAACTGAATATCCTTCATATTATCTCAAGAGATTGCTGAATATCACAATCACTTTGTAATGTCTTAATGAACTTCGATTGATGTTATGAATTTTACCCTGCATCATAAATTTTTTAATGTTGCTTCCCACCAATCAATCAGTAAACAAAAATCTAGTTACTTGTTTCAAGAAAGACGAAAAATTAGCTTTGTTACGCGATGGCAAATCCTTCAGAAAATCAGCAACAGACATTTTCTAAAAATCGGAAAATTAATAAATTGAATAATGACAATTACTTCCTTTAACTTGTTGATAAGTAAGTATGTAAGTGATAAACAAACTGAATGAGCAACCAATGAATTAGAAAATGGTGTTCTTGTGAACAATGCAAACCCATACATAAATATGTAACAGCAATTTCATCGTCTAAAAGTATCAAAATCTGCCTCTGCCCTAAGATGATTGGTTTTCATTAAAAAAATTCGAGAAATCTTGACTTTAAAAACATAAATCACGATAAATACAAAAAATAGATGGAATGTACTTTCTCGTTAATTTTCCCGTTTGGATGCATATCGTGCTTCTTCAACTTATAATAGCAGTTTTACGCATTTTTGGAAGACTTCAAAAATTGCACGCAATCATGGCAATAAATCAAAATCGAAATTAATTATAACTCTAAAGTCATCGTTGAAAAGACCACATTATTTATAAATGGAAATCTTTTCAAAATGTATTCAGGAAAACAAAACCACAAAAAACGACCGAATCTTATAAAAAAATTTATTGGAAAGAAGATATCAAGGTATATCAGTGATAAAGCCATAAATTTGTAATGATGATAATTTTCATGAAATAATGACATGTAATTTCTCTACTCTCCTTACTAATTAAAAATAGATGGAAGTTAAAAACAAGTTTTGCTTTCACATATTTTCTTTGTACAATCAGTCTTGGTCACTTCACATTATTTCGATCAAAGGCATCAAATATTTATTGAAATTGTCCATGATTAAAGTAACTATGGAATGTCACAGATATTATATTACGAAAGTAAAGTTTATGAAAAATAGGAACAAAAACTTGAGCAAATAACGTTAATTTTTTTCTCAACAATTCACAGATTTAACAGTAAAGAAACTTTAGAAAAACTTATATTACTAATTACACTTAATAAAATTCATGAGATGTCAATCGACGCTCTAAATTAACGATTTTGATTCCATAATTCATTCAATTGATGAGATTCCAAATTTCCGATGATATTCAAAAAGCCTCGTAGAGATTTGAACTGAAAAATCTGTTTTTTTTTTTTTTTATTTTTCACAACAAATCCAGTAAAATTCAGTTATGTAAATTAGGGAGCTCTCAAAACTTTGGTAAATGGCTCCATCATCTAAGGGCAAAACTGAAAAGGAGCGAGTAATTTATATTGCATAAAAATCATTATAAACATACCATAGAAAATCATTTAAACATCATTCACTGTTCCCAGTTTGATTTTGCCTTCTTCTCCAGGTTTGAAGGGCGGCAAGCCCCAATATGGACAGGTTGAACAGCGAAACGCATCCCCAAGACCACACTGGAAATGAAAAAAACTTGATTTATTCTTAATTTTATCGTTAAAACGAAATATTTTATAATATAATTATGATGAAATAAAGTATTTTGTATAAGAGAAATTTGCAATATTTTTCAGACAAATGAATCATTTATCCATATCTCTGTACAAAGGCTTCTGTTTTTTCATCATTTGAACTGCTAATAGAACTCATATGCATTATCTGAAATGTTGAAATCCATGTTAAATGTCTGGAATATTGCAAAAACTAAAGCTTACTGTAAGCATTGTCCATCTCTTATCCTTTGTCTTGATAACTAAATCTTTGTATAATTCACATTTTGCAAACTACCACCCAGACTAAGGACTATCAGATATAAAAAGGAGATTCTGGCGATTATTTAGTTTTTCAGTCAGTCCTTCACTCAAGTTATTCAACTCACTCAAACCATTCAACAACCATTACTTTCCAATCCAGTCCAACTTCTTGGCCCATCTCTACTATAATGAAATGATCAATTGCAATCGTGATATTATCTTTTATTCTGTCTTGTGATATAGACAAAAAATCAATACTCCATTATTCAATAAAATCTCATCATGATTCGTCTCTGCCACAATATAAAAATTTTCCGCGTAGATTTTTTTTAAATCTTCGAATAGTTCTAATCATAAATCTTGAAGTAAAGCCAGATGGCATCAATTTTACTTTGTAAGAGAGAGAATATATAATATGGATAATAGAAAACTGACATTTCCACATGATGACTTGCCAGGTTTTATTTGTGCTGTCACTTTTTCAGATTCTATTATCTCAGCCAATCCACAAGTACAGTTTTTACATGGCCTTCTTTTCTTTACTTCATTCGAGGTATCAAGTTTTCCACCGAAATTTTCTAAAAATCTTATTTTGCTAAAAAATGTCAAGATATTATATTTTAGTCAATAGATATCTAATGAAAAGAGGTGATTGAAAAGTCTGAAAAACCGATACTTATGTATATTCCATATTTTACCTTTCACTGTCGCTACAGTAGGTTTGGCATAATCTTCTTCTTGTAGCAACGTGTCTTCATCAATCAAATCATCGTCGACCACATTTACGTTCCAAACGTTCGGTTTCTTACTTGAATATGGCAATTTCAATGGTACTACAGCACCCACACTGATATTTGGCTACAAAATATCAAATATCAATCAAATTAAGAACAACTGGCTGTCTTTGCTAAAAAGAAATGAAAAAACTGCTAATGCAAACAACAACAATTTTAAAAAGATTCATCGGTTATGTCAACAATGACATGGAGCAATGACTGATGTATTTCAAAACATAGTGACACTTAATATAATTCGAGCACTGCTTGACATGACAGAAAAACAAGCTGAAAAAACTGCTACGGCAGTCAAAAAAGATTCCAGAACAGTCACTGAATTTAAAGATTAATTGACTATCAGTTATCTCTTACATACAGCTCATAAATGCTGTTCTGTTGGGATAAAAAAATAGGATAGCATTTATGACAACGGCATATCTTTTTTCTGCTAATGTATACTCGACAAATCTTCGACAAGCTCTAATACAGAAAAATAAGCATTAATGACGAATGAGGCGGAAGATCAAATTGGCAAAGATTTTTTGAAAAATGGAGCTATTTAAATGTTAAATTTCATTCACAAAAAGGAAACCTTTTTGCAATCATATGCTTTCCATATACCATCACTAACTTTCATGACATCCAGGAATCCAGCTAGTTTTATCTCCCGCAAAACTTTTGCTTCATCAGCATCTGAAAAAGTCCACGACCAAGAATACTTCGCATAAAAGCGCTCAATGGGATCAACAAAAAAAAGAGTGAGATGAAGCTGCTGAACTGCAATCAAAACTTTATTGTGCAAAACATACTTTGCACAATTACTCTCGCTCTAGAATTAGGCTTCGTTGCTAGAAAAGCTGATCGAAGTAAGCGCTCAAGTGCAGCACCAAATGTAACAACAATAATGCCATTATATATTTCCTTTTTGATATCTGCTTCTAAAAAATTAATAGATCATTGAATAATAAATCTGAATTTATTTTAACTATGAAACATGATTGAGATTAATTATAATCGAGAATTTTTAGTGAAATCCGATCTAAAATTTTCAGGTTAAAAGCTATAATTGAACGATTTTAATTCCAAAATTTTATTTGACTTGAAATAATTCTAATCAGAAAACTATATACAATGCAATCACTTTAAAAGACGTAAACCATAATTGTGTGTCATTTTCTGAACAGAATTATTTCACTTCTCAATTCTTTATAAATTTCATTTTCTAGATCATTCACAGAGCATCCTACTTGCTGCTACAACTACAACAATTTTGGAATTTCCAAGCATACATTATTTAAAGGTAAAAAATTAATATACTTAGTAGCAGATAACGAACGGAAGCCACTGCAAAATAGTACAGGAAAAATTACATGAATGAAAAATTTGTAAGCATTGAAATAAAGTGAAAGTTAAAATAGAAGAAAATAGAACAGATAACCGACCAATCTGTTCATCTTTTGAAACAAGCACAGTTAGTTTCTTAAATCGTGTCTTCAATTGCTCCATGATAATATTGAAATTATCGAATAACTCTAGAAAGAAAGAACGTATACTCATATTTGAAGATGTGGTAAGATGAATAAGAAAGCTGTGAATTTCAATTTTAAAATTTGAAATTAAAGTATGATCATCGAACATTCACAAAATAAGAGATCTGAAGTTCCTGGTTTATAGCAAAAGCTAAGAATAATTTTTTCAATTTTCCAACTCATTTTAATATATATCCGAGCAATCACACTTTTTTAACAGATGAAAATATTCCTATCTTTTGATTAAGGATGAATTCTAGAAGTATGAAAAAATTTTCTTTTTTCTGCACTTAATATAAGATGCGAGTATAAATGTTCTTTTCGCGAATGTTTAGAATTGATTGTCCTATTATCTCAATCATAAATCCGAAAATTGCCATAAAATTTTTAAAAAATGTATATAAAATCTTGAGATAAACAAAAATATATTCAGTGTATCTTCGATGTAATTTCTTCGGCCATACGTAAAATTTGTCTTTTTATTTAAATGGATGTCTGTGTTTCTCTTTAGACATACTAGGCTAACGAAATTTTGCAATATACCAGAAAGTTATCACACAATATCACATTCTATGCACATAAATATCACCACTTTTTCACAACTTTTTTATACCATATCTAAGTGAATTGAAAATTTCAAATTTTATTGCTCAATAGTCTTATAGCAGATGGTAGTGAAAAAAAATGATCGCACAAAGTCCCAAAAAAATTTCGATTGATCCCAGCAATAAAATTGGACAGGCTTATGGAGAGAGTTCCTGCCTTGTGCCAATAATGTTTGGTGTGGTGGATAGCAGCACAATGTAAGAGTATTGTCAGCAATGTGGAGTTAAGATTTCAAGTGTAGAAGGTAAGCTTTCGACAAGAAGTTGCAAGATACAGCATTTTTAATTCACTTTGAGGCGCAAAAGCTTCGATTAACATTTAAAGCAACAAAAAAGGGAACCCATGACTACTTTTGATTTTCTTATAAATAAAATAATAGAAAATTTCCTATCTTAATTAATGAAAGTTATAAAGAACAGTAATCCAACCTTCCGTATTTGCATCTTGAAGAAATAGGATTTCCGAATTCGAGTCCGCTGTAGTAAAAAAAAGATTCAAATCCATCTGAAAAATACTAACAATTTTAGAAAAACAAAAATCAAAAATTAAAGTGGCACTGGAACTGACAAGAAGTAATAAAAGGAATTTCAAAATCACTGCTAGCTCTAATTTAAAAAAAGTGTTACGTTTAAAAGCCAGGCCGTCATTTAAATTTTCGTTCACTAAGATACAATGGAAAGTTAAAATTCGGACAATCAGAACTGGAAGAAAACGAATCGAGGAATACAGTTTATCAAGCACATGATGTTATAATTTTCAGCATATCAGGTAACATATCAATGTTCAGTAGAAATACCATGAAAAAAAAAATGATTTGAGAGAGATTTCTGCATTTCATAAATCTATACAAAACTATCTGATTGGAACAAAGATTATGACCATTCATAATCGAATAATTCTACGCAACCAGAAATAATTATGTTTTATTATAAAAATTCAAAGCAATAGCAGCGATAAAATTAAGTTGTACAAAAAAACAGCTGAATACTCACAAATATTGAAGAAAATATGACCAAAATTATTGGAAGAGGATATCTAAAGTAATAGTAAAAAGACAGGACAAAAGCAAAGATGTACACAAAAAATCCATTCCCGTAAAGAATATAATACTAAAATTCTAAAACTGATAAGAAATTCGAGTGAAAAATAAGTATTATAAAAAATGAGTATAAATAACATGTTAAAGTAATCGATATAAAAAATTATTTCTTTAGCTGTAGAGAAACCTCTACTTTCAGATATGAATAGCCAGATCAACAGCGGGAATGAAACATAATTTTGATTGTCTTGCAGATCAAATTTCTTGATTATCCTGTAGATTAAAACTATTTTTAAAAAACAACGATATTTCACTTGGAGTAAGCAAATAGCAGTTAGAAAAGTTTGTGCAATCTATCGATATATAAAATTATAAAACTGATTCAAAGATAATAATCAAAATAATTTCTTAAGAATCAAAAATTTTGACTCCACGATTTTTGAATCTGGTATGTTGCATTTTTTGCAAAAAGACTCATCTCATCTAATGAAATCTTTTCTAAGTCTGCTTGAATATAATTTCCGATTTCCTAATAGATTAAGAGTTGATCACGAATCGAAGTTAAACTCTTAATCTTTTACTAAAGTTTTCGCAGAGAGTATAAAAATGTTGGAAATAAGCTTCTAGATAACTTATCTTCAATGGATAAGATTTCAAATTAAGCGCATAAAGTTATTAGAAGAATTGAAAAATTCCAAAACACCTTATAGCACAGAACTTTCAGTAATATTCTATACATCTTCTAGTTCTTTATCAACTATCACCATCATTACCGTTTCCAGTGTTCTCCATCTGGTTTTTTTCTGAACAAAGGATCATCAAAATTCAGTTGAGCCTCTGAAACAATGCTTTCTATGTCACAAATTTCATCAGTTCCACAGGAAATTGTAAAGCTAAAATGACAAATTTTTTGATCAAAAATACAATAATGAATTAGAACATGAATAAGCAGCTTTTCCTGGCAAAATTTCTAAAAATAGACTTTGAAAAACGAACAAGAAAAATTCGGGAACTCAGTTCTGGCATCAAGTGACTGTTTTTCCGACTGTAGCGGTGGAGCAAGGAAATCAAGTTGGTTCTCCTGAGCTCTATTTTCTGAAAACCAATTTTTACGAAATTCAAAATTCAATGTGAATATCTTAATAGGTAAGTCAGCAAACTAGAAAGAAATATGCTGATTTTTCTGTAACACAATTTCGAAATAGCGAGTTTGTTATTGTCTGCTTTATAATTCCCAAACTTTAGAAAATGGAATAAATGAAATACCATCTAATAATTGCTAGCAATGATGGAGTTGGTCAGAAAAATAGACAAAAAATACATTATAACATACGCGAAACTGAAATGATTGTACCAGCATGAAAGTTACTGGAATTCTTTACCGTGGCAATAATATGCTGTGAAATAACAGGCTCTGGCAAAACGTTTTCTCGCTAGAACAACTCAAATTATTTGTTAATCAGAATCATGGAATGAGGATACAAGCGAATAGTTGTCAATCTTGACTTTATTTAAAACTAAAACCATATGTCGTAAAATTTCATAACAATTCATAAGAAAAAAAAAGTGGAAAAATTTACATTTGTGAATACATTGAGAGATGGAATATGCTTAATTTTCCTTACCATTTTTTCACCTTGAATTGAGATGTTTCTGAGACTCTCTGCTTCATCAGCAATTTGAGTTATCGTCAGTGGTGAAGCGGTTAAATTGACCTCGTGGAGAATACTTTCTTGAGCATCTTCTTTGTCCAATCGCGTTTTCAAGCTGAATTAGATTGAGAAACAAAGATCACAAAAATAAAGTAAAAGTTAAAAAATTTTTCATTCTACCAACGAACAAGTTGCTTTTCAATATAATACTGCGTTCAGTGTAATATCATGCAAGAATGAAATCTTTATGCATTTAAATCATTCTCTTTGATAAATTCATTATTCAGTTCTAATTGCTCAATCTTTAAGAACAAAAATCCATCATAAATTGTACTGTGAATAACTCAAAATCACAAATTTAAACGAATTTAATTCGAGAGAAAGAAGGAAAAAGTAAAACCTTTCAACGATTTTGTTCGGTGTTTCCAACATATTTCCCATGGAAGTAAAATTTGCTCGCATAGTAGTGATTGTTAGTTTTGCTAGAGCCTAAATTTTGGTAAGTTTGTTTTAACAAGAACAACTCTTAATTTTGCAAGCCTTAATCTTATAATGAAATCTGTTAAATTAAATAATAAATGCAATAATTTGAAAACTAGTAACTTGAGCCTCTTTCTAGAAACTTATGCCATGTTCGATGTATAATCGTATAGGCAATCAAATCTTTTGATGATTATTTAACGAATTAGTGACATACCAATTCAGCTTTCATCGAAGCCATCGCGGTAAAACACATGCTGAAGAGTTGAATAAATTAAAAATTGCCAAACTATGAAACTTAATAACCCAGTTTCGTATTTAAAACCATTAAAAACATATGAAACTATTTAATCAATCGAAAATAAAAATGATAGCAATACTGAATAGCATAACATCCTCTAGATGGTTTACAAAAATGAGAAAAACTTTTTTTTCTTTTAACCAACAAATACTTTGATAACAACAATTTAATCAATGTATACATTGACTAGAACGAATTAAGAACTGATATCTTAAGGCATTTCCAGATGGCTGTTTATAACTTTTCTGATTTGTTGTATCAATAAAAGCATTGCACTAAAAGAACCTCCATTTATACAAAATCCAAAAATTCAAATGCTATTAGTAAATGAATCATAAAACTATAATATTTTCCATAGAAAAATAATAAATAAAAAAAAATTGGAAAGAAAAACAAACTTTTTATCATCCTGCAGTTGTTTTAAATTCATCATATAAGATAACAGAGTATTATTCCATTTCGCCAGTTTTCGAATGCATTCTATAAAAATTAATCCGTCAACAGATTATAGTCTATGTAAAAATGATAGGCATTTTGAGGAAGAAACTTCAAAAAACATGAAATTGTGAAATTATTGTTTTGATTTCATAGATTTTTCATCTTGAAATATCCCAATTAAAGAAATAATTTGTCAAATTTATCCTATCTTTCCTATTTCTAGTCAAAAAAGAAAACTTCCAACTCTTTAAAGAAAAGTCAACAGAAATAAAGATTTAAAATTGAACCTTTCTGACTCGAACGCAATTTTTTTAACTCATTTTTCAAACTGGCTTCCGAGCTTCTGTACTTTTCTAGTTCAGCTTTAAAGTCTGGAAAAGTGAAACATACATGAAAATGAAACATTCTTCCTGATGTGAACCGAAAAATTTTAAGTAAAAAATGATTTGCAAAAACTTCGATTTATAGAGATAATCGCAAATTTAACTACTCTAATGAAGACGCTCACTAAGCTAACAAAAATATTTGTACTGTAATTAAATAATCAAAAATTAGGTCCGAATGTACTCAATTAAATCAAAATATGACGTGACACGTTAATTTGTACCAACCAATGTTCTCCAATTTCACTTTAATATGTCGATTCCTTTCAAGTTCAATCTGATTACGTATATTGTATAGCTCTACATTCTGAACTTGATAAATGTAGAAAATGAAGAAGAAAAGCAGAAGACCCGTTAAGAAACCAAATAATGGTAGAATCCGAAACATCGATCCACCACCGTTCGCTGTAATTGGTCTGAAAATTTTTAGCTTTTATTGAAACACACATATTTAAAATATATTCATTAAGGTCCTCAACAGTGTCGACAACCGTTACATGATCATTTCACATTTGAAATTTTGATTTGGAGTAATGCCGTGGTTTTTATTTTTGATAAACAATTGCTCAGGCAAAGAAAGCAGTACAGAAACTATAAGTAACAAAATGAAACCATACAAGCCAACATTCATGGAACATCTGAAAAGATATCGATATTTATGCACATGACATTAAAATCGCCTTACCTCAAGAGTCCACGTTTTTGTCCATTTTGTCTTGAATACATCCCGTTATTTTGCGATCTCTGACCGCAATCACTCGTATAGTCACTACAAAAAATAATTATAAAATTGTAATATCACTAGATCTATATATCTCATTGTTGATACCAGTATTTAACAAACTTGCACTTATGAAAATTGGCCCGAAAATGTACTTAATTAAAATTTTCTTTTTGAAATGAATTTTCAACAGAGAAATTCAAAATTAAAAAAAAAAGCCATCTATTATGAATCCAAAATTTCGGATCTTTGACTTATATAATATTAATTGGAACATCAATTGCACGAGCCTTGCCATTCTCTTACAAACATCTTTTTCATTTGCTTTAAGCAACGAATGAAATAATTATGAAAAAATGTTGATAGTACGACTGTTATGCAGATTATTTGAGCATTATAAGCTGAACAGAATGTCTTAGTTTATTGGAATACAGCAAATACTACCTTTTATAATAAGCAAATACTATCTAGCAAATACTGCCCACGGCAAATACTACCTTATCCGAGAAAATAGCTTGAAGTCGATGAGGTAAACTCTAAAAGACCATATATTATTGCTTCGTTATCCTTATTTCATTTTTATATAATCATTATCGCCATCATCATTACAACTGTCGTTATTATCAGTTAAACGCTAATTTACACGGCTTTAACAGATATTTTGGACGAATTTCGAGCCATACTGGTAAGACACAATAAATCCAAAATTAATCTGAAATTAATATCGTCAGTACCAATGTTTAGCAATCAAGTTATTGAATCAAACAGCTTTATAACAAGAGAATGATTGCCACATCGATAATCAATTAGGTAACTTAAAGAAAACAGAATATAATATTTAATGACAGAAATCAAACTAAAAGAAAAAATTCAAGTTTAAATCTAACAGATGATAAGACGGCCAAAGAAATAATCATTTGAGAGGCTATAAAAAAGCAGTGATAATTATAATACTTCTAATCTGACCAAAGTGATAAGTGATAAATATTGATAATCACTATGATTAACCAGTCAAAACTGATTAGCTGATCAATACACATCAAAATATAACATAACAATATTGTTTTTGAAAAACGCTGTAAAGAGCAGATCACATCGTACCTGCTCGTAAATATTTAACGAGCCACAAGTGTAAGTGTTATCCCGTTCAACGGAATCCGGTCACTAATGGCGAGAAGATGCGGTGATTGATGACCCGAGATGGTTATCCTTTGACCTTTTCTTATTGCTCTTTTCTTCTAATTAATTTCAAACATCTTATGATAGTTTTTGAATTATTTCCATGTTTTTGTTTATTGTTTATTTGATCATTCATTAACATTAATGTTAACAAAAAAAAGTACCCAACTTCAATTCGGACAGTTGAATTTAACTAATCAGTGTTTATTCAGAGGTTGATATTGATAACAGTAACACTTTACAAGGATTAAATTCAACAGCTATTATAGTATTAGTGCACTGTTGTTCTTATTATTCTTATTGCTATTGCCATCGTTATCATCACTTTTTCTGTTATCATTATCATTATAATAATCATCGCCATCATTTATGGTGGCACGTATCGCTACTATTTGATCTTTTGAGTTAGAGAACCTAAATCCGAATTTTTTGAAACTTTAATTGCTGGAGCCAAAGATCTCTGAATCGATATTCATTGCCTTTTATTCTCATATATTTGCGGTTCGTGATAATAGAGTTAACCATTAAAGTTCCGCAATTGTTATTCTTCCTATCCCGATCACGTCTCACTCTTTCTTTTTTTTTTGAACTCTTTTAGTATTACATCAACTGCTTCCACTCCACTGAGATAATTGTCGCTTTTTCCCTATAATCACCTAATTGCAGATTTCAAATCTTGTTTTCTGTAATTTTTCCATATGACTTCGATTATTTAACAATATCATTCAATCTGATCCTCAAGTTTTTTTGTTTATAATCCCAAGATACTCTGAATTCTTCATTTTCATTTTCCAATACTCTCTCATGCTGTAGCTTGATTACGTGTATATTCATAGTCATGTATGCGAGATTTCTACTGATAAGGTGATTAGTGATTTAGTGTATCCTCATATAATTAACAAATTGTTATCAATTGTTTTTACCAATTTTTATTTTGAGAGAACTTTGCACTATCCTAGATCCTTTGTCAATGGTGTTAATTCTTCTGGTTATCAACTACAACCATTTTGTTCATTTGTCTATCGGTAATCCAAATAATGATTATATATTTGTTTATTTTCCCATCTTTATCGTTATCACAAACTTTAAAGTTATTTAATAGATTGTTTATTTATTGACGGAAGATTATTTGCAAGATGGATTCAAGCATTCGAGAGACATCTGCACGGGTAGTAGCGGCTGATTTTCTTATGCGTTTAAGGAAAAAAGGAGGTGATGAAAATCGGTTGAAGGTTGCCAGACAACTTTATGAGTAAGTGGCTTATCATGTTCTGCCTTGAAATTTTAGTGATTGAATTGATTAAATTAGAAGTTATAAATTTTAATGACAACTAAAGCGTGAGAATTTGGAATTGTCTTTGCTTTCTTTTTTTAACGATAGGTTTTTTTAAATAAGGATAATACATCATCAAATGAATATTCCAAACGATCAGATTCTAAGAATCTGTCAGTCACTGATCAGAAAATTAAAAAAGATAACTTTGAAACAAAGAAACAATTCAAGTTCCAGTTTCACGACAGAAGTTGAAATCCATTAGTTGTTTATTAAGTCGAATTTTTTACAGCTATATAAATGGAGAATTACGTGATAACAGTGAGCAGTTTACGACGGAATTTTTTGCAACATTCGATGCAAAAGTTGATCAGGTTGAAAGCACATTTTAATTTTTTTGATTCATTTTTCTAAAACATTAGTATTAGTATTGTTTTTTGAGCAGCTGACTTTCCTTTTATATTATGGCATCTGGAAATTATCAATAAGTGACGACTTCTTTTTTAAACGATTTGCATCAGAAAATGGTTCGATTTATAGTGAATTTTTTAAATTTATTTTTTCTTATATAACTACATTCATTATTATGAGCACATTAGCCAATACTGAACTGAATTTTTGTATTTATATTTTTATTTCATCTGGAATAGGACTGAAGAAGATTTTCTGTTTGAATTATGTCAGGCTTATGGCATTATTAAAAAACGAAAATTAATGCTTCGGCCTTCTTTATATATTTGATGAAATCAAAAGCATATATTTTTAGTTATGCATTCTCTTGTTTTATTATGATAAATATAAATCAAACATGAATCAAACTCCGTATTTTTAGAGTGCTATACATACATTGATGACGAGTTCGGATAATGACGAAAGAAAGGCAGGAATAATTTTGATAGGTATTTGGTAATTTGATATATATTCAATTTTTTAATTGATTTTAACAATTTTATTTTAAGACGTTGCATTCTTATATTCTTTATATTGCTGAATAATATGGGATGATTTCAGCTTGTTTGGTAGAAAATGCTGGTGATGAAACGAAACGTGTTCCGCGTTTTGCAAAGTATCTTCTGAAAGCACTAGTACAAGGTGATGAAGCAGGTATGAAACTTGTTGCCAGGGCAATTGCTTATTTGATTCAGACATCGAAGACATTCGCTGCTGAACTAGTGGAAAAATCCATCAATCAGGTTAAAGCTTTTCTTGCTCGTAGTTTAACTTTGTATGCTATCCATTTGAAATTTTAAGTTGCTGAATAATTTGTCACTTATCATTGTTTTGAAGATATTAATATACTTGCAATAGTTTCAAATATGTCTCTGAGATATAATTGTTTTACTTTGCTTTCAGCTCATTCTATCGAGATGTTTGCAGACTAGAAACTAAAGTTAACTGCATTATATCAGTAACTATTAAAACATTGAGACTTGAAGTATTTAATAGGTATGTGAATGGCTTGAAGAAACTGAGCGACATGAATCACGTCGTCTTGCCGCAGTTTTTCTGGCGAGGCAGTTGGCTCTATATACGTCAACATCATTTTTTCTACGTGCATCTAATTTCTTTTCCAATATTTTTAAAGTCATCAGGGATCCTAAGGTTTGAAAAAAGTTCCGGATTTCTAAAGTTTATTAAATTGTTTGAAAATACCTTGCCAGATTGGTACATTTGGTTCGAATAATGATTTCAATGGCACTTTATTCACAGCAATATTTTCTGTTTGTAGGTCAATTATTAATTTATATAGGATTAAGATTTTTCTTTCTCGTTCTTTTTGATTAATGCTATCTCTTTAATATTAAGTTATAGACACATTTTAGACTACTGTACGAATAGCAGCCACTAAGGCCTTACATGCTGCTCTTACAGTTACGTCACAGCGTGAAACACGTCAGAAATCGGAATGGTATTGGGTAAGTTATTTCAAATTATAACTTGCATTCTGTATTCTGTGATTTTCGATTAAACGAGACTATTTCTTCCTTGAATTCTCCGATTTTGCATATATAGTTGTTTAACAAAAAACGCTTCCTTGACTTCACAAAGTTGCATTTAGTAATCAGAAAAAAGCAACGTATATTGGATATGCTGTTAAAACAAAAGTGTGCTCAAAAAAGAGAGATAAGGAGAAAAGGTAGATGCAAGGGTAGTGCGTTAATTGCTGTTAATTTATCTGTTCTAGTTTTGCCGATGAATTTTTTTTTCATCTATCGGCCCTTCAGACATTGGAAAATAAAAAAGTGCATTATTCTAACAGTGTCTCATTTTCTCTTGGATGGTGCTGAATACTATCGAAGCTCTGAAAGATTAACACTTATCGACTTAAGTGATGGAATATGACTAATCATTCTATTATCACAGAAAAGAATTTTATTATAATTATTAAATACGAAGACAAGCTGAATTAAAGGCTTTTCCCCGAAACTATAAACCCCTTAATTCTATTTAGGATTAGATTTGGCTAGGGCTGACTAATGAAATGTGATTTATATCCATATTTACTGATCGATTTGATGCTGAATCGTTCGATTCAGGAAAGAATGAAGAGTTTTCTGAGTATAATGATGATTTTCAAATTTATTATTATTATTTTGGAATTGTGGTGTGAATGAGTTAGTACTTTGATAAATTGCTGTTTTATAGCGCTGTTATGATGAAGCAATGAATTCCTTGAAATTTGATGGCTTGAATCGAGATGAAAGGCAGCATCCAATGCTTCTAATATTGAATGAACTACTTCGAATTGGTAATGCACCAGCTGAACGTCAACGCATCTTGGCGCTGGGGCGTCAACCACAACAGAATGTTCGAACAGTCATTGGATCAAATGCAATAGATTGGTTGACGGAGCGTACATATTCAGTTACTGTTGATAGTCGAACTGCTAATCAACTTGTTGCTGAAAAATTTAATGATGTCAGCCTTACAATATCTTAGTTTGCTTTCGTTAATTATTTCTGAGCAAAATCAAATTTACCTTAGAAATTAAATTTATTTTAGCAAAATTGAATTTACTTTTAAATTAAAGGGAAAAGTTCTCCAGAATTTAGTCGCACTCAGTTGGCTTATTCGAATTTGCTGTTATGGATAATTCTTCTGGAAATGCCTTATTCATTTGTAAATATCGAATTGTTACTAGAAAAAAAATTTTCCCACACATAGAAATATATAATATGAATAAAATATGAAATGAGAATTTCTTAAATTATTTATTCATCTGCAAAAATAAAAAAAAAAATCTTTTAGTGATAGAAACTTTAATTTCCTACACAAGAAAATCTCAAGATTTTGAAAAAATAATTATGACAGTTGATGTATTGTTTTCCTTTCTATTGTACAGAAATCTTATCTTTTTACTTTAACGTATTTCTTTTTTCAGATATATCGAGCATGCAATCTCGCATGTACTTCACGTTACGTTTGTTGCCAAACGACATTACTTGAAATTTTCCCCCGTCTTTCATCATTTGGGAAGACACAAACGAGTGCTTCAAATGAGGCAAATGTTTTTAATGTTGATATAGCTTCAATGTTCAGTCATGCATTAAATTTAACTACAAAGCATTCACCTGCTTTTTTTACTCTTGGTCTATTGGTACTTGATCGGCCAACAGAACTGCTTCCAAAATTGCCTCGTGTTTTTGCTGTCATACAAATGCAATTGCAGACTGCAACATATAAGTTAGTTCTATTCATTATTCATTTCGATTATCTATATTTTATCGATATTAGTGCATTGTCATCGTTTACCTTCAAAAACATTAGATAAAACAAAATATTGTTGAATGAATTAAAGCTTCTGATCGTTTTTTAACTTTTCTTGAAATCTTTTATTTCCGTTAAATTTTTTTTCATGTTTCATCACAATTTAATTTTTAAAAATTTTTTTTATTCACCATTAGCTGTTAAGATTTTGAAATAATTAAAATTACGTTTAAATGAAATAGCAATTGGTACTAAATTTATTAGTACTTTTCTTAAAGGCTTGTTTTTTCCAGACACAAACCAGTGGATGAATACGTCTTCTTATGTTTAACATTGATTATTCGCGCACTGAAAGAAAAAATAGAATCCGAAATTAAAACGCTGCTGCCGATCCTATTATCGACAGGTTTATCAAAAGGTATTGCTCCAGTTTCATTCCAAATTAAATTGAGTCAGACTTTATTCACAGTGCTTTAATCATTAAGAAAGCATTCTCGAGCTTCAAGTCAAATGGTCTAATTGTCATTTAGATTCCGAGAAGATATAAAAATATTTTATGGGAAATGAGATTTAAGTATCTATGAAATATGATTACGAAAATCTGCAGGAAAAAAGTGGTTTTTGACGTAACTATGTGATTTTCTTTTGAAGAAGGACGAGTGAAAGAAAGGGAAACTTGTGAATTCGAAAGACCGACATGTTATTTCGGACTCGTTGTGCTCAATAAAAAATTGCAGTCTTTTCAACTTTTTTAGTTTCCGTTTTGTTTTCAAAAAAACTCATTTTGTGATTTTCACTTTAGGACTAACAGATGTTGCATACGAAATAATGCAATCCATACCTGGATTGAAAACGGAAGCACAGGATGGTTTATTGAAGGAACTCTGTCAGCTTTTGATGAACCGCAAGTTGCCTAGTAAACTCGATCCACCAACGGAACCACCTATGCCAGCTGGTCCCGTAAATGTTGCTAATGTGGCACTTACAAATCTTGCTTTAGCTACGCTTGGTCGTTTCGAATTTCAGCGGCATGCGCTTCAAATGTTCATCAACTATATAGCTCATGTAAGAATCGATCGATCTCATAGATTCAAGATCTTTGATCTTTTATATCTACTTTCAATTTCTAGCAACTGTTAGATGCAATAAAATTACTTCTTCACCACTGGCTAAGTTTAAGAGTTACGACCTAAGTAATTATGTATTCATCAAAGATGACTCAAGAAGCAATATTAGGTAAATAATGAAATATTAGCAAATAAATGAAGCTTATACTGTTGGTAAAATTCTCAGGGTTACTTGTCTTCTGATTGCGTAGAAGTACGTTTGGCTGCAGTGGATTGCTGTGCTAAAATGTTGACACCCTTTGTTCGTGTTTTTGAATCATTCGAATGTGCTAATAAAAAACAGCGTTTCGATGTATTAAATTTGATTCAATCGGTACTTCGACAACTTGTTATGGTTGCTGTGGTCGATCCCTGTAAGTTTTCCTGATACTTTTTTGATGGAATCTTTTTTTCTTGGAATTATGCTTTCCGAAACTTTTAGAAAATTGAATGATAATTTGTTGGCAGTATTATGTATAAAAAAATTTCCAGTGTGATCTGTGTGATTTCTTTTGTATGGCCTGAAAAAGCAATGTATTGCCTGTATACCATTGATTGTCATCAACGATTGCTAGCCTTTTGGTGATGATCTGTATTTATTATTGTATACATTCATGGAGAAAGTTCTATTCAAATTTAAATTGAAAATATAGGTAACCGAATGTAATGTTTGTTTTCCTTTAATTTTCTCTCGCTTTTCAGCAGTGGAAGTACGCTTGAGAGTTTTACAGTGTTTCAAAGATGGAGATCCACTTCTGTTATCGCATTTAGCGCAAGCTGATATGCTTGATTCTATTTTTATGACTTTGCATGATGAAAAGCTGGAAATGCAGGAGCATGCGGTAGCCTTGCTTGGAAAACTGGGTAGTTTAAATCCTGCATATGTTTTGCCGAGTTTACGAAATATTTTGTTAGAAACGCTCACCCAGTTAATGAACAGTGGTGTGCCTAGGTTAGCTCATTGCATCTATTTGCCTTCTGAATTTGGAACTTATGAAATTTAATACAGGTTTCTGCTCTGATCACACTTATATCAAAACATGGTAGAAGTTAAAAATATTTAGTACCCTCTCATAGTGTTCTCCTGTTAAGTAAATAATATAATATAAATAAATTGAATAAATATAAGTTCATGTGTTTTATCTTTTTTGTCTTTTCTTTCACTTTTTGGAACAGACGAAAACTATAAAAATTCCAGACTTGAAGAACATAGTGCTCGTCTAATTGCACAAGTGGCTAAGCAGTCTCCGAAATTCGTAAAACCATATATGAATCCAATATTGACAGCTTTAGTACCAAAACTAAGCTCCGAAAACAGTCATGTGGATGTGACCGTGCAGGTTTGATCATTTATTTATTGTGCATATTTTGAAGTTTATTTATAAATGTAGGATTTCGAATAATGAAGTAATATGCGAGTATATTTACAGGTATTGAATGCTATAAGTGAACTGGCAGTTGCAGGTGGTGCCGATTTGGTGTTTTCAGTAGAAACGCTGTTTCCCTCATTGGTGCAGTTTTTGCAAGATTCGAGCAGTTTGAGCCGCAGAGAAGTAATTTTTCTAAATCTTTGAGCAATATTTCACATTCGGTTTTATATTTTTAATGTTTTTATTAATTTTTCCTTAGGCTGCATTGCGCACGATGGGACAACTTTGTCAGAATACTGCATATATTGTTGATCCATATAAAGAGTATCCTGAATTGCTTGATGTGCTACTAAGATTGTTACGAACGGAAATGAGTGCTTCAATGCGTCGAATGACTATGCGGGTGACGTTTTATTGGGAATTTTTTTAAATTTATGGTTTTTACAAATTGAGAGTTTTTTAACTTAAATCTTTCTTTTTAATCATTTTCAGAAGTGCTTAGTTTTTTAAACTCTTTAAGCAGTATTTCATATTTTTATTCAATTTTATATTTTTAATGCTTTTCAGGTTTTGGGTATTATTGGAGCCTTAGATCCCTATACACATAAAGTTTTCACTGGTAAAGTTTCTTCTCAGAAGTCTAATTCATTAGCTCTATCATTGCCAGCTATATCACCATCTTCGGATATACAGAACGGTACCTTTTTCTCAGCTTTATTATGAAATTTAACCTCTGAAACTTCGAACAGCAGCAAATGAAACAAATGATTCAATTATTGGCATCTCTAGACTCTACAGAGTTTCTATCATTGTGTTTATCTTGCAACCATGTCGTCAGAAAATGTACTGCATTGGATGGTTGAAAAGTCCTAGTAGTTTGAAACTACTCATACTTTCTGGATCTCTTGAAACTTAACAAACTTTCTTGGTTTCCAGACACCATTCAGTGGTTTCATTATGAAAAATGTACACTGGGAGAACTTTATCCTGCATTTTCAATAGCAAGTTTGATGCAAATGCTGAGAGACGATGCACTAAATCATTTGCATCGTGATATCACCCAGGCATTACTAACTATATTCGGCAGCCTTGGTCCAAGTTGTACTCTCTACGTTAGCAAAGTACGCAAGCTTATCATAGTTATTTTTTTTTTACAATTTGCCTTTTATGCTAAATTTTTAAGAAGTATAAAATCATATGGTACCGACAAGTCTCAGATTTTCTCCATTTTGGATTTATTTTCTATCAAGAAATATTTTTCTTTTCCTAGGAAAAAACTTGAAATAATCTTTTAGGTTATACCTCGTCTGTTTGAAGTAATTCAAACAGCTACTCGACCTGATTTGAAACAGTTTTATTTGCAACAATTGGCTAATTTCATAGCGATAGTTGGTGATAGTATGAAACCGTTTATGTCGAAATTATTTAGTTTGATCAGGGTAAGTGCAGTGGATTTATTAATAGATCAGAATTCATCATAATAGCGTTTATTTAATAAAAAAAAAAAAAAAAAAAAAGAGAGAATTAATGAATATTAAAGGAATCATGGTCAGAAGACGTAAGCATGCGACTTACTGTTGTTAATGTCATGCAGCAAATTGGTGCAGCATTTGGTGCATCGTTCGCACCATATATTCCAGAATTATGTCCGTATCTTCTGAATATTGTTCAGTCAGATCGCTCTAAGGATAGAGCCATTACTTGCGCTGTAAGTTTTGATTGTGAGTTAATAATGACATTTTCGTTATTTTGATTTCTGCGTTCTGTACTGCAGGGATTTTTCTGTATGGCAGTTAGCTCCAAAACTGTCTTTGTTAGTCAACTTCCATATTTCACCAAAAAATTATTAAAATTACACATTGAAATTAAAAGTTCGTTGTTGTCAGTCTTTTTACGTTGAGATCATTTTATAATTGCTTATTTGTTCTCCATAAACATTCCTACTAACGGTTTTGCCAAATCATGTTTTAGCAATGTCTTTGCTAGTATGATGATGATATTTATGGGAAAGAAATAAAAAGTATGGGGAGGAGTGGGTTTATTCGTATCTTCAAGTAATAAGACATAACATTTCAGTTTTCTAAAAATATAAAATACGTGAAGATTAGTAGTTTCTTTTCATGCAGCCTTTATTCGTAGCCTGCTCTCTTCCATATTTATTTCCTTCCCGTGTTTTCGTTCACACTCCTGGAGAAACTGAAATGTCAGTGTCTGAAATTAAAACATCACATTGCTAAAAACAAGAGCAAAGCTTATTCTCCTACTCTTGATGTGTTTGGTTTCTGTAAAAGAATATTTTTGGCAGTAAATCCCTTGCCTTTGTCATTTAAGACCTGTGTCAAAATTCTTCCACTAATTTCCTTGTTATAAAATTACGATTTATTAGAGATAATAATATATAAAATATTATTTAGAGTTAGAATTTTAAATTTTCATGTAAATATTATATCTTTTTCTAGGTGTTCATGTGCGTTCAATCAATATCGATGTGCCTGGCACCACATATTCATCTTGTTCTGCCGCCTATTTTGTTTTTGCTCGATGATCGGACTGTCAAAGTAGAAGTACGAAAGATTGCTTTGGACACAATTTACCAGATGGCTGGAACTATTTGTATCCGTGACCATGCACCAAGAATAATGCAAGTCTGGTTACGAGTTATTTCTGTTCATGCACTACAACAGAAATTGCTGCTTTTATTAGTCGTCATTGTCCGACAGGTAACATTTCGTTTTTTCGATGATTGATAAATATGAAAAAATTCTCAAGATGTTTATTGACATTTCATATATATAAACTTGTTATAAACTATTTTAACATTTAGGCTTTTTTTATATTCTGCATCTCAGATGATCATTGCAGATGTGGAGGCAGTTTTTGGTTTTTCGTAAAAGTGTTGATTATGCTCTAGCTCAATATGGCTTACATTGCGATGAATACTTAAAGTTTGTTGTTGAGCTTAATACTTAAACAAGAACTTTTTCTCATAACTTTTCAGAGCGAAATTTAAATCAGTTTCAATTTGAATTTCGTTGCTAAATCAATAGTTTACTTGTTGATACATAGAACGGAACGTTCTAATGATTAATTACGTGTTAGATGATATAAGTTGAATTCGGTTTCACAAATCTTTTCTTTATTTTCGGAAAGAAATGAAAGTTTTAAAAAACGCAGTCTTAATTGTATCGAAATAAATGACAAGATGAATAATCATTATAGACTCACTGTTCAACTCGATGAGGGAAGCGTTGCATCTCCTTCATATTCTCCGACAGTCAGAGTTTCTTCCAATCAGATAAAACAGTTTATTACAACCGCCCGTCATGAAAAAGGACAACGAATCAATTTTGATGTTTTAAAAAAAACTTGGACTACTGCGCAACTTGTGTCCAAGGAGGTTTGCTTTATTTTGTTTCTGTCTATATTGGAAGGTGAAAACGCAATTTTAATGGCTTCATTTTAATTTTATTGTGGTGACAGAAATGATGCGTTAAATTGGATATATTTTCTAAGCTTGGCTTTATCATTAAAACGCATAAAACTTTGGATATTTTCAGATATAAATAGTTATCCTAAATAATATAAAGCCTACGAGCAATATTCATTTTTATGCTGACTTGCTATATATATATATATATTATTTTTTAAAACGGAACAACTTTTATTATGTACGAATATTCTTGCTTTAATTCATGTAACTTATTTCCCATAGTTCTCACAAACTTCCATTTTTGTTTACCGAACTTCAGTTTGACTTTTTTTCCGAAGTCTTTTAAATTTTTTTTTAAAGTTTAAACAAATTCTAACACTCAGTCAATCTTCTTTTGACTTTGCAATTTTGATGTCGAATCATTGGTGATAACATATCGTTTCAGGATTGGGATCAGTGGCTTGTTTTACTACGAATTCAATTTATTCGGCAGAGTCCTTCTGCAGCTCTTCGTGCATGTGCTCCTCTAGCCGATGTACATATATCGCTTGCGAAGTAATTTTCTTGTTTCTTAAAATTGTTTTACATATTTCGGCCATGGAACTTATGATTACTGTTTAGTAAAGTTTTAATAATCTTCAGTACATAAAATAAATTGCAGGAAATCATGCTTTCATGGATCATTCAAAGTCTTTACCAACTTTAATGTTTTTAAAAGTCCATCTAATTTAGCGAATTTCTAGTAGCAGTCTTCGTTTATCATCTGCAAATTTCCTTGGCTTGAGACCTATGGCGCTTTATTTTAGAGACCTATTCAATGCAGCATTTATGTCAGTTTGGACAGACCTGGATGAAATGCAACAAAGTGACTTGGAAACGAACCTTAAATATGCTCTTGATTTTAGTAACCATACTGATATCATACAAACAATATTGAACCTTGCGGAATTTATGGATCACTCAGAAAAAGTAAGCACAACAATCTCCAATTTGCGTCTGCTAAACAAAAAAAAACTTTTAGTTATTTGCACTTGCTTTACTTCGTTTTTAAAATCTTTGCATTTGCACTTTTCTTTTAAGACCCAAAAAAAATTGCTTTCAGGGGCCTTTACCAGTAGGTAGTGAAAGATTATGTAAATGTGCTGAACAGACACGAGCATATGCTAAAGCGTTGCGATATGCAGAACTGAATATTCGCGAAAAATTTAACAAAGATCCAGATCCGGAACACTGCCGCTCTCTCATTACGTAAGGCTGCTACTTGGGTTTTTTGTTTTCTGGCTATATTCAAAGTATGTCAAAAATTTAATTCGATCTTAGTTAAACTTTGCGAAACAATTAAATCATTTGCAGTTATGCAAACAAATTGAATCTCCAGGAAGAAGCCGCTGGAATTGTGGCATTCGCTCGACAGCATAATATGGAAATTGGAGTAAGTTAATGAAACAAATCAGCTTCATCAGTAGGTATACTTCAGTAATAGAAAATAAATAGTTAGAATTATGTTGATGAAATACATAATTGCGATTGCCATGGTTATTGGAATATACTGTGTAATTAACATACACCTTTCGAGAATTTGTTTAAATTCTTAACATCATATTCTAATAATGGCATAAAGTTGACTGTTTGAAACGAACAAGAACTTTAAGGTATGCGATGTGTATGTATTTGTGCGTGAGTGTGTGAAGAGGAACATTTGTAAAATGGCTGAGCAACGAAATGAATATAACAAACGAAGAAAACTGCAGCTTATTTGCATGTCGAGAAGGCGTAAATATAGATATTAGAATGATGGACTACAACACATCATATTTTAGTTCTCTTTCAACTCTTTATTTAACTAACCTGAGCAGTTAATATAGTTTGGCTGAACTGTTTCACTAATTAATTGAAATATATTTTGTCCATTTAATTCTGTGCCTTTGGAACTAAATAGTTTTTTCACATTGCAGAGACAGGGGCGTTGGTATGAGAAGTTGAATGAATGGGAAAAGGCACTAGAGATATATAACAATGAAACATTTATTACCGATGAGGTTTGGATTATTGTGATTAACAATTCAAGGCTTAGTTATATAATTATCCTTGTCAGCGTAAGCAATTTGCATTAATTAGTTTGCATTTTGATTACCTGATTATATATTAATGAGTACTAAAGTTCTTGAAAATCTGTATATTCATATAGAAATTTCTTCTGATTATAGCTGTATGAACATCAAATGCGATGCTTAGAGGCATTAGGACAGTGGGATGAATTAAATGACTTAGGAAAAAAGGCATTTGCCGAAGTGGGTGCAACAACAAATGCAGTTAGAAGGCAAAATATGGCAATAACTGCGGCACGAGGTAGTTGGGCAATCGGTAAGCATTTCCCGAGACTTGCACTTATAGAAATATTTTTTTATCTCTCTCATCCTTTTATTTATAATAGAAAAAAAAAAAGTATTTAGAAGATTGGGAAATGATGGATTATTATGTCAAGCAGATTAATGAAAATAATCAGGATGGATCCTTTCTTCGAGCCGTCTTAGCCATTCGAAATGAGCAGTATCATGATGCAATGGCTTATATTGAAAAGGTTATTCTTGTTTATTGTATGTACATGCCTAATAATCTTTGAGGGTAGCTTAACTATCGATAATGAATGTAACAATATTCATATAGGTCTGCTGTGCACAAATCCACTAAATGATATTCTTTTCAGTCCGTTTTGATCAAATGCATAGTGATCTTACCATAATTTTTCGATACGATACCATAATTTATTGCTTGTTATAGCCTTTAACAGCATTTTTCCATTATGATGTTGCAACCAACATTATCCATACATTGCATTAACATGATTACAATGTATCGAACATGAGTTCTGTTGCATTTTATCACACTTTGAAATGCAGTAGGGTTATATCAAGTGTTCATCAGTTCGTTGATGATACTTCACTACAGTTGAACTGAACTTTAGATGAATTTTTTGGTTTGGTTAAGATTATCAGGAAGAACTCTAATTATTGAAGATGACAAAATTACCAGTAATTTGTGTGCAGCCTATTAGTGCATGCTTATTTTATCTTCAGGTACGTGACATTTGTGACACAGAATTGACAGTGATGGCGTCAGAAAGTTATGAAAGAGCTTATGGGGCAATGACTCTTGTGCAACAGCTAACTGAACTCGAGGAAGCCATTGAATACAAAGTCTGGCCTGATCGAAGGATTCGTATTGCTGTTGTTTGGAGTCGACGTTTGCAGGGATGCCGACCAAATATTGAACAGTGGCAAAGACTCCTGCTAGTAAAGTAAGTTATATTTTGAAAATTCTTTATTTCATGATGTTTTCGCATTTCGTTTTCTAATTATCTAATCTTTGAAGAGAAAATGAAGCTAATTCCAAACAAATGAATAACTTATATTTCAGATCGTTAGTGCTTTCTCGGGGCGAAATGCGCCCATTATGGATTAAATTCTCCTCACTTTGCCGACAGTATGGAAAGTTATCAATGTCACGTCGAATTTTGGCAGATTTATTAGGGCTAAAACGAAATGAAGAATTGCACAAAATACAAAATTTACCAATGGATAAGCCTTCATTGGTGCTAGCAGTATGTAAACAATACTGGGCAGAAAATCTGACCGAACTGGCTTGTAATACATTGGAAATGCTGATTAATCAATTTGAGGCTGGAAAGGTTTTGAAAATTTAAACTTCTATTGCTTATTAGAAAGAAGTGAAGAAATAATATGTTTTGTAGATCTGCTTTGTGGTATATTGTAATTACATAAATTACAATTACGCTTTTATAAAGTATCGAAAATTCGATCAAATTAACGATGTGAATTTTTGCACAAATTGTATTTTTGGAATTTTTTATATAAATTATTTTTCAACATATTTAGCAGCACATTCCATTTTAAATGGACAGAATAATTAATAAAGATTGATGTATAACAGTAGATGAAAGTGATTTGAACATTACTATTCATATTTCAGAGAGAAATCAAAAAAAATCCGGAAATGTGCCGATTGGTGGCAAAATGTTGTCTGAAACTTGGTGACTGGTACGATACTCTACCGCAGCCAACCAAAGATGTGCAGATTGTGAATATGAATTTACAACAATCTTTATCATCTGTTGGCATTCCTCAACAGTCTCCGATTAATCCATCTATTATGATCAATGTACCACCACTACTTCTAGCAGGGAATCATACCCAAATTCCTTCGCCACCAGTTTTCCCACCAAATTCACATATGGTGTCGCCGTTATCCAGTCCATCACAACCTACTTTGACGCAAACAATGAAATTTTATGCAAATGCTACAGCCTATGATTCAACTTGGTATAAAGCATGGCATAAACTTGCATCTGCATACTTCAATGCTGCCATGTATCAAACACAAAATTCGGTAAGCTTCGCAATACTGTGAAGTATTTTTTATCCATTTTCCTATGTAATTTTTCACTCAAGCTTGACTTCATTCTTATGATATCTATCGAAGTTTTTGGTTTTTGTCTCATATTGATGCTTTATTTGACATAAGTTCTTATGCAAAATATCGACATCGATGAAATGTTCAACAGAGGAATCATAATTGAAAAAACTGGATTCTGTTTAAATTAGTTTGATGCTCGAAATTGATGATCGAGTTAATAATTAACATGCATGATTCAATTTTGTTCCTTTTTTGCTGCTAATGACACGGTATTTTGAAATTTTCAGTACAACATATTATCAAATTTACTTAATTCACCCAGAATGCTGTATTTATTCCATCTCTTTACTGAACATTCATATAACATTTCATAAAATGTCTAGAAATTATAAGAAAAAAGGATTAAGTTACTGCGAAGATTAACCAAAAGTTTACGCATTTAAGCATCTCTCTTAATTAATGTGAAATAAATGCACTTGCCACCAAAGATTATTTGGGTGTAAATTATTTTTCATTGGAAATAGATCGATGCTAGGATCTTTTTTTTTTTTTTTTTTTTTGAAGTATGCATGATTTTCCTTATTTTTTAGTTTTCGCCAGCACCGCCACCACCGCCTTTTATCGGTGCAATGCCAAGTTTTTCCAGTTACGGCTCCTTCGGAAGCACCATAGATCGAGAAACTTCATCAGATATTTTGATCGCACAACTACATCCATCGCCACTACCTTCTACTGCAGCAGTTGTAAATCCGCCTTCTCCGGCACCTAATCAGACGATGATTTTTCTTGCAAAGCAAGCTGTTTCAAGCTTTATTAAAGCTGTCACTTTGGCCGAAGGTTTGAATTTTTCTTAATTTCTTTTATTTTCTGATGGCCTATGACTCCATACAAGCTAAGTGTCTTCAGAAAAATATTTTTTCGGGTATCCTAAATTCGAGTTTCATTATCAAATCATATAGTCACTATCGCGTAGTGATTGTAATAGATTTTATAACAGTATCTTAGATATCAGAATCCAAAGTATGTTATATGACATATGAGATCTAAAGATTATAGTAACGATAATGCATAAATTTAAGACACCTCGTAATCAATTTACGCATTAAAACTTTCTTATGATTTATATTATGTCACAAAATTGTTCATAATTTTATATGCAATTCATGGATGATTAAAAGGAAATCTAATGATGTTAACAGTCTTAAATAATAATTCTCAACTTTTAGGATCACGATTAGAAGATACCCTGCGGTTTTTGACCTTATGGTTCAAACATGGCGATCAAATAGAAGTTTTTGAAACTATCAAAGAATCACTGAAATTGCTGCCCGTTGAAATGTGGCTCGAGGTTTTTGAACAGATTGTTCCGGAATTTCATTTTAAAAAAAATTCCTGAAGTCCTTGAAAAGATTTCGTTTGATATGTTTGATGTAACGATAAGCTGGATAAGTTATGCTCCTTCTCTTTCTTTTTTCTTATCTTTCAAGTATTCTTATAAGATTTCAGGTTATTCCACAACTAATGGCACGTTTAGATTCGAAACAAAATGTTGCTCAGTTGATCAAGCAAGTTGTCATCGACTTATCGAAGGTTCACCCACAGGTTGAAATTGCAACTTTTAGAATATATTTATATATAAATGAAGATCTGATTGGTAGCCATTGCTGCCTAATTTTATATTAGTAAAATTTATATTAAAAATTGATTTTGTGGGATAAATTTTTTAGAAAGTAAATAAAATCTTTCATTTGTCTTCGAGATCGGAGTTAAATGATGTTTGATATTCCTTAAATTTTTTTCAGTCTTTGGTTTACGCTCTTACAGTGGCTGCGAAATCAACAAACGTACGACGTTCAGCAGTTGCAACAGAGATATTAACAATTATGAGTGATAGTCAACCAACACTTGTTGAGCAAGCCAAGCTTGTCAGTGACGAACTGATTCGTTGCGCCATACTTTGGCATGAACAATGGCATGAAGCACTGGACGATGCGTCGAGACTCTATTTTCAGGTTAATAATAAAGAACTTAATTCAGAGATGTTTTAGAAAATAACTTTTAGCAAATATGCAATAAGCACATTAACACTTACACATTGATGCATATACACTCTGCCGTACAATATGTTGTTCATTTTTACTCATAAACTATATGGTGTACCGTTACTTAATATATAATTTTGCAGTATTTTGCAGAGAAATGGATAATGCATCGTCTTATTGAGGACTGGTAAATACGTAATTTACAGTACCAGCCTTTTTTAAAATTATTACTTGCAATATAATTGTTGCATTGATTTACATGAATACAATTGTTATGATACTTAATTTCCTGTATGTTGTTTGTAAAATTTTGATTGTTAGTTGCTTGCCACAATTTTATATTGATACTGTATATGCAACTTGTAATATATTGATTATAATGAGATTAATTTTCAGGATAAAAATGTAAAAGCCATGTTCGAATTATTGGATCCATTACATGAAATGATAGAGCGTGGTGCTACTACTCTGAAGGAACAATCTTTTAAACAAGTAATGTCATTATTTTTGAACAAAATCAAATCTTGATAGAAACTGGAAATAAATGGACACTAGAAGAGGCAATGGATTAAATCTTGAAATAGCTGAAAAATTCTATTTCGTGTTTTGGATACATAATTTCAAGAAAGTGTGGTAAATTATCCTCACATTTAGAGCTGCATTCTAATGAATGCAGCTCTAAATGAATTAAGACTTTCTTGATACTCTAGAATTAGGACATTCTTGATATAAGTCCGGAATGCGAGCTGCGCAGGTTTAGATTTTTTTCTAGTGGACAAAGAACATCGTTTTGTCGCTACTGTGCTTTTAGAAATTATTTTATTGTAATTTTGAGTGATATCCCATAAGCATTTTTTTTGACTGTTAAAACTGATTTCGATGTAGCGCTCAATTTCAATGAGCATTCAATTATTGCGGTGAACATTTTTTAGACATATGAGAATGAACTGAAGGAAGCTTGGAATGCTTGTCGTTGTTATTTACGTTCACAGAACGCCAAAGAACTCAATCAGGCATGGGATCTGTATTACATTGTATTCAGAAAGATCTCAAGTCAGCTTCGTCAGCTCACATCGCTGGATCTAAATTATGTTTCTCCAAGGTATATTACTGCTGCAGAGTAATAACAGCTTGTGCACTAATTAGAATGCGTTATCAGTACTTTATTTTCTTTAGCTAGCTCTTCGAAAAAAAAAGAATTTCAACAGATTTACACTGACATAGGAAATAGTAAAGACGACAGATCTTGAGTGTGCATTACTTTAAGATTCAGTTGTATACTAATGCCTTTCGGAGAAATCGAAAGCAATGCATCAAAGAATAAAAACTATGGATGAAAGTTATGGGAAATTTCGAAGCAGTGCTATCTAAATTCTATAATAATGTGAGATTGATATTACGAAGTAGTAATATTTTAACAATATATTATCACCATTCAGTATATTATCATCATCAGTGAAGCTGTTCGAAGTATAGTCAGATTAAAAGTTAGCCTTGTTTTCCGTATACCGTTCATATATATCATTAATATTTTACTGAATTTCAGACTGGTGAAAGCTAGAGATTTGGAACTGGCAGTTCCCGGAACATATGATCCAAATGCTCCATTGGTTACCATATCCTCAATAAATAATACTTTACAAGTGATTAATTCTAAACAACGACCGAGAAAAGTAGTTATGAAAGGTATTGGATAGAGTTCCATTTTCTGTTTAGTTTGTTTAATATTTTATTCTTCGTTAGTGAGACACATCTCGCTGAATTATAGCAGTGTTCTTGTTTAGTTCATTTTTGGTATTATAGCATTTTATGTCTAGGAAATCTTTGGAAATATTTAGGAAGTGATGGAAAGGATTACATATTCTTATTGAAAGGTCATGAGGATCCTCGACAAGATGAAAGAGTGATGCAACTGTTTGGTCTGGTCAATACTTTGCTTTTGCATCAGGGTGATACATCTCGTCGAAATCTGACAATTCAGGTTTTTTTTTTTTTTTGTAGTAGTTAAGGATTATGAAGTGCAATCAACGCAGAAGTTGCTGCTAAATATGAATTAAATATTTAATTTTTATTTCAATTCAAAAGCAAAAAGTCGAAACAGTTATCTTAGAAATTATCGAAATTTCTCAATTTCGTAATTCTCACTCTTCCTTCCCAGTGTGTTCTTGCTCTGTGAACAATCATACTTTCCTCTATTTATCCTTTTTGCAGCGCTATTCAATTATTGCCTTGAATCAGAATAGTGGTTTGATTGGATGGGTTCCAAATTGTGATACTTTGCATTCGCTAATTCGTGATTATCGAGAAAAGAAAGGGATTCTATTGTCGTTGGAACACAAAATTATGCAAAATTTCGCTAATGATTTAGATCAAATGACATTGTTGCAGAAAGTTCAGGCATGACTTTCTATTCGAAATATCCAATAATTTTTTTTTTTTTTTTTTTTTTTTTTTTTTTTTTTTTTTTTTTTTTGGTCATGTTACTAGTATCCATCTGTTTTTAAATTTAGTACTTTATGCAGGTATTCCAACACGCACTTGAAATGACGAGTGGAAATGATTTGCAGCAGATTCTGTGGCTTAAATCTCCAAAGTAAGTTCCGTTTATTAGGAGCTTAGAACAATGGACTTACGATTTCTTCTATTGGGGTACTGTATTTTCATTCCCCTTGCTATTAATAGTTCCTTTGACCTATGCGGACATTTCAACTGAACCATATCATTGGATTTTTCATCTTTTATCTTTGGCAATAATTTTTTTATTCATATTTCTTGTCTCATATTTCTTGGCAATATTTCATGTCTCAGTTGCTGTAAGTCGAAAAATATCTTACCGTGCATATTGTCTGATGTTTCTTCACTTTTTCTTAATTTCCAGTTCAGAAATTTGGTTTGATCGGCGTACCAACTATACCCGCTCAATGGCATGTATGTCTATGGTGGGCTATATTTTAGGACTCGGAGACCGGTAAGTTTGTAATTTTCATAATTTTGTTGTTTTGTGAGAGTTTGAGGCGGAATAGTTCATGCACATTGCAGACATCCGTCAAATCTTATGCTTGACCGTATTAGTGGTAAAATTGTCCATATTGATTTCGGAGATTGCTTCGAAGTTGCAATGACCAGAGAAAAGTTCCCAGAGAAAATTCCATTCCGATTAACAAGAATGCTCATCCAGGTAGAATTTTTAAAAATTCAAATTTCGAGTGCTGGAAAATATTGCGAGAAAGAATCCATTATTTCTTGTAAGATTTTCTGTATAAATTATTGATTGACTAATTCACTTTGAAAAGCAGAAATGAAACTTTATTTATCGAAATAATTGAAATTTTAGAAATTAATTCAAATATTAGCCCGGCATTAAATCTCATTTTCCACACTTTATTACCTGTATAAAATTCTCTTAGCTGAATAAATTTTTATTAATTTTTAGGCAATGGAAGCCACAGGAATTGAGGGTAATTATCGAATAACTTGTGAGCGTGTTTTGCGGGTGCTTCGTTCAAATAAGGAAAGCCTTCTCGCCGTACTTGAAGCATTTGTATATGATCCTCTTATCAACTGGAGGTTAATGGAAGGTATTCCTAATTTTTTATTTATTTTCTACCTTATACTTTATTTAGTGAGAATATATTTCATCATATCGAATTCTCATCTAACCTTTATGTTTAATGGTGTACAAAAAATACTGTATGGCTTATTAGATTTTTTCTAGCTGGTGGGAGGCGACCGCCACCCGAAACACTACAGAAGGATGGTCAAACTGATTCCAAAGCTGAAGCATCACTAAGGCGTATAAAACAGAAATTAGCAGGTAATGAATTTGTTGTTCCATTAGTTGAAAGTAAATACTCATGCTTTAGACTCATGCTCTAAAGCATGGTATTAAAGAGCATGAATTTATATTTTTTTAAATTTGATTTCAAGTTCTAGATACTATGCACATTTCCAAATAGTTATCCTAATATCATGCACAGAATTAAGAAATATACGCTCTTTATATAGGACAAAGACTGACATGAAAACATGTATTGCATATAGAAAAAATTCACTGCATTAGAATGATTTTCTTTTTATTGTTAAATTTTTTGAAATTCCATTCACTTACTGCACTGCTGTTTGTTTCACTTGTTTTGTTTTATTTAACTCTGCCTCACACCTTTTTATTTAATTTGCTTGATTTTATTTTACTTTTATTATTTTTATGTTTTGTTTCTTTCGTTTTATTATACGCTACTTTGTTTATTATTCTCACTGTAACTTTCTTTCATTGAAAGGGAAAAAAATATCTATTCAGAATATGATTTGTATGATTTTAATTTTTGATGGTCGTGTAACCGAACTTGAAATGAATACTGATTCTTTTTTATTTTTTGAAAATTTCAGGCCGTGACTTCAATCCAAATGTGGAATTTAGTGTACCGGAGCAGGTTGGTCGACTTATTGACCAAGCAATTTTAGCGGAAAATTTGTGTCAGTGTTACATCGGGTGGTGTCCATTTTGGTAATGCAAATAGTCTTATTTGATAAGAAATTTTATTTTTATTCTCTCTTAAATCTCAAATATCAATTTTAAGAAACCTAAATTTAAAATATTAGGTTGGCTTTTCCTTGCTCATGTTGTTGAATGATTCATAAAATATCACTTTTTCTAGGCAGTGAATATCTATCATTTCAGTATTATAGGAAATATTTGAATATTTATTGTTATATAATTGTATATAAACTAGATACAGATTATTTTTATATCAAATGAAGTTAATTTTACTAGGGCTTTTGTGATACGTGTTAATTGTCCATACTCTATCACGGATTTACTATTTCCATGAGAATTGTTGCATTACTTAAGAATAGTCTCATTTCCATTGATGAATTTAAGGAAAATGGATATTTAAAATCGAATTTTGTTCAAAAATAGTGAAATAATTCATAATCTGACAGAGAAAACATAATTCTATAAATTATACTTGTTGTTTGTATTATTAGTACTGATCTCTCTCATCACATTCACATTATGACATTAGATATTAATGTTGTTTTTAAAATTGTCTGTTAAATTCATATTTTTTACGACTTTATGACATTTGGATTGTAAATATTGTATGATTTTGTATACATTCTAGTAAATTAAAAAAAAATGTTATTCATATGCCCATTATATTCTTGCTTCTTCTTGAAGAAGATACAGATTGGAAAGGTAGATTTAGATTTTACTGCCGGATTGAACTATTTTCAGATATGCATCAATGTTATACCCGCAAGAAAATTTTCTTCCATAATATTTCAGTATCAATTATTAAACTTTTAGAAAAGACAACTGACTTAGAAATTGCACAATAATAAGGTACAAACCAAACGAATAGACGAGATCTGAAAATAATATTTTTCATTATTGTATTTGATACCAGATAGATATATTTTAAATGTAAGGAAACAGAAATTGAAGAATATTCATGGTTAAAAGAATTAGATGATGAAAGAATGCTATTTGTAATTGTTATAATTGTTCTAGTTTCGTTTTTTAGCGAAATTTTTTGAAATTCAATGCAAAAGTCTTTCATTTTCAAAATAAAAAAGCATTTTTGAGAACTGGTTTTGTTCTAGGATTTCTTAAAAATTAAAAAAATCTAAACGCAAGAGATACTTGTCTACAAATACTGATTACAATGAACAATGGAATTATGTCGGTCCCTAATTTAAATTTAAATTTGAGGCTTGAAATCTTGGTATGAAGCATCTGTAAATCTTGCAAATTTCGGCAGCAATTCTCTTATTTTGATCTGCTTTCTCCCATTTCTCCTTGGCCTTGCTTAATTCTGATGTTTTTGATTCAAAAATATAGAATTTGTTGTATTTAGGATAAGTTTGCTGTATTAAGGATAATTTGAATTTGTTGTATTTAGAGTAATCCATGGATGGAGATCCCGAAATCTCAACCTAAACCTATATAAGTTATTCGAACTCTATCCAACAAATGATCAATAAATAAAGTTTTTCAGTAGAAGTTTTATTTGTTGATTATTTGTTTCAATTGGTATAGAAATTTCATTTATTGATCAATAATAATGTCGACTGAGAGATCGAGATGAGATCGACAACATCATGGGTGATCTTTGGGTCAGTTTTGCGACGATGAAATCGAAATCATCAGCAATGTCAAACTCGTAGTATCAGCAGAAATTTGTTATTAATAAGAAAATTCTCCATCCAAATTTTATCTTTTTAAGAATTCTTTTTGATTTCTGCAGAAATTTTTTTTTTTTTTTTGTATTCATATTTTATTTCTATTAATTAATTTTTTTGTGGTTATTTTATTTTATTAGTTACATCAATAAGCCGCATGCAGTGATTAAAAGAATCAATGAGTAAATTACAATAATTAATGTTTTTGTAATATAGACATCTTGCTAACCAAATAATATTTCAAGATATGTGTATAACAACTCGGAGTGATAAATACGGATAGTAATGATAGGAAAATGATTTCCATCGAATTATTACAATTAATATTGATTTATTACAAGATTAAGTTAGATTACTTTTAGGATAGATTATGAAATTAACTGAAATCAATTATAATATCCAAATTAACGAAAATAGATTGCTCTTTTGGATTGATCTTTTGGAATCACTACAATTAGAATGTTGCTTATTTCTTTAACTGTGCAATTTAATTTCCAAAATAATTTGTATGACTTTTGATCATTGGAAATAAGGCATCATTTTTACAGCAAATATATTTCTGAATTATTCTAAGAAATTAATTACTTTACAAAGGTGAAAAATTGCCTCGAAAAAAAAAGCTAAGCATTCTGAATTAAATTTCCAATGAAAACTGACAAAATATTTTGAAACACGAATAGTAATAAATAATTGTGCTTGAAATTTGCATTCTTAGATGGGACAAATTAGCATAAATATGGACAATGACAATTCTTATTTATGTCTCTCGAAGATAGAAACAAACTTCAAGAGTTTCTTGAGAATATTTCATATTTAAATCTTCGATTGGTTTTTATAAGCCTCGAGTAGCACGCTCATTCAACGCATGAGCTAGTACAGCTATCCTGCTTCGTAATTCCAGGTCATTCAGCGCATCTTCATCAATCGGTGCAAGATCATCTTCTATCATATTAGCAGGTATTGTTATCATTTCTTCTGACGGCATCAAAACATACTACAAAATAAAATTTTTGAGCAAACTTTCGTTTTATTTCCAAAAAAAAAAATAGATGAAAAAAATAAATTTCTCGTTAATAATTTTCCACTACTTAGGAGAGGTAGTCTAATTTCATCCATTTGAAATAAATTGTGAGGTAAATATCTTACTAAAAAATTCTACCTTAGGTATCTCTTCAATTTGTTCATTGGTCTCATAAATTTCGTCCTCAGGCCATTCGATAACCGGTAGCACAATTCTTGGTTGATCATCGGTAAATATGGTTAAATCATTCTTGTTGTCACCGATATCATCGGTATATGGTGATATTGGCTGTCTAACTGAACGATGGGGTAATTTGACAATTTGATATTCCTCAGCAGATAGATCAGGATCATATCGATCCAGTTGATTTTGCACAATTCGTGCCAAAATTGCCAATTCTAAGTCTGCAAAATAATTTTACATGATATTTTTTACTTTCAAAAAATTGATCGAAGAAATGAATTTTTTCGAGGATCTTTACTAATTAATTAACTTTTATTTTAATAACAAACAATGAAATCAGACATCGAGTTTAATATGTTTTTAAATACAAACAGCTCGTATTGAATGTGATGTAAGCGTCTCCTTGTATCACCAGACTGTTTGTTGACATTGATGAAGTTTTAAGCATCTGGATGTGTTTTGGATATTTTCAAGTTTTTTCAAAACTTTTTTGAAATACATTTAACTTTTTAAGTATTTGAGAAGTCTTTCATTGCAATCAATATGTAAAATATTTTTTTAGAAAGTAAAGAATTTCTAATTTTCGCTTTCATCAATAAGTTCATAAATTTTTTTTTCGAAAATGATTCTCGAAGTCAACAAAAGGCAAAAAATATTAGTGAATTCGAAAATAGTGCTTAGAAAAAATGCTACTTTTCCTCATTAATAACTCATATCATTTTTACCGATACGGCGAAAAGTTCAAACTCAATTACCTAATAAAGGTAAGTCAAACTTAATTTGCTTTTATACTAGTTTACCTTTCACCGCGATAAATGGCCATTAACTGGAATATAAATGATAATTTGAAAAAAAAGCATGAATAAAGCTAACAAATCATATAGTTTATTAAATAATTACTGTGTAAACAATATGATGATTATTTAGGTCCCTCATATTTTCCTTCAAGGTTTAATTTCCTCTTTCAATTTCATTTCTATAATTGAAATTTCACATTTTAGGCACAGTTTGTTCTCTTCACCTTTAATTTGACGAATATTAATTAAAATCCAAACCATCAAGTTGATCGATCGATTCATCATCGTCTTCAGTGCCGATATTATCAACATTATCATTGTCATCTTTAATTGCTTCTTGCTTTTTACGTATTTGGGCAATCGCTCGTTCAGTTGGTAGCCTTATTCGATCGTCAAATTGATAGTCTTGTGTTTCTCGATTTACTCTATTACCTAGAAATAATTGCCTTTTTCAATGAAAACTCAAAAATTTGATTCTTTTTCCCTTCAAATTTTGAGACGTCAATGCAAATTTTATTTAAATTTCAACTACAAAGTTGAAGTTTGGAATGAGATTTTCAGGGTTTTTTTTTATTATATCAGTAGTTGAATTTGAAATATTTGCCTCCATAATTACATGAAAGCAAATGATTTATTCTGCTTTTTAACAGTAAATAGTCATAAAAAAGATGAAATGTACTACATAAGTGCAAAGCTTCGTCTTTATGTTTTCTAAATTAAATTCGCTTTTTCCATCCGATACCGAACAATAAATTCTTCTCTCTTACTGCATTTCATGCATTTTTAATGTTAAATTGAAGTTTTTATGATTTTCAGCAAATTAATAGCATCCGGTAAAAAATTTTAATTTGAATATATAAATATTTCTATGACAGTAGTAGATTTCCATGGCCTATAAGACATTTATTATCCGGTTTATCGCTTTTGATCTTCAGGTGCTATCCAATTACGGTAATATCAAGATACGATAATGATATGATAATAAAAAAATATGATACGATTCTTTAGGATTTGTGAAAATGTGAAGGAATTTCAAATGAAATTAAAATTTCCGAAATAATTATGGAATAATTTTGGTCAGAAAGGAAAGGAATTGTTTGACACTATAAAAAATGAATGATACATATAATGCAAATTCGTAGTTCTAGTTCATGATCAATGTAATAAATTCATTAGTTCTTTAAAAATTCATTAATCTTTTTTCTTGCATTCGAAATCTTCTACTAACTTCATTTTCATTAATATGAAGCAATATTAATTAAGTTGAGAATGTTGAAAATAATAATAAAGTGTTGGCATCATCAAGATAATGATAACACTTGACAGTTTGCACTGATTGCAAAATGCAAACAATGAATTCTTACTGATTTGGATATACTGAATGTGAAAAAGAAGATAGGTAGGAGTTTTTGACAGAGATAAAAGTGATCAAGTTTAAATGATTCAATCTGGATCGGATGTAAAATATTGATTAGTGAAATTATATTTCAGAGAGAACGAGCTTATATTTTGCTGAACTTTTGTGTCTTAAGAGAGTATATCCTTTCTGGAAATTACATGTCGAAGTAATGTTGCTGAAAAAACAAAATTGATTTCCAATTATTCTCTCTGTTTACATAACATCCATGAGAATTCTAAAATATCACTGTGATTTTTCATTATTATAGAAGGAATTGCACTAATAGTTTGAGTGTTGACTTTTCATGTAATAAATAGAAGAAGTGAACGAAAATTTTGCAGAATATGAAGGGAAACTTTTCTGCAGGAATAGATATTCGGTCCAAATTTTTTGTTTATCTTGCAAGCTGCCTTTAAATTGACACGTTCCATCTAATTGTAAAAGTTAGTATGGGAAGTTGAATAATCTGATTAAAAGTGATATTAGAAATAGGAATACGTATTTTGCCTTTTCAAGATTGAAAATGGCATAGAATTGACAGATCTCATGCCGATATCATTGATTTGCTGCAAAATTTTAAATTTCTTATTAAATGCTATCAGTAAACTTCGATAATAAGCACAGTTGATATTTTTTTATCCAAAATTTCATCTATTCAACAACAATACTTTATGCTAATGCGATCAATTTATCACAGGTTGAATAATTATCAAAATGCTGATGTGAAATTAATTTCAAACCATATGCAACAACTTTCTACATTTATTACTTTTATCTTCATAATATTCGCATTAAATTTTCAAAATTAACTACTTTTGCTTCACATATGTTTCAAAATTCATGAAGCCCTGAAAAGTTAGTTGTTGAAAAAAAAAAAAAAACTTACTGAAAAATGGTAATATGTGTCTTCTTGTTGATAATCCATAACTAGTTTTGCTCTGAAAGAATTATTAAATCATTAGAATTAGAATTATTAGAAACGGTGCTCAAATTACTTATTAGTATTTTAGAATCTTTGACACTGCTTCGTTCTTAATAGTATTTTAAATTGGATTTCTTGTTATTTTTTGAACTTAAATGCCTATTAACTTTTTTTATTCAGCTACATACATTTAAGTTTTTTGATTTCTTACTAAAGCATAAATCCTTGTTAGCAGAATTCAGATAATAAAAACTTGATTGCTTCCCAAACAATTTAATCAGATAAGATTTTAAGAATATTTCTCGAAGACAAAAGTCTTCAAATTTTTAAATCTTTTTATGGCTGCTAAAGAAGCAATATTGGAAGCAGAATGTTCAACTTCTTTTTTCCCTCTATAGATGCATACATCAATTTAAACTTTCAAACGATAGGTGAAATTTCAACTAAACATCTTTTTCCAAAAAGCGATCCAAATTCCTTTCTCTGTTTTTACTCCTTTGTTTCTTATTGGAATATACTGAACATGCTGTAAGTATTCCATTATTTTTCCATCTAAAGATTCTTTTTGCGTGATAAAAATTTTAAGTATGATTAAACTCCTATACCATGGTACAAAGGAACATAAGTGTTAGCTTATAAACAGTAATTAAAGAAGAAAGTTAAGTTAATTAATTGACAATTGAACTCGATAGTTCAATTCATGAAATCTGCCGTTTTTTTTTTTTTTTTTGCAATTAGTGATTTAACGCTTTTTACTGTTTCTGAAGGAAAAAGTAAACAGTGGAAAATCTATGTAATAAATAAATCAATGTCAGTCATTGTTTTTCAAAAAAAAAGGAAGAGATTAAAGATGTCATCAACTTCTTTTTTTTATTCAGTAAAAATATTTCACCGATTTTTTATTTTATTTTATGCAATATTTAGCAATTAAGATAAACGATTTGTCGTATGAATAGAAGAAATTATGGATAGTGATTTCATACTTCTGCAGAGCTGATGGATACGTAAGATATTAAAATCCAAAGAGTAACGTTAGATGCAACTTTTTCGAGAAGAATAATATTAAGCAGTAAATGCACTAATTGATTTTTCCAGAGTTTAGAATCTTTTTCTGGAATTTTTCTACAATTGGTGATAAAAGATAAACTCTTTTTTCCAAAATTTTTCTAGAGTAAGTGATAAACAAACTATGCTTAGAAATGAGCTTCAATTTGTAGATGTTGATTGGTCATTTGCATGATAAAATCTTACAGTGATAATTATTCTAAAAATTTCAACGACCTTAAATAACGTAAAATTTTAGTAGTAAAACAAAATTAAAGCAAAGCTCATTTCTTCGATAAACTTTCTTTACTTATTTTTTAATTAATTTAATTTAACAAGCTTTTAATTTTCATCTTTCATGTTTAATAGAACACTTACCAATGGCAAAGATAAAACGACCACAATGCACAATGATAACAGTGCTAGTGATAACGACGGTGATAACATTCTTCTAAATGAAGAGACAAAGATCCACAAGAAGTGATGAGAAGAAGAATGCAGGCATAAGCCAGGACAATTTTGAGGACTGAAATGAAGCAGAGATGTGATGAGAATTGACTTTGGAATGGGTGGACTTTCATGATGTGCACATAATGCTCCATTCATCCAGGCTCATGGCATTAGTTGACTCCATAAAATAGCCAGGCCTGGCTGGATCGACTGTCTGGCCTAGCATGAGCCTACAGGCCTGGTTCGCTGCATATTCCTTTTTTCTTTCTAGAAAGAGCATAAATATATTTATGCATACTTTCAACAAAATTGAACGGTGAATAAAAAAATTGAAAGCATGTCGAGAAAACATGGCCTACATCACTACCACACCTACCGTATATTATTTTCTGATTAAGAAGCATCAAAGAATGTGTTTATTTTGTTTACTTTCCCTTTACATTGCTCAGAAAAAAAAAGTCATTTTTAGGTTAAAATCACTAGAACATCCGATATTCTTCCATTCATGATTCACTTATTCTAAACTTTGAATTACCCAAAATATAATAATAGGTCTTCTCCTGTTAACTTGATTGAAATTCAATTCGATAAATTCCAGTCAGAACGAAAATACCGGTGATTTGTTTTTTGATTCGATTTCTTAAAAATATGTTGTCCTTATAAATATAATCTAAAAATAATGCAAAATACGAGAAATGTTGGAACTCATATATTTCAAAGCACATTTCAAACTATAATTAGCATAATTTTGCAAAATGTTGTCAATTAATTGCTAATCTCTTATGTAAACCAGGCCATAGACTTCTTTCAGCTTAGCTTACATCAAGCCAATAGTCTTGATAGGTCTTGATCTGAAGCGAAATTTATTATCATTTTTATATCTTTTAAAAAATTTTGCAATTCCATCATTAATTGGTCTATGATTTAGAATTCTGAGGGAGTTGGTGAAGCAAATATCTCATTTCCTCGACTTTTTTCTAGCTTCATCCAAACTAATTAGCAATTTCTAATTTTTTTTATTGTACTTTACTAAAATTTGTTTTTTTTTTCTTTTTATAAGCGAAAAAAGCCCTTACCCATAACATTTCAATTTTTAATGAGCTGATTCAATGCATAAGACACTCTGAATTTGCTAGAAAAATTTCAAATCCAACACTCTACAGATAGTAATAAATTACTCCACACGCAATTATCCTCTGCAATTTCTCCCAAAAACCTTTATGCTTTTTCCTTTTAGAATGAAAGAAGATAGTAGCAGAATTGAGAATTACTTTATCCTAAACAAATATTCGTATTATGATTTATTGCATTCCCAATCACAGGTATGCAAACTTTACTCCATGCAACGAATAATCGATATTTTGTGCTAAACAGAAATTATTATTGATTTAGTTTTGATCTCATATTTTTCTTTCACAATGAAAAGGTGTTTATCGTCTGAATTTTCAACTAAAAAAGTATTTAGTCGCGGTGACTAATCAGTCCATACGCGATAAAATTTTAAAATCTAATTAAAAAAGGTATTCTACAATTATAGCTTCCACGAATTGCTAATCTTCAGTGAATCCATTGGGGACATATCTTGATTTGTACCATTATAAGACAAAGCAAACTAGAAAATTTTGCTCATATGCAAGCTCTCATGCTCCAAAAAACTTTATTTCAATCTTAAATTCGAAAATACAAAATCTAGTAACTGATCAATGAAAATCAGCCGATAACAATCCTTTTCGAAGACAATACCATAAAATCACATTACCAACACCATTACTTTCTAGGATTTCCAGAATAACAGGATTTTGAAATAAAATAGTTGATAAGAATATAGATTAGAGAAAAGAATAAACAGATTGCTGCAAAAAGAGAACTGTGCAAATATAGTAATAAAAATTAAGGGCTGGAGACTTTGTTTTAAAGCTGACATATTTGCTGATATAGAGTTTGTATCAGTATCTCGGAGTGTACATCCCTAATCTTGTACAAATTCATATAAGTTATGCAATACTCTAGAAATGAATTCAAATCTTCCAGTTGGCTCAGTATGCCTGAATTAAGCGAACTGCTTGCTGTTACACAACAAGTAGTTAATCAATCGTTAAAACTTAATTCCTACGGCAGAAATCTTCGTTCTAAATCGGACAATTGCTGTTGTTTTTTAAAGTTTAACAGTTAAAAACAAACTATGCGACAAATTTAAGCTAGGCAACTTTACACCACACTAAATCATGTAAACTTCTGTCGGATTCATTTTGGGCTTTTTCGACAAATCTTAACTTATTCTTGACAGAAATTTATTAAATATCTATCACATAATTAATGATGAGCCTCAAGCAAAGTCCAAAGCAATTGGTAATAAACATGAAAGAAAAAATTTTTTTAAAGTCGCTTGCATCTTTGTAGCTCCATGAAGAACCAGAAGATAAAGTGGCCCAACGAACCAATAGCAACAAAACATGTCTTTATACGTCCGCATAAGCATCGTGCGCAACTCACACCATTTCACAAGTTCGCATAAAAGTCCATCATCCATGCATCGACAGGTGAAGAAGTAATGAGCAACATGATGATGTTAAGTAGCATTATAGTATATAATCAGGAATTTAGCTGTTTGTTAGCGAACTTGTTTTTGGAAGCATTTAAATGACTTCCGGTGTTTTGATTTTGAGAGCTGTTACGATATGATGGAAACATCCTCTTTATTTGTGGGCAAAGCCGATCATGTAAAGAAGGAAATTATCCCTGAAATGTAGAAAGACTCAGATAATATATTTCACACAATCAGTAATTGTCTGATGTAAATTGCTATGCTTCAGAATAAGTCTTATAACACAATGGCATAATTCAGATGCGTCGTCATAAGCAACCGTGAGATGCAATATTGAAAACTCCATTCAATAAACTTATGTCAGATTATCAAAAGACACCTTCTTTAGCTGTGTCAGACTATTTTTCGTTGCACTTTACAGATATTGAAATATCACTTACGAGAAGAATTAACCAGAACAAAGAATAGCTTCAAAATTAAAAAGATCTCTAGAAAGATCTTCTACACTAATGAAAAGTAATAATTATAATATTTTTTCCACTGATTATAAACATCTTATCTAGAAAATAAAAGAACCGTCATCAGTAATTGAAATTTTAAACCAATTATAATTTGAAATGCTTATTAAATAGCAAAGATAAAATAATTACCTCATCAGAACATAAACCTGCTCAACAAAAGCAGATATATTACACCCAGGCTGTCCATCCTTCATACATCAATGCCAAATTACTTATATTTGTTGCCTGTTGAATTAATAAGTCAACCTGAAAAAAAAATTATATATTGGTATGATTTATATGAGTTTAAACTGAATTCTTTGAAACTCAGAGCCCGAAATTTAGATATACCTGTTCTGATGGTGTTAACGGTTCGCTTATAATATTAGCATCACTTTTTGCATTATCATTCTTACTGGTGCCACTTACAATCATTCCTTCCAGTTTCATCCGTACTCTCTTCGAAACATGCTTACCGTGTAAATTCTGCTGCTGTTGTCCTTTAAAACATGTAATATATTAATTTCTGATAGATATGCTAAAAAATTACATGGTTATCAGCAAAGTTTCCAAATGATAATTTTACCCTCATGATGTTCCACTGGTGAAGATTTATCACTGCGAAAAGGCATTTCCACTCGATCTTTCCCTTTTTCCAATAATAACAAATTTTCGAAGATGCTATAATGACATTCAAGTGAGATGCTGTCTGGAGAATAAATTATTTGTGGAAATTTAAAATACCCTTTTCTCTTTGAAAATTGAATCAAAAGCTATTTATTGAACAACCTTGGGATATTGTTAATAACAAATTTGAAAAGATCAATGGATGCGGCGGAACCATTATATGTATCATCCAATAACTTAAGCCCCTTGATTAGTGGATCACTGAATAATTCTTTATATTGTTGCAAGTAAATAGCAAACGCTTCATTTTTCTGAAATGCTTGAAATTTCATAATTTACAAAAAATAAAAATCAACTAATACCACATTTCTTGAAGCTTACTCTATTAGTTAATATCTATCTGCAGCTATTGATATAAAAAAAAATTGATGTTGATAGGCTTTTTCTCTTTAACGATTCTTCTTGGACTCACAGGAGTTTTTATGGGAACAGTAATAGCTTTGTGTAAAACAATTCTAAGCGGTTCATTAATTAGTCCAGAACACACTAAAAATGCCAATATTGAATGCTAAACTAATATTGCAAACTGCATTAGTTCTTATAAAACAATAATATCTATATCACCAATAATCAAACTAAGTAATATTATGGCTTTCTATCGAAACTCTTCTCTGCTTTGAAGACTTCTAATTGTTAATTACTACCCAGCAACGAATTCACTACACATTCTCTGATAGGGACAAGAAATAAATTAGTAAACTTCTCAATAAAACATTTTCGCCACTGTGTTGCTGCTTAAAATTTATGTGAATAAATGTCTTTTCTTTGTTTCAAGCCAAAAATTTTTCAGTCTCAAAATATTTAACCATAGCAATCTCGACCTTTCTATTCAAAATTCATAATTCAATTAGATCTGCTGAGAATAAAATCCAGACTTTATATATATATGTATTAATTAAAAATTTGCATGATATTAAGAGCCGCTTAATCAAAACTTACATGAGAAAAGGAACGAAGCAGAGGACGTATATTATGCATTATAGAATGATGTTCTGTAATTACGTTTTTCAAATCACGTTGAATTGACAGTTTTTCCATTTCCAGTTTACTTACTTCCTCTTCCCAATTCTGAGGTCGATTTTCCACACCTTTCTGAGAATTTGTGTACAATTTCTCTAATATGTTGACAACAGATGCTAGGATTTGCTTAAGATGATCTCTGCAAAAAAAAAGTTCTATTTATCAACCAAGTATCAACTAGTTAATAATCAAAAATTGAAATAATAAATCAACATTTGGTATCAAAAGTGACCAAGAACTAATGCATATGAAAAAAAAAAAAAATCATCTGTCAATTTCCTAGCAAAAAATAATACAAAAAAAGGTTTTAGCCAACCTGTTTTCAAGCCATGCAGCAGAGAGTTCTCTGATACGAAGAGCAAATAGTGATAGAGCCATCGCATGTAAAATATCGGAATGACTATCAACAACTCCTAAAAACTAATCCAATAATTAGCAATAATTTGAATTTATTAACTAAGAAAAAATAACAGCCAGCAGAAAAATCTCAATTTTTGCGTAATATATCATACGTATATAGTACTCTTTTTCAAGCTCATTTATAGCCGGAATAAAAGAAAATAAGACAAAAACTTTCAAGAATACGTAAAACTTCAAACCATATACAGCAATGATTGTTGCAACACCAATCATTGATCTGGAGCCAAGATCATCTTGTGCAGCAGCCCAATCAACTAATGGATCGTAAACAAATGCATCCAACATTGTCAACAATATTTCCTTCCCAGCACGGAGTTTTTTTAACACATTTTCAGAAGAAAGCCGAAAAGTCCCCTTAAAAGCGATACTGTTTTTGATGAAAATGGAAGTCAACACATAAAATATAAATTTACTTTTGATTAAGAAACAATATTGTAAGGATAAAGTAAATAACTTAAGAAATTTGAATGAAAACACAGAAAGTTTTACAAAATATAAAAGTAAATTTAAAAACTTACTTCAACATCGGTAGGACCAAGAGCTCGAACAATATTCCCAGTCAAACGGAATGGTACCATTTCTGGTACGCGCAAATTTCGACCCTGGAAAACTTTAGTTTTCATTAACTTACTTGGGTTTTACAGGGCAACACATATCACACATTAGTTTTTCAATTAAATATTCTTATTAGTGCAGATAAAAAAAATATAAATTTACATAAAAATAATCTCGTGCAGAATAACTCAATTGAAAAAAACAATACCACATACTTTGTCAAAGCAGACATTGTAATCAATATGTACCACATGCCCAAATTCAAAATTAACCAAAACGTTGTCTAAATGGCGATCACCCAGACCTATTATACTGCCCAGCATTGACATGACTGCTGTTGATCGGGCAAATCTTTCGGTAACTCGGAACCATGTATCTGAACTACCAGCTCGAAGCCACAACTCTCTTAAAAAAGAAAAATTGAATATCATATACTTGCTTTATTAAGTTGAAACTAGGATTTCCTTGAAATATGCACGAAATTTTACAAAAAATTACTGATCGCTTTATAAACTGAAGCACTAACACACATAAATTAAGCTTCTAGTTGAAAAAGTATGATTTGACTAAAAAATGGTACCGTGAAAGAAGATCTTGCGGGGTTTCCTCGATTAATTCTTCAACAACATCTTTTAATATTGAATATGGCCATTTTTGACGATCATTGATGAATTCTTTCGGGATTTTCTGAAAATATGAATTTTGAAAATATCAACATAAAATCGCAACAAACAGCAACAATTATTATTACTAGGAATTCAGCACAGCTTTATAAAAGATCAGTGATAAAGAAACTCCAGAAGTTCTAAGCAAAAAGAATTGTACTCGTTCAAATAAAACAAACTCATGTATGCTCGACTGATGCAAGTAGCTCTAAAATATTCAAATCTCAGAGAAATGAGTTCTTAAACAAAATTAAAATAATTGATAGAATTCAAGGCACCAAGAACATCTTGATGAGAGAGCTTAAAAAAAAAATTTGGGAGAAAGCTTTATGAACTTACGTTAGCTTGGAAAGCTGCCCTAAGTTTCTTGAAGAATAATGCACTTGGTCTTTCAACTTCATTCATTCTTTGATTTGAGATATTCTCAGCTGCTTGACGAAGTTGCCACTTCCGGTAAACTTGAAATACAGGTGTCGCCCCTTCAACCCATTCGATAAGGCCTGAACGAGAGCCGAGAGGAATAACCGAATAATTCTCGGCTATATAAGATGGCCAATCAGTTTCCTTTCTCGAAAGCATTAAATTACAAATACGCAATAACTGCATAACACGTTCGTCCAAATGTAAATCTTCCTGTCCTTTGAAAAGGAAAGGATAACTGCAATACAAATTCTTTTTTTTTTTTTGAAAAAGGAATTTTTAAAATGAAACCTTTGGAAAATCGTATTGAAAAACTTCCAGTTCTTAATTATGAATTTGCGAGAACTTTGTTATCCGTTGATACTGCTAAGACAAAAGTTTAGTAAGAGCACCATCCAAATCACCACAAACACTATCTCAAAAAATCTCAAGTCTCAAAATCAGCTGTCATCTCAAATCTCAAAAATCACTGTCTCAAGATTAGCTGCTTACAAACTCTTGAGAAAAAAAATCTCGCGATTTATCAACAATCTTAATGTACTTATTTCATATCTGCAATGATCATAATTGCTCATTGAACATATTTGTGTTTTAAAGCGACAAGAAAATAAAATACAAAAACCCACTCCTTCCCATCCGATCCATGAAATACAATTTTTCTTGGTCGCGTTTTAGTTGGTAATATTATCGTTTGCTTGCTAATTCGTTCCATCATTACAACATCGGAAAAATTTTTATATTCTTGTCCAGGAAGTGGTACCTATAATTGCAAATTATATCCAAATTCACAACTAAGTCATCTGATGTCAAATGAAATTAATGCTAATAATATTCATTAATAAGACTTAACAACCTTTTGGTAAACATCGGTCCACAAGATGCTATTAACCACTTGGACACAGCTCTTACCTTCTCTATATATCATTGGTTGATTGCAACAGGAGAAAGTCAAATTGAATTGAACTAGGATTAATTTTAAAAAAAAGTAAATTAGAGAACCAAAAAAATGCAAATAATCAAAATTAAACCAACATGTGTTTTACTTAATGCAGTAAGACGAGGTGAAATGTCAGCCATTTGGAGACAAGCGAATGAGCGTCTGTTTGCTCGCTGATTTAATTGCGCCAACAACTGCAAATTAATGTTATATGCTGTTGTATTAAAAGTCATCTAAATCTATTATTCAAACATAAGAAAATATACACAGAAAGGAAGTAAAAAAAAAAAAGAAAAAAAAAAAACGAAACTTTCATTCTTCTGTGTTCATCTGTTCTCTCTTTCAAAACAGCATAGACATAAGAATTATTTAAAGATCAAAATCTGGTCTAAATGAGAGGATATGTAAAACAAGATAGTTTTTTCAACTTCCCATAATTATAAAGGGAAATCGCCAACAAAAACAATTAGTTGATCTAATCGATTCTTATAACAATTATCTTCACAACTGTTCATTATATTCATTTGTCAAGAATCATTAAGAAAATAAGAAATTACAAGTTTGAATGAAGCCCAGGCTTGGCGTGGTTCTGATTTATTCAATCGAAGAGTTTTTATAGCTTCTTCAATAGTTGTAAGATATATGTCTTGAAACTGCTTTTCATTTACAGTCCTCGGTACGCTAGTACACGTTTTTTCATATAAATCTTCAACAATACGATATATCTAGAAAAAATTCTTTTAGCGCTGAAGAACAACTTTTAAAGACTGTATGAAGGTTTTTAAATGTTTCAGTTTATCCCAAAATGGATTTCTACTCTGCCATTCTATTAGTGGCAATACTAGACAATTGATAAATAATAACAAAAAAGGAAATGTTAGATCTCATTTCACAATTTCAATGAAGTTTTGAGAGCCGTCAAGGATTCCTTTCTACAGATACAAAAAATAGAATATCTAGCAAAGAATCATCGAATTAAAAAGGTAAATGCAGAGAGAATAAAATTTTTGCTTCAAATTTCTACGAATTCGTGATCCATATTTTTTATTTCCTTTATTGTTCCTGTTATTAATTTGTTTACTCAGAAGTCTTCATTCATAATGTACGAGAGCCTCTCAACTGAAATCCCAATTTTTTTTATTCAGCCTAAATATTTAACCTGAAATTAAGAATCGAAAATAAGACAAACATACGAATGTATTACCAAAGATGTAAATATAACTGTTTTCTCGTGAATAATCTCCTTTTTTTCATCATCATTTAAATGTGTATTTGTCAAAGTTTTCATCATTTCTGTTTCAATTTGTAAAATTCGACGATTCATTTCGAGATCCAAATTTGTCAAAACAAAAGTCCAACGTTCTTCATGCAGCATATCGATCCTTTGTAGTTCCTATAATCCATTTACAACTTGATTTAGTCCTTCTTGATCCTATACAATTAAAGAAATTTTCGAATCGTACCTTAACAAATTCAGTGACATCCTTGACAAGATCAGGAAACAATGCCTGCATTCGTGCTACAACGCGCTGACAACATTCAAACATTAGTGACCGATCCTGGAGAATATTGTAAATCTTCGTTTTTTTCGTTTCAGTTTTCTTTTTTAATTTATGCAAATAGCCAAAGATTAAAATTCAAACAGAGCAACATCAGAAAATGAATTAATAGTACTGAAAAAGATTTTGTATTGTGTAAAATTCCGACAATTTGTATTCTGAAAAATCCCAACTTTCATAGTCAACTATGACTATGACTTTTATCCTTGCTCTTCAATAGTTGCTAATTATTCTAATCATAATTTATGATTAAATATACCAGATCATTAGATCACAACAAACCTGTTCAGCACGTTTTTTCTTCTCTTCATCGATAACATCGACAAAATCATTTTTCTCCATTTCACTATTATCTACATATTCGTTGTGAATAACAATGGGTTGAGTGGCACCGACGATGGCAGGATAGCAAAGTGCATGTGGCGATGTAGCTGCAATTCTTTCCAGTATGGTGCAAAGCGTGTCACGCACAGCATGCACTGGATGATTGAGCCGTGCAAACAACTGCGGAAGAATATCTGAAAAGACCAATTACTTGAATACTAATAGAAAATCGCGCACTTTTAAAAAGATAAACTGTTTTGTTTCTAAAGGAAAAAACTTTGAATAAAATTTTTATTCTCTCAAAATTCTGAAAAAGAGATCTCTTGATTCTGAGAATGATAATGACCAAGCAATGTTGGAAAAATATTTCGGATGCCAAAGCAAATGGAAATATAATACAATGTCTAGCTCTATTCGAGCGAAATAAAAATTGCTAACTCTCGACAAACACTAACTTTCGAAGAATGAATTACACATTATTGAATTAAGTCTAACTTGACACATCAAGACTCAAAAAATAGTATCATGACAAAAAAAAGAAAAACCTTTCCACAACAATTCATTTACTTGAAGCATTTCACTAAGAATCAAGTGATGTAATGTATCGTACTGTTCCACCAATAATTGTAAAATTCGTAGCGTTACCATCACTACCCCAATTGTTCCCTATAACATAAAATTAGGGAAAAAAAATACTTAGTTCAATATGAGAAAATCATCAGCTTGCTATATTTCACGAATACCAACCCCTTTTGCTTCATTCCCACTTATACCAATATAAGCGAAATATGAATGCGCTGCACAGTTACAAAAAGCTAAATGACGTGAATTTGCTCCTTTCCAAATTTCCTGAATAATACTTCCGGGACCAAACAGACTGAAAATTGCTATGAAATTAATTCACGATAATTTAAGATTTTGATTATTGAAGTTGCTTTTGATTAAATTAAAGTCTAATCATTTCTTGCAACCTTAATTTTAAGAAAATTTTTGAATAATTACTAAAGAGCGTGTTGGACTTTCCATAACAGAATAATCAATAAAATATTGAGAAAATATAAAATTTTCTTATGATAAGGTTAGAACATTTAACACTAACATATTGCATGTTTGTTCACTAATTATATTTTTTACAACAGCCTTGCAATCCGGTAAAATTGCAGATAAATTGACAGACTTCTGCATTGTCTGCAACAGATTTTCTATTACTGAATCTTCCACTGACGTGCAAGCGTTCTGAAAAATAATGTTAATTGCAGTTTTATAACAATTATTCGAAATATCCAAATCGGACTCAGCAAAACTAAATTTGAGAAAAAGTTGCTTCTAACTTATAATGAAGTAACAAGATATCTAAATATACTTACAAAACTGAAATTTTCTATCACAAAATGACGTTATCGTTAATTAGAGAAAAAAGAAACAAAAAATTTTTCTATCTCAAAAGCAAACATTACAACACTAAATCAGAATATTTCTCTAATAATTTTTAGAAAACTGTGTAAATACCTTAATTTGCCATTTTATTGCGTCACATTCTTCACTGATGAATGACAATCTAATTTCATTATGAACATCAGTAGCTCTTTTAAACGCCCAGTTACCAAGTTCCAGATGAGCTTTCGCTAAATGTGGTGATAATTTACATGAAGTACTTAAGAGAGCACCAGCAAATGAGTCGATGATTCCTGAATGAAAATAATCTTATAAACATCTTTTGATAAGAGAAAAAGCAGACTGAATGGTTTGCAACTTTAAAGACAAAAAGGAAATGAATTAGTTCGAGATTTCTGAAATAATAGCAAGTCTCACGAATTCAGTTATCTAAAATAATAAATATAGGAATTACTGACTTTGATTATTCTTCTGAAACTGAATGAGTACGATTTTTCAAATATTACCAGAAGGACCAACTAGCGGTAGTTGGGACTGTTCGACTCCAAAGACATGAAACACGATACGCATTGAATAACTCATAGCTACTGGCAACAAACTAGATTCCAACTGTAACCAACGCGCAAGCTGAATGATTGCTTTTGCCGAAATCCTATTTTGCTCTAGCTGCTGTTGATTATTCGCTGCGATATTCGGTCCAATTGATAATACTGCTGAATCCTGAAATGTGAAATTTCACGTTATACTTTTTACAGCATTCAAGAGTACAAAAAAATTTAGTGGATCATAATATATGACTTCAACGCATAATCCATGGCAAATCAAGAAGAATCATATGATATAATCCATATTTAATTAATATAATTAATGAACAATAAATCGTAATAACTTGCATGTTTTTTATATTTTTTACGACGGAATGGTTGTTTGTAACATAATGAAGATAAATTCAACATCTATTCAAACATGAATGATCTCAGTCATCAGAAATCAGTAATTTTATATATGACTAGTTTTTGCTGATGATGTTAGGAAACTATCACAAAAATTCAAAATAAATTACATGAAAATGATTAAAAAAAAAAAAAAAAAGGAAAAAAAAAGAGAATTACTTCAATGGTAGCGTGGTTAAGTTGCTGTGTCAGAACAGCAATGAGAGCATCAGGAGCTACAGTTGGTGTACCGTTAAACATCAAATTACTCTTATACATCAATCGATCAACTTCATCAGCTACAGCGTTCATCAACAAGGAGAATGCTTTTCCTTGTAAAAAAGTACGAGCACGATCAGTATCCGCCGTTTTTGATTTCGCCCACATCTAAATAGTTTTCTCAAAATCCTTGTAATTAAGTTGATAAAAAAATGGATTATGGTATTGTATCTAGGCGAGTTAAATCGTTTCTCTAAAGACTATGAATTCGTTTTTGATCCACAGGAAAAAATATCTTTATCGAACATTCTACTTACCATTTTCGACAAACCATAACTAGACATGAGGTTTTCGAAATTGTATAATCTCTGTTGCATAGGCAGTTGCATAGATACATTATTTGTTAGCCTGATTTCCTTATCAGTTGGTCCATTGATCCAGTTTCCTTGCATTCCCTAAATGAATATTATTGCCTTATTACTTATTGATAGAAATATTTAATAACGAAATCGTTCAGAAAAATCGTTATTTTGCAGGTTGAAATGTGTTAAAATTTAAGTTTCCGAAGCATTCCACATCAAAAAAGTTGTCGAGAAATAAATCAAGACTTACACGCAAAATATTCAATTGAAAGTTATCAAGTGTTGAAAGACGTTTATTGTAATGTATTTTGATGTGCTTTTCAGCTAATCGGTAATTTCCAGTTTTCCGAGCTAATCGTGCCATATCAAGATAAAAAGCTGCTTCATTTGAAATTATTCGTAGTGATGAACATCCACCATTTTCTCTAGTTTGTGTATGCTGTAACCAAGAACTTAACTGTTGACCGATAACAAGACGCTGCAATGGTAGACCATTCTTCCAGTCGAAAAGAAACGAAGGATCGACCACATTGGCGGTAACCTAAAATCTAAATATCTCAAAAATTCAAAAGAATTTTCAATACTGATTTCGAGAATGCTAGATATCTATCTTGCTTTGGATGTTTTTGAAATAGAAAATAGAAATGTGTAACAGCAGCAATAAGTTTAGTTCATCACAAGTCTATGAATGAATATAAACTTATTTTCTGTGACTATAGAAAAAAAAGCAATTATTTAGTTCAAATTCACATTCCAAAAATACCAAGACTTACTGATTGCTTATGATAGGGTTTCCGACTATCTTTTACAGCAGTAGCCAATAAATGCAATGCGCTAGCACGTGTAAAGATCTGCATACCAGTATCCGCTAGCATCAAAATTCTTGCATCTTCACTCAGTTGTCGCGTCAATTCAACAATATCAGTCCTGTGAAAGTACACTTCTTGATTACGAATAACCGATTGAAACTCAATGAAAACGTACAATTTTAGTTTTGGAATCAAAATCACAAGGCATACTTATTATCTTTACAGTCTTTGGAACGATCATGAGATATGTCTATCAATTTCAGCTCTGTATGAATGAGATTATTTCGAATATCCCATGGAATTGACATTACTGATTCATTCTTCAAATAATTATCAAACATCGTCAGTGACTTCATCCTGAAAAAATCCATGGATCGAATCTACAAAAATTGTTTCCAAAAACATGCAGATCAAGCAGACCATCATTCTAGATATTACCGAACTTAAAAAAAATAGTATAAAGAATTATTCTATGCAAACCTTTAAGATCAACACTTTTGTGATGTAGGACTAGATCTGCAGGCTCACGAATTAGCATATTTTTTGTTTGGTATCATTCAAAGTTCAGATTTCATTTCCTTTTATTATAGTGGTAATGAATCTTTCAAAAAGCTGTACATAATACGAAAATGTGATGATTATAGGAGCGAATTTTTATTTTTTATCTTCATGATACCTCTTCCATTGAGTGAGTCTGATATTCAGGATCTTGAATTATACCGAATTTAAGCAAAATACAAAAAAGCAAAAAAAAAAAAAAAGATCAAATTTATCAAAAGAACAAAAAATTAAAATTTCAAAAACAAAAAATCAAATTCAGAACTAATTACGACAACCTCTTCCACGTAAATTCTTCAAAACCATCTGGTACTTCATCCGATTGAGGATCCAAAATACCATACAATGTCCGCCAAAATATATCAATTTCATCCGAGTTTCGAAGCACTTCCAGGCCAAATATGATCTTTAAGAATCAGAAAATCTTAATTACCAAACTGATTGAAAAAATAAATACTTTGAAAAATCAAGAAATAGGAAACGAACAAGAAACGAAAATGAGAATAAACTTACTAGCTGTCGTATAGTTTTCCGTATATTTTCGGGCAAATTTTCATTACGCAGACATTCCTGCAAACCAATCAAAGAAGGCTCGATCCTGAAAGTAATTTTAAAAAAGGAATTCAAGACATAAAAATAAAGCATAATTTCAAAACAGTTTTGATATATGAAAGCAAGTCGCTCGTTAATAAATGCAAAAATTACCTTCCAGCAGCCATTTCAGCTGCGTATTTTATCCAGATATACTGCTTGTTATAAATCTTCTTTATCCATGCATACAAACCTAATATTGCTTGTGGACGACCCAAATCGATCAGTGCCTTCACCATCCACGTAATACATGTGTGAGCAACAGAATCTATTTCACCTGCAATAAGAATTCATCCCATTACTGGTTGTAAGTCAACTTGAATGCATGCAATACTTTAAATATTAATTTTTTTTTTGATACAAGTCTTAACAATGAATTGATTGTGTCCACCACAAGAACTTATTAATAAATAAAGTAAAAATATCAATAATGCAAAATAGATGCAGTAAAACAAATGCCAAAATTTAATTTGCCAAAGGATTAAAAATAGACTTTTTTCATCTCCACCATCCTTCTTTCCTTTCTCTTCAATCCGTTTTCCGATATCTCTCAAGGAACAGCTTCCTAAACGTACTACTTGAGCAAAGTTGTTGCTCGTATACGCAACAGCCATCATTGGCAGATATAAGCGTGAAAGCCAATTCATACAACTTGCTTGATTTGTCATAAGAAACTGCTGCGATAACTGAAACCAAAAATTCTATTCAAACCATCAAAGAATCGCTCAAAATAATGCTCTACTGTAATGTAATCATATATCGATCACAATTATTCAATATCTAGTTAGTTGCGAACCCATTTCGAAGATATAAAATTATTTTTTGTTCAACACTCGTCCGTCCAAAAAGCAATGATTTGCTCCATCCAAAAAAGATCCCACTATTTCTCAGTTCTTTATACACTACTAAAGCACTATCAGAAAGAATGCCAGTACCTATAAAGCTCCTAGTGAAAATATATTACAATACAACAATAAACTTAGCGACAATCTGTACAAAAATTTCAGTAATTGTTAAGATAAACTTCAATTTCGAAACCTTTAGTGCGTTTCTCTGCATAGCCATCAGTTTCCAATGAAGACACTCTTTTTAATACCATATTCATTACTAACCTGTGAAACGGTGAATAACTGGAATATAGCTCCGCGGCATGCGTAAACCATCAATTTATCCAACATTTCAATCATATCCAACAAGGCACGAACACGCCACCACTGCTCCGAGGATGTTAATTGACGTGCTTCACGTTCTATCTCTATCTCTGCTTCATCCTCATCCTCCACAATACCTCTTCTGCTGTTTGCGATCGTTTTCGGTTCTACTTCGTCTTTAATGCTTTTAGGAACAGGTAATGCTTTTCGTGAAAGAACACTACCTGCTAATCGTCGTATTTCGTCTAAAATATCGATGAATGTTTGAAATAAAATTTAAATCTAAAAAGCTAAATTAAAATTGAAACTTAACAATAGCAAAGAATAAATTATTGATGCATAAAACAAATAAGCAGCATAGTAATTTAGTTCAAAAAAACATATAATTAATGCACTCCCCAAGGAAGAATTTTGAAGATACGAATAGTAAATGCTAAATAATTTTTGTAATATATTTCTTTGCGTGAAACTACACTCCTGATATCATTTCTGCAAACTAGTAATATGAAGCAAGAAATTTTTGCAGATCATAGTTGTCCATTATTTCAATCGTATCCAGTAAAACACAAATATGCCACTACTATTTTTTAAAAATGTTCAAGAGAATGGGGAAACAAAAGGAAAAAATAAATGCTAAAATAGCCAGAAAGTGGGGAGAGAGAGAGAGAGAGGACGACTAAAACGTTATTATAAAAACAAAATTAGAAAAACTAAAAAATTAAAAAAAAAATAAGATTAGAAGGACTTTTAAGATAAAATGAAAATTTGACGACGGAAATTCATGACAAGCTGAATGCATTGAGAAGAAAATCCAGACCAGAAAATAAAGTACTATTTTTCTAGAAATACGATGACAGAAATAATAATGCATATTGGCACTAATCAAGATTGATATTTGATAAAATCCATGAAAACATTACTTTCGAAAGCGAGAAAAGTATCCAATGGCTTGCCAAGTGGTGTTTTCAAACGATTATTTATACAAAACTGGGTCATTTGTGCAATAATCCATCGCCATTTGAATAAGCAATCATTATTTGTGTTGGCGTCACCCACTGCATCTGCATAAATCATTGATGCCGTATCTGATATCCAGTATCCATTGTCAATGCTAAATATTCATAGCTGATGGTATTCTATCTCTATGTTTGTTACAAATTTCATTTTTTTTTGTTTCGATTACAAGAAAATTGAAACATTAAAAATGAAAAACCAGATTTCCACTGAAATAATCCTTCCCAAAGAACTCGGTTTAGACAGAATACGGCAATTTGAAAAAGCGATCATCAGGATCAAGTGATCCCAGCGGATAACATTTTAACATTTTATTGATTAGATAGAATAAATTGAAATATGAATTTCTTTTCCATGAACAAATTTAGCGGCAACTCTCGCGTCATTATTGGTAGGATGAGTGATGAAAGATTGGGGAGCAATAAACCATATTAGTCCTTATGCAAAATGAATTTTCCTAGAGTTGGAGATTTTATATCTCTCAATTCCAAAAAAGAACTGTTTTATTATAAGTCAATTAAATGAATATTACAAAAAGATATGATAGAAAAATAGGAATAAAATAATCGGAGATACGAATGATCAGAATTATAGCGGCAATAATATTAAATCAGTAATAAATAATGATAAATTAATAAAGATAAACATATAATTTATGAAAAGAAAAGAAGTAAACAAAGTTACCAAGTGGTCGAAATTTCCGAAACAAAATAAAAAACTAAAGGAATACTTTAAAAGACAAACTTGTTGAAGCAATATGTGGGAAGAACTGAACTGAGCAAGAAATCAGCAACAATCTTGAAATGCTCTGCTGTAAAGAAACTTTCGCATATTTTCTGTTGCCCAAACTCCATCATATCTTGCGCAGATTCAGTTAGTCCATTACTGAAATCATATTTATTTCTTTTCAAAATATTTGCGAAAAAACTGCATTTTCTAACGCTTAATGCTAATACAAATTCATCTGAGTTTTTCTTGATTTCTTTCGTGGAGGTGAATTTAAATTATTGCGAAATTCTCAATAATATTATCTGCAATTATAACATTTAGCAAAATCCCACAAATCATTGGATTCACACAACGAAATTCACCCGACAGAAAGCGGGTGATTTGTTGATGAAGCACTATACTCATACTTACCATTTATGAAATAAATTATTTATACTATTTTGAACTAAAAAACAAAAATGAATTCTCCATTTTTCGGTTCAAAAATTCTATGACATTATTTTCCACTAAAGCGATTTCTATTTGAAACGAAATAATTCTGAATGACCGCTTCAGTTTTCTCTTTTCAATCAAGTTTTTTCTACTTCCACGCTACATGAATTAATCGACTATAATTACCAAAATCAACATAGTTATCCATTTTCTTATTTCATATTTTAAATAATGCATTTGAGTTTTCGACTTTTTCATTCCTATCCATTTTAAAAGTCTTACATCTCAATTTTATCAAGAATTCATATAAGCAAAAAGGCAGCAAATATAACTAACGTAAGCTCACCTGATGAAGAGCACTGGAGGAGTAGCTTGCCAAATACCAGTTGTTTTATTTTGACAATCCGAATGACATTGCTCAAAGATACGTTTAACGAATTTTGCTGTCACTTCAGACCTTCCATTCTTGATTAGGTTGAAAACAGCCAATCGTCGAAGTAAAGTAAAATGCCTAATTCGATGACTTGTTGTTGCTGAAATTCAAGCATTTCAATAAAAAACTACCTAGATTTATAAATCTATAATCAATGGGATCATCATTTAGTTTGATGCATCTTCCCGCGAGGTCAAAGTTGAATACATTTGTACCCAAGCATTCACAAAGACAACGACTGAATTTTTTTTCTTTGAATAATTATTGTCTGCTTAAAATGATGGTAATTTGGTTAGCCATTCGTCTTAGTCGGTTAATAATTTCTTCTTTAGCTACTGAATACCTATGTTAATATATCTTGCTTTTGCTTCTGATTTACTAAGGTGAGGTATCAAGTTCTTGTGAAAAGGTTTCATATAATAGGTTTTAAAATCAATGAAATTTAAAAGTTGTCAAAAGCATCATTTTTTCTATTTGAACACTATGTAACAAGACATTACTGTCCCAAGCATGAGTAAATTCAGTGTAAACATATTTATATTTATAATAAATTCTGACTTTCCAGCAATAAAATACCTGCAGGAGCAAAAAAGGAGCCAAAAAATACCTGCACACCAATGGCTAACAGAAACCTCTGGATTACAAAAAATTTTGTTATCCAGCTGTGTTTTCTTTGGAAGTGAATGTCTCACAAATGAATCCAGTAATGCTGCTCTCATTTCAACTGTTTCTGGTTTATCAAGTATATGCTGCAGAACATCTGGTGTTAGCGCGAAAACAAAGCCATGAATCCAATCAACAAGTAAATTTCTAAATTAAATTAAACCAGTTTTAAACTTTCAAATTCTTTTGAAACTAAGAAATTATGTTCAATTAATCAATTAAGCAGAATGCTTTGATAGTTCAACCTTTTCAAAAGACTCAATAAACAAATTTGAGTCCTGGAATAATGCCAACGTAGAAATAGTTATATTATATCGAATTCTAATAATTGATGATAATAAAGCAACAGTCCTTACAAGAAAAAAATCAACACAAATTACTGGAATTTCCAAACAGAACTAAAAAAAATTCACCTTGTTTCTGTCCACAATAAATCATCGATAGCAAGTAGTTTGGTTACTACATTTAGTATCATAGAAGTATGTTTCGCTGTTGCTGGCTCCGCAACAAGTGATAAACTGTTCTTATCAATTAGCAAACTGCTATTGGCAACGAAATTTTCGTGTCTGAAACATATTTGCAATATCTGGAACATTTTGCATCGATTCACTTCTACAATATTATATAAATTTTTCAAATTCAAAACACTGAAAAGATGTATTAAATATTACAACAAGTAATGTAAGCATTTCATCGCGACACATTACATAAGTGACATAGTTTGGCGAAACTGTAACATAATTTAGTGAATAAGAACTGCGGTGAAATTTCTCAGACTTTTGAAAATTCATGAAATTAACTATAATCACAAAAACTGTTCAAAAAATGTATGAGACGTCGATAATCAGATCATTTTAATTATTATGCAACAATTAAAACTGGTCGGTTTGATAGAATTGTTGGCAAAAAAAAAAAAAAAATGGAAAGCTTACTTTTCACTATGCGTTTTGATAATATAAAGTAAAGCATAATGACAACCAGGATGATTAATGATAAATTGTTTTTCGATGATTGGTGTTTCCCTCATTAAGAATATAAAGAGACTTGGAGAAAGACCCATCATCTAGAAATTATATTTACTGATTCACTATATGTGTTCATATAAATTCTTGCTAATAAAATTGTTACTAATCTGATAAAAGACTATCGCGTTTCAAAATAAGATGATAAGAATCACATAATCCAAGAATTCCATTGTATAAGTGAGATCATGCGTACCAAATACTAAAAACCCGTAATCATAAGCATCGATAATAGAAAAATTCAGAATAATGCTATTAAATACCCATAACAGAAAAGATAGAAAACTTACAGCAATAAGAGAATTTTTAACGATCCCAAGACTGTAGAGAGCATTGAAATATATCATCAGCTTTTTTTCTATCATTAGACTATTACTGTAATATACCTCTGCTTCAGTTGTTTGCAACATATTTAAGCAATCTGCAAATTGACATGCAATAACTTGACATAAGCATATGCGATGCGATGCTTGACTGATTAATATAACTCATATTCAAGAACCATTTATTAAAAATTAATGTTTCAAATAACAAGCAGCAAATACATTTATTCTCAAAAAATCAGCTTCATTTGTCGAATAAGTACAGATTCAAAGATGGAAATTGAACTTTTATTTAACTGCTAATAACAATGAAAGGTATTGTGGTTATCTAATTATACATATATCAAATTTGAAAGACGTCTAATTATACAGATATTAGATTTCTGGTTATTGTATTAACACGGAAAGAAGAGATGAATAGGTTAAAAATTTTAGGATTAGAGATAATTTAAAGATATATACATCTAATCAAAGCATTGGATTTTATATGAGTTGTAATTACTGAAATTATGAAAATAGTAGCAAATGAGTAATTGTTCGTGAAAGAGAAAAACTTACTTAGCATATCTTCTCGAACTCGATTATAAGCTACTTGGAGTGTCGATAAATTTTTCGGTGCCAAAAGTTTTCCTAGAACATTGCTATATGCTTGCATAACTTCCTGCGATCTTGTAAGTACATGATTCAAAGGTCCACCATCACCAATAACATAATCCACAACTTCCACAACCATTTCAGGCTTCATGTTATCAATAATCTACAAATAAAAAAAAATCTTATTAGGATGGAAACAATTTGCCCTATCTATACGTTTCTTGACTACCTTTCAAAATTCACTAATTTCAAATTTGACAAAAAGTTTTTAACGGAGAGAAAATCTGTCTTAAATAATTAGATTAATTGATAAATTATAAACTGTTGGATACTTTACTTCTTTAATGTCTATTCTCTTCATAATGCGTCATAAAATCAGAATGAAATTAAAAAAGTAAGAAATTTTTCTCAGTAATGTAAATATAAAGCATAGTACATTAAAATATGAAATAAAATTTGGTATAGCATCACCAAATAATGATCATACTGCTCAAAATGGATATTAAAATAACGCAAGGAAAGCTTAAAAAATAAACATTTTACCTTTCCACTGCATTCAAGTATCTTCATTATCGTTTTTTCGTTTACGGATGGGTGCTTAAACATTATTTTTAATGCTTTCATCGAATTAACCAAAAAATCAAGTTTCGGGTATATTTTTAAAGCTATACAAAGAACTTCCGCCATGTATCCAAACACTGTTCCAATTTTGGTAGCAAAAACATCGTCAAGATGTGTTAACAGTTGAATAATGCGTCCAAAAACCTCAAAAACTTACAGTAACTTATTATCTTGGGAAAATTCAAGGATATAATTTCTAAACTCCATATGTACATTCATATTAGCTCCAACTAATTCTCATACTATGTAGATATATAATCATCAATAATACAATGTAAAAATTGAATTTATATATGAGTTCAATGGAATTTTCCAATAATTAAATAGGTGAACTTTTTTTGAAGTTGCATAAAGAACGAGTGCAGTGTTCAAAAGCGATACTATGAGGAAGCAAGTATATCAGACGAGCAAACAGTAATTTTGCTAATCTCCATGAAAATATAAAACAAATAATTGAATTATTTTTAACTTTGAAGCATTCAAGGCAAATATTTTAGGAATTAGAACTTAAATAAACAGTAACCTTTTCAACAAAATCTGTTACAAGTGGATTAACAGGGGTATTCAACACTTCGAGCATTGTTATTAAAGCTCGCAGGATAGCAGCCGTTTTTGCGAGCATATTTTCTGGTTTCGACTCATTCGTCTTGATATCCTATAATTTAAGATTTCATTACAAAGACATAATCTGGAGGAAAATAATGACTTTTTGAAAAATGGAAAATAATGTAAGTGAAATATAATAAAGATGTAAGTAAAATATAATAAAGACACAAAGTTAGTGCAATCTATAACAAAATTGAAGACAAAGTTCGACATTTGTCTCATATGATCACTTATTTTCTAACTTGATATTCCATTTGAATTATGGTAAATGTAATTTCTATTCTTCGACCTACCTCAATATATGCGCTTGCATCATCAAGGAATTGTTTCATAAGCGTTATTGCAGAAGGTATTGCACTATGCCAATAGGGACGCAGTTCAACAAGCATCTGATGGCATTTATCTAACACTGCATTTGGTTGTTCTGGTTCAATATACCATCCCACTGTGAAATCGACTATATCCTGAGAAAAACTGGCTATATTAGTCAAAAAAGAGCTTAAATTCTTACTGCTGAAAAGTATTTGCAACGTTAGTGTCACAATGCAAGATTATGTAATGTCAAATCCAGAACCTTCCTTTTCCATAATAAATCTAATTTTCAGCGCTTCCCAAAATCCAAAATTATAATAAAGCAACACGTGTCACAAGTCTAAAATGAATCCAGGCAGCAATAAATTACCATTGGAGACACTTTTGACTTATCAGCACGAAAAATTATTTGATAATAAATTGCGTATTTTTGCATACAAATTGATCACATACATCCATAAATTAATGAATGAAATTCAAAATTTACATGAACATAAATAATTAATTGATTGGAATGCAGCATTTTGGTATTGATAAAAACAATGCTACAATCCCATAAATATTATTAAATGTTATGTTGTGTAATGTATTGAGTGTTAAGATAAGAATATATGTGTTAAGATATTATCAACTACAACATTAAAAAAAAGAAAGGTGAACTAACGTCAAAGCTATGTTTAAAGACTGCAGGAAAATATTTGGAAACAGCTAAACAAGTATCCAACAAAGATATAAGAATGACGGAAGAATCATTCACTTCAAGCCAGTTCTTAATTGCAGTCATAAGTACCTAAAAATGGTATAAAAATTATGGAATACGATGTACAAGAAAGTAGATATGCACTGCATTCCGGTTTTTCTAGCAATCTGAAAAGAATTATTGACAGAAATAAACAGCATGCAAAATAGGCATAACATACTTCCACATCCTGAAGCTTAATACGCGACTGCCATGCAAAAGTTCCAATAAGATCTAATGACATGAAGATAGCCTTCAGTACCAATGCTTTGTCGTCTTCATATTTGTCAGGTATAAGCTTTGCTTCAGCCAACATCACCTTTAAGTATCTGAAATCGAGAAAAATTTTCTACTAATAATGGTGAACAATCATTATCATAGAAACTGATGGCCTCCTGATATAAGAAGCATCAGTTATGGTACTGTTGAGGCAACAGATACGGAAATATAAGATTATCAGTTACAGTCATATAGAAGAAATTATGAGTGCCAAAAAAAAGGAAAAACATTTGCAACGAAATCGCTAGAAATAGATTAAAGAATTAATATTCATCCATTCCTATAGGATTTCCTTAATATTAGTAAAATTGAAAATTTACTCATTATACTGTGAAAACATAATACAGCCCAAAGATCCAAGACAATCAGATACCCAGCGTTTTACATCTAATTGTTGTCGAGTTTTAATGACATATAACAAATCTTCGACCAACTTTTTCCAATCACATCCAATATTCTTTAAAAAAAATTATCACTAACTGAAATTGAGTCCTTAGTTTTTAACTAAATGAATGCATTATTATAACCATTATCAAACCCATTGATAATCTCATACCAAAGAATGAAATTACATGTTCAATATTCAGTAATACTACTAATTAAACTTTTTCACTAATAATACATACAGCAACATCACTGGCAAGCGTTAAAGCTTTTTGAAGTTGTTCGCATGCAGCAATGCGCTCATCTTTGGTGTAGTTCTTTTTATCGTTCAAAATCTAAAATCAATTAATCTAGTATTACTTCTAAAGAAAAACATGAACAGTGATACATTTTTTCATCATTTCTATCGAATGCAACTTTTATTTTCCACATTAAATTTTTTTGTGATTAATCAAATTGATTATATTTGTTTATTTTGGAATCTAAACGGAGTATTCCAAAAAAAAAAAAAAAAAATCCCAAAAAGTATTCCAAATGCAACGACTTTAAATGAAAAATAAAATTGAGTAAACTGAAAAATTTGTATCACTCAACAAATAGAAACTAAACAAAAGCACTCGTTTGATAATTTTCTTAATGCGAAATCAGGTAACCTATGCAATTTCTTATGCGGTAATGTAGGTTAAATATGCTTAATTTTTTTAAAATAATTTCTTACTTATCATTAATAGTCACTGTTCTATTTAAGCAATGTTTTACTATTTATCTAATTTCTCCATTTCCGTTTATTGTTTCCCTTTATTGATCTCACTTAATATTTAGTTGGACTAAGAAGGAGTGATCATTGAAAAAAGTTTAAATTTATTTGCAAAAAAATAACAAACCCGACAAACGAGACTTTTCAATTCCACATTCTTTATCTGTTGAATTTCCATACCGCCATTCATAGCGCCGGAGTTTCAGTCAACCTTGCATCACACCACCTCAACAAATATGAACCAAAATACCGTTGATTCATACAACCCATGAAATTATTCAACTGTCTAAAAATAAAATAATCAATTTCGACAAAAAGATGAAGATATTTGAATACCGATCTTTGAAATAATTCATTGCAATAAAATTTTATGCACTTTGTAACCACGCAAATAATTACAAATAATAGAAATCAAAAATGAATTTGGAATTCAAAGTTATGACTAAATTTAACTTGTAAAAGTAAATAGTAAATAGACATCAATGAAAATAAGCAAGTGAACCAATAAATAAGAAAAGTTATAAAGTGCCCAAATATCCACAAATAATTTAAATTAGCTATTGCTCTAACGAAACTAAAGAATGAAGTATGAAAGCATGAAGTTTTTAAATACAACTATGAAGATTATGAGACATTAGGGTCAATAGGATGAGGGAATAAAAGCCTTTCTCCACCACTTCAAGAATAATCAAAAAATCCTTGCCTTTTGTTTTCAATCTCTTCTAATTTTGCACAGCTTAAAACAAGTAAGAATTTGCTAACTACAATGACGCGAGAGAAATTATCGAAGATTTAAAGAATTTTTGATGTTTAATTGTCAAACAAATTGATGTCACCGCAAAATCAGAGACGACATTAAAAAAATTCCATTTTTTCAGATATCACGATGCTATTGATCAATTCTATAATATTGATTAGAGCAATTAGTGAATAAGGGAAGGCAAGTGTAAGATATACGTAAAAGTGCATGTCTTTTTTAGCTTCATTTTGATACATCCGGGCCAATGTTCTAATGAATTATTTATTGACACTACATAGCTCAAGGATTACGAAGGAAAAAAATACCTAGGAATTAATAATAAGAAAAGAGAAATAACTGATGACATTAATTATAAAAGGGTCAAAGGTTAATAGAAAAAGAATTAAAAAGACTCAACTGTTCTGGAAAAAACAATCAAGATTGGAAATAATCTAAAAACCATTACTACACTGCTTCAAAGTCTCTTACTGCTTATCAATCGATACCCCTTCCACGGGCCACCCTGTACTGACAACACCCTACCAAAAGCCTCTCTACACATTCGAAAAACATTCGGTCCGCCATCCGATAGATCGACTCAGTATGCTACGATGATAGGTGCAATGCGAGAATTGTCTACGTTTTATTCAAGCAATCAGGGTACGGTAGGAATACAGTAATTGTAACGATTGGCGGTAATGCAACAAGTAATGGCGCAGTGCAACGCTACTGTAGTAGACCCGGGTTACTGTAGTTGCGTCAATGGCGGCAAGATGACAGTGGTACTGTCGTGTTAATAGCAATGCCGAGTCCACAGTTACAGTAATGAGTAATTTTTAGGCTATGCAAATTGTATAGGCGAGAACAGCGATAAAACAATCCTGGAGATCTTAGAACAATCACTATAGCTTGGATGAAGTGGAATCATTTGAATCTTATTTCTTCGAGATATTTCAATAGCTTTACTTTTTTGGAGACAAATACCAATGAACAAAAGTAAATAGTACTATTAACTGATAAAATTCCGGGAAGTTTTAGGCAAAATATTGGAGAAAAAAGGAAAATTAATTTTTATAATTTCAAAAAGCTCTTTGATTATCATTTTAGTAAACATAGTGACTGTGGTATTCTGAGTTTTAATGATGCCAACTTATCATCAAGCCATACAAGCCATAGAAATTTTAAAAAAATTAAAAAGAAAAACCATGAGAACAATGGCTTAGTTTTTATTCAGTGATTCCTTCAAATACACGTTTAAAACAAAACATCTTCAGGTTATCGAATATTTCAAGCAAAATTTACAATCATGCAACCTATTCAGAGTTTTTAAAAGAATAAATTCGTTTAAAACTGGAATTTCAAATGATAGGAAGGATAAGAATATTTATAATAGAGAGAAAAGCTATAGGTAATTTAGATGTTGATTTAGATTTGGAATACTTGTCGAATTATTAAATTCGATGATATGGCAGTTAATTCTCCAGAAAAAGATATAGCTAAAGATTTCATTGATAATAGTGAGGATGATATGAAATTTAACTCAAGACGATATCATTTGAGAACAAGATGAGCAGGACTAATTATAGAATTCAACAAAAATCATAGGTTGATTTAAATTAAAAGAAAAATATAAACTAAATAAAATCAAAAATAAAAGTAAAAAAGAATATCAAAATCATTCTTTAACCAAAACTTCCGTTTCTATACATTTATTTTTGTCAACTTTTATTCCTCAATTATATGGTTACATTAAATCATTTAATCTAACTTATTTAGGTAACAGAATTTTTTATTTATAATTGTTTCTTTAAAGTGGAAGTTGTTTTTCGGGCTGATAATCTTGAATCCATATCGCTCATATTTTTCATAAAAACGATAGAAATGTATGGTTTTAGTAAAATTTACGACTCTCAATGGAATTGTACAGTTGCTTCATTCCTCCCATCCTAGCTATTACAGATATTTTCTGGAATTGCCCAAATGCTTTTATTACTGCTTGGATAAATACTTTCTTCCATCTTACAATTCTGACTTTAAATTTTAAGTCCCTTGTTCTTTTCCATCCAGATCCTTTGAGTTTGCTCCAAACTGCAGATGTATTATTATCAAAATGCTCGCAAGATCTAATCATTGTTATCACCATTGCTAAATTAATATGAAATTCAATTATTATTATTTATTTCAGTGAACGGTGTTTCTGACAAATATTATACTCCTTCCAATTATTGATTGATCCGAAGATCGATGCCAATGAAGTTATCTTCGAGATCAATCTTTTAGTGCTTCCTAATTTTTTTTTCTTTTTTTAAATATTTTTTCCTAATATTTCAAATAGAAAAGCCGACTACGAACAGAATTTATTAGAATTGCGGTTAGATAATTCAAATAAAAAAAGTTTTTCAACATCGATGATCTTCGATAACAATATTTATAGCAAATCTTTCTTGTTTTATTTTTCTTTTTTTAATTACCCAATTGAACCTAGTTGTCGGAAAACCGAATGAAAGAACAAGGAAAGGAGCTTACAGATCGATTAGGAAAGGAATTCGACCAAATTACCTAATCAATCCAAGAAGAACTTGAAAGTGTGGCAACATATTGAAGACTGATAACTGTTCGTATGAGTGTTCTTACCATTTCTTGTAATAATTAGTCTTAAATTTAAACTCGCATTTCTACGGTCGTTATTTTGTTTTTCACGAGAACGAAATTCAAGTTACAAAAATATCATTGTTCTTCTTACGGAACCTAAAATTACCCAAGTTCTAGATAGGGAAGGACAAGGTTCAGTTACTAGACTTGGTACATTTTCCTATACACCTGAAAACCTCCTAATCAAACTTCCACATTAAATTTTACTCCTTCCTCCCCTTGGGAGTGTCGCGAATTCGATATCGCGAAACTTCAATCAAATGCCAAACCCTCATTGTAACCGGTGTTGTAAATCATTTAACATCTTATATTCTTTTCCCATGCTTTTTATATCTTTTTTTGGTATTCTTTCATACCGGAAGTGCCTTTTGCTGTCAGAATGAAAATTGGACTAATTCAATCTATTTGCTGTTTATGCTGCAAGTGAAAGCCGAAGAATCAGTCTCTCATGGGGAGGTATCTCGGATAGTTCGGGCGACTATGAGTCTACCGCAGCTGCCGCTACCAGCGTTTAGTGGCGACCCCAAACTCTGGAGAGAATTCTGGATGTCGGGAATGTCTTGGAATTGTACCGCGGCGCTAAACCCACTCCAGAATTCTCTCCAGAGTTTGGGATCGCCACTAAACGTTGGTAGCGGCACTAGTGATACGAGCAACAACAACACGCATGATCATGTTGTTGCGTACGTGATAACACGTGAATGCTGATTTTAGGATCCCAATCTACAAGAGGAGAATTCATAAGCATTATTTATAATTAGCCGTTTACGTGAAAATGATGTGAAAAATTTTTAAAGTGCTGGAAGAATATTTTTCCAGCGAAATAAACGATTTTTGAAGTTACTTTAAACAATTTGTTTATGTATCAGACATATGATTAACATTCAGACGTCTCGTCCGGCAATTGTTGTTGAGCAAAGATTTAAGATGGCAAAGCATGTCTTGTGAATTTGCTTACTTTCATATTTCTTTCAAAACAACAATTATGATTTTCTGGTTATGAATCTGGCAGTTTCCTATGATAACACAACAATTGATGAATTCCAGGAAAAGCGTATTCTTCACGTTTGATGGATAAAGAAGAAGCTTATGTCACGTCATTGAAAGATCGATTACAATGACGTAAAGTCGGGAAACATGTAAACACAGGAGAGCTTAAATTTTCTTACATTTTCTTCTTGCAAAAGGATTCAGTTCAAATAAAAGGTATCGAATAATAATCATAGTAACGTATTAAAGATACATTACTTTTCAATTTGTCAAAATTCAATGAGAATCGAAGAGTCACAAATTTCACTTTATAAGATTCTCTACTAATTCCACCAACATAAATTACTAAGGCTGAAAAACGTTTTTTTTTTTTTTCGGTGCTGTCAGTTAGCGGAAACTTGTAGAAAAAATTTGGATATAAAAAATTTGAGAAATCATAAGAATGCTAAACGAAGATCAACAAAAATGGCACATTTCTATTTTCAGTTAATTTTCATTTCATTCCTAATAATCTAATATTTCAAAAGTTTAGCAGAAAATTATTTTTCTTAATAACTAATCTAAAAATCAGCAAGTAATCATTGGATGAGCCTTAATATTATAAAAATGGGATGTGAAATGACGGTGACTGGAAAAAAACTATTCAAAAAATTTCAGACTCCAAACTTGACAGAAATCATCAAAGACGAGAAAATTTCAAAATTTTCAGGAAGAAAATTTAAATTGATTTTTGAAATCTAACGAAGTTCTTTAAGCGATACAATTAGAATGGCATAGCAATTAAGAAAGTTCGTCTTTTTTCAGAAAGTCAATGAATCGTTCATTCTCAAATAGTGTAATCACAGATTTCGACCGCAATCTGAAGAATCCTACGATTTTTCCAGGTGTATAATGATTTACAGGTAATGCTGTATGTCATTATAAATCATCTTAAATTAAGGATACTTTACTAATTCATAGTTTTTCATCTTAAATAATATATTTAATTAATATAAACAATATATTTAAGAGAATATAAATAATATATTGAAGATGAAAAACTATGAATAAGTAAAGTTTCCTTAAGAATTATTGGCATAAAATTTTCAAATTCAAATCGATTCAAACGAAAAAAAATTATAAACATGAAAAAATATGCAAATTAGCGTGCATATAATTCTAGATAGATTGTTTGAATTCATTTTAAAATGTTTATTAGGATCTGCTGAACGAATTGGTTATCGAAGCGGGTTTCTTTATCGGTAGAACATCTGAAAAGAAGTGATGATACAAATTCTTATCAAATCGTCCAGTTTTTCCAACTTGGCTGAGATGATTTTGAAATGCCTAATCATAGCTAACTAAAGTGTAAATAACAATATCTTCTAATTATTTGACTCTTTCGTATCATTAGATTTATTTTTAAATTCAGATTGAATTTGAATTTGAATTTAAGCACAACATCAAATTCTATAGAAGGCAATCATGCTTCATTCTTTTTGTTAATCTGTGAAGAAAATACATCTATACTCATGATACGGTAATCACATTATGTTCTAATTAGTAGTTTAGATCAAATTTGATTACACAAACTCCTTGAAGAACATATTTATACTAAGTTTGCCGATATCGATTCTATACTTCATTTTCTCTGCGTAAATTTGAATTTAAATCAAATCTTGTGTTAGATTATGAGAACCTAAAATCATTAGCTAAGGTGTTGATGGCCGCTGATCTTGAATAAAACTATTAATTAAATAAATTTGGATGATTTATTTTCCTCTCTTTTATATATTCTTTGCCATTTCTAAAACTATTCACATATCTTAAATGGATTCATTTAACAGTTATTGTAATTACAAAATTGATTTAATATATTCCAAATAGATAATTTTGAAATTTTTATTTCTGTCATTTATGCGGGAATTATTATATTAAAGCGTTGTAATGTTTTGCAAAATGTTCGTGAACAATTTTATTGAAATAAATTGAGAAAAATTATTGAGTTTTTATAAAAAAATATAGAAAATCGATGAAAACGAGTGCTCGTACGATACGTACGCCACTTTTTTCCTGTCTATAGCATTTGTTTAAGTTCATCTCTCTTTTAATGTCAGACGTTTATCAACTTTTTGTAATTTTGAGCCTTAGATTTTTTCTCGACACTGCATTTCAAATCTTTTGATTTATTGATTCTGTTTTTACTTTCCGTCCCTTAACTTACAGTATTAATAATTGATAACTCTCTGAATACTAAAGCATTCCTTCTTCCAAAAGGAAGAAATTTAGCTTAATTCTATGCTCAATAATAATAATGATTCAATTATTCTAATCTCTCTTCAACTTTTTGTTCATCTGTAAGCTAGGCCTGATAATCTTTGCTTTCTCTTTCTTTTATGCAAACAACTTGGCTTTTTCTATTTCTTAAAAATAAATTTAAAAAAAAATTCTTCAATTTTAGTTAATGATAATTTTCAAAGGCACAAAATAGTTGAAATAAATTTCCTTTCTGGCGATAATTCAAATTTACAGTCTTAATCAAATGCATGTATCATGATTAATAAAGCGATCAAGCTTGGATCAAAAGATCGAGAGTTACGTTTCATCATCATAGTTCTATGCTATCAAAGTTTGTAGAACAGAAATTTTTCATGGCATTTCTTAATTGACAAGTGTTACTAATCATAATTATTTAAATAAATTCATTGTAGTTAAAAGCTTTGCGCTATTTTTTAGCTCAATATTGTTGACGATGACATCATGAAAATCTCAACAGTATGGTCAAACTAAAGTTTTCTAGGCAATAACTAATCCATAATTCATTAATTTAAATAATTCAGTATGTGAAAACCGCATTAATAAACCTATTGTTTGCTATTAAATCTAAGTTCGATGTGAAAAAGCCAAATTAAATCAAATAGAAAACCAAAATCACAAGGCACAACAAGCTTTTATATTTATAATGTTTGTAAAAATGAAGTTCATTTCACTAGAAATGAAAATTAATCGGATTTTCATTCATTCCATTTGATTTTCGGCGATTAATAATCATGAAACCAAATTTGAATCGCAATATTCAATAAAATATCTTGCTCCAAGATCTTCGGCACATTCAAACAATCTCGATAATTTAGGACTTCAGAAGATAAATTCTTAAATATTAAAGCAACTAGAAAAGTTCATTGAGTGAGAAAACTTTCGCATCAATGATTATTGAAGAAAAGTTGATTTTTTTTCTTCAAATTATTTTGTCATCCATCAGGGCTGCATATTATTGTATCAAAATATTGCATTTGTTTTACTTCAAATTTTAACTAATTCAGGGGAAAACAATTTTCTTTTTTGTCTCTTTTTTAATTTTTCCAATCATATTTTCGAATATTTTTGTCTCTTTTCAACCATTTTCGAATCATATTTTTAAAGCATTTTAAAGCGCAATTAGTTAAGCATATTAGAGCAGAAGAATAAGGAGAAAAGATGGGATAATTGACTGGATTGAAATGTATGCAAAGTGCTGTTAAATTAGATTACTCTGTAAGTGGCACTGGGAGTTTTGGATTTGTTGGTAAATGGAATGGAAGAGGTTGTTTTGGTGAAGTTGAATTTATGGCACTGGAAGGAAGGACGAATTTCCCGATGCATTTGCACATTCCCTTCGGGTCAATCACATTTGTTGATTGTTTATTGTTGTGTCACAACAGTGAAATTTAGATTTGTTTATGTGTAACAAACACAACTAATATCAATTGAAAACTTCACATTTGATGTGAAATTTGAAGAGGAAAATGCTGTCAAATCTTTCATTCATAATAATTGTAAATAAATGACGCAAATTTTCCGATGCAAAATGCAAAATGAAGAAAGCAAATTTTTATTAACCAGAATTTCTCTTTTTAATTTCCAATAATTTTAATTAAAAATTGATTAATAACAATTTAGTTATTTGATTTAATAAATGATTTGCATCATTATGCTCAAATTTTTGAACAAAATAAATTTAGCATTTGCAATTAAAAACTGAAAAAATAAAAACTTAGCATGAAATACTTCTGATTTTTATGCTTAAATACTTATTTAAATATGAAATAAAAACAAAAACTTAATACAAGATGCTTTATATACATACTGTACTTAAATACTTAATTAAACATGAAACACTTATTTGAAAAGCCAAAAGTTTCTTCAAATTAAATAAAGTTGAGAAATTTTTGCTTCTCCATTTTTTTAGCGTTTTTTTCTATGCTTTTTTTTCTTTTTTTTTTTACTTTTCTATAATCCATTTACAAAATTGATATTTCCACATCCATGATACAGCGCATTTCGAGCATTTAAGATTATAGTCTATTTCAGCCTGAATCTTCTTTCAATCTAAATTTAAAACTTTAATCGTGATTTTAGATTGAAATAAATTATGCACTCCAGTTGTGGATTCCCAATAGATGAGAATTTTACATGAAAAAATCAAATGGCGAATGTGTTGTGGAAGGCTGAGAGATCTAGGAAATGTGAAAATTGTATGCAACAATTTGAAAATAAATAAATTTTTCCGATGTGTCATCCATAATTGGCTAATTCTTGGCTCTGCAAATGTGTCGCTGTTTCCTTTATTGATCGTATATGTGTTGATGCAATTTTGCTTATTTGATTAAATGACAGCAGCAAATATTCTTTCGGCAACTATCCTTTCTTCTTTTTCAGGATCAGCACTGTTTAAGAAAGAACTGAATGAATAAGTTTGTCTGAGAAGAGCGATATTTTGATCATTTTATGCATTATTCTTCAATGTCAAAGAATAACCAACCAATTCATCAGATACTAACAACTTGCACTGAAGATGACATTAACAGCACGAAATGTTCAAAATTGAGTTCTATTAAATCAAATTTTTATTTATTGTACTTTTAAATATGAAAAATAATAAAAAGGCTATTGAATGAGAAAATTCATTTTGGAACAACAAAAAAGAAATCATTCGTAATCATCGATGTTAGTAGCAGTGATTGCTGAATGGATTATAAACAGAAAATTGGCCATGTGATGTGATTTGAAAAATTGATTGATTTAGAAATTGAAGTTGGCACTGGCTAGGATGATTTCAATATGACATCAATTTTTGCGAAACAGTATAATCAATCATTATTTGTACTATTTTCTTTTGTTTACTCTTACTTTACTTTAATTGCTTACTTTATGAGCACTTTAAATTATGCAAACTTTCCAAAAATATTTTTTTGGCAAATATTTATGCTAATAAATATGTTTGTTTACTTTTTACATATTAAACAGCCATTCACTTTGTTACTCTTGTTCGATGGCTACCTTTTTTGTGTTTTCTTGCTGGCAATACTTTTTCTATTTTACATTTTATGCAAAACTTGCTCATTTCTTCCATCAATCTCTTGCACTTCACTTATCATTCATTTTTAAAACTACTTAACTATTAGTTTTATTAATTTGTCTCCCGAAATTAATTACACCTCATTTTAAAGTTTGCTTTTTTTTCTTCAAAAAAAGGCAGTATTTGATCATACAAAGCTTATATTTGAATGAAATTTGAAATGTAATTGCATCGTTAAAAGCTTATCTCTTTGGAGGGATAAAAATCCTACTGATGCAAGAGATCTTCTGATTAAATTTCCATAATTAATCGTTAATAGCCTTTTAATGGAAATTTTATAGGCTTTTCGAAATGATTATTCAAAATGCAAAGCCTATATCCCTAATTTCGCATTATTTGATGCATCGTTTTTGAAAAGAATTGATCTGTGTGTGATTGTAGAAATATGCAAATGAGAATTTTAATGATATTTCAATTGTTTATCAGATGATGATGAGATAATTTAAAACGGAAAAGATATGTGAAAAGAGAAGATTAGAAAGGATTAGAAAGTTGGATGAGAGCCTGCTTTTGCAAGTTTCCATAAGTTTTTGGCTCATTCTTATGTTCCCATCTCTCCTGGGAGTCCATAACAACTGGGACAGATGAAATATCAACACCCTCCCAAGCGACAGATATATTTGGACCTTTTTAATGCTCCAATATTCCACAAAATGCTATCACATTAGCACTGATTATTAACTAACCAACTTGTCACCATTTATCAGATCAACCACATCACACTCATAATTTTTTGATGATTTCTTGGCCAATTATCAATTTTCAATTGTTAAAATTTGACTTTTTGATTAGTTACAGAGATGAAATTTGACTTACTCCATAAAAGTATCACAAATCTAAAGATGAAGATAAATGATTTAACCGAAAGCAAAATAATTAGCTATCGAATTTTGTGTCAAATTGGAATCGTCTGATTCATTAAAATAGCTTTTTCAATAAACTTCTTGCTTACTGCTAGCAGAGATGAATGTAAAATGTAACTTTCAAAAGATTACAATCATAAAAAGAAATTGCAACAAACCAAAAATCTAGAATGTTGCAAAAACGATGAAATGAATTCAATCTAAATTGATCATGATTCAATTACAATGACAATAATTGAAATGATTACTGGCAATAATAATAATAATAATAATTGTAAATTAAAATTATTTTAATTAAGCCTTCCTTTTCATCGCACAAACTTTGATGCATTTGGATGATACTTGGATTGAATCAAGACAAAACTACGATTTTGTCAAGTTTTAAATCAATTCACTGAAGCATAAGAAAGCGAAGACATTCCCGTCCCTCCTTCTCACCATCATCATCATCATCATCTCCTCCTACAAACAACATCTATTTTGTTTATGGGCTGGTAGTTGTTGTTGTTGTAAAATTGCCTGAAGGCTAGAGCTACAACAAACTTTGCTGCTATCCGAGCAGAGAATTACCTCAGTTCTAATCGACAACCCGTCTTAATGATGAATTACTCAACTAACAGGTGATCCATAACAATCAGTTTTTCCTCCTGCTATTGCTGCCAATGATCTCGACGATAAGCTTCTCACTCTTATCATGCTTATCTTTCTTACCGTATGCATCTCATATTTCTTTAAATTTTAACAATTTTTTATCATGATTTTATGACATTATCAATTTTGTTAAAAAAAATCTGAGCTGCAATAAATAGTTTATTGGTTTGTTTGTTAGGTTCTGCATTTCTTTTCGAAAGTTCGAATTTCCAACCAAACTTTGAAGTGATCGTTATTCTTCTTCTTCTTCTTCTTCTTCCTCTTCTTCTCAATTCTCTTTTCAATAGGCCATTTATATGCTTTTCCAACGGTCTTCATTCTTTCTCTAATTAGCATTTTTAAATATTTTATTCAAGCAGAATATATCCGAACATGTATAGATGATAAACAGCCATTTTTCTCGATAACATTTTAATTTTTATGGATTTTTTTTCTTTTATAAATAATAAAACTTTTTGAAGAATAATCACAGCTAGAAATATTTATCAATTCAATAAGTCTTTAATAATGATAATTGATAATTAATTTCTTCCTGTTATATATGATGATAGCTTGATATGCAGGAGCAAATCGTGAAGACTGCATGCTAATCATGATTGAGTACCAGTCTTCGAGAAAAAACTCACACACAATTCCAACTGTTCAAACATTTATTTTCAATCTGTGAGTTGTCAGGATGGTTTGCTATGAATTTATCATTCAATTTAAGCTACATCATACATTGATTTTCGTACAAACAACGCTGAAGTTTAGTTTCAGCAAGAAAATTTTGGTTTTATTTTCGAAATGTGGCTTCTTGTAAAATGTACTTTTAAATTCTTTCTTTTAACTTTAGCTTAGTTTCAGAAAAAGGAAGTCACTTGTTAGGGACACATCCAAAAAGTATTCCAGAAATGCGACAAAGTACGAAGAGACTCGAATTGGAATATTCCAATCTTTCACTACAAAGTTTTTAGTTCACTTTAGTCGCTTAAGCAGTGCAAGCGAAATGTCACTTCCATGATATACGATGAAGTCTTGTATTAAAATTCGGCATTCATAACTTTACGATTTTATTCCCAACGGACAAAACTGTGTGACATAAATATTGGATAGAAGCAAACCTTTGACCTTTCACCCTTGACTTATTTTTCTCTTCCTTTTCATTCACTCCTGATTCCATTTTCAAATACTAGCCTAGCTAAGCAATTTTTATCATTCCCAAATTTGCTGATCGTACAAATTAGAAATTGTTATTATTTAATATAATCCTGTTTGGCCGTTGGCCAGTTCATAAGTACTTTCATCTAAATTTAAGTTATTCAATCCATTAATACAAAAGATCATTTAGGGCTCTTGCAATTACTGATACTTCAACAAGCGACAATTGACAATAATTAGATTTATCCATTTGGAATGTTTGTAAATGCAATGCAAATCAACCTTACCATTTCAGAATAACGAAATTCAATAAGATTTTTTTTTTGGTACAAAGACTAATAGTTGAAAAAAAAAAGAAAAAAAACGAAAAAAATCGATTTTTTTTTTTGCTAAAATTGTACATAAAATATTCAGTAAATGATTTCTATAAATTCACTTAAATAGTTCCCAAGTTTATATTGATCAATGGTCTACTGTTAACTGATATATTATCATGATTAAATCGAAGCATAAGCCTTGATATTTGTTGATATTTCCAAATGGCTTTAAAAAAACATTTTTTCCTATCATTGATAGCTTCAAAAAATGTAAATTTAATCCTCTTTTAAGTCGTACCAATAATCGCATAAGCCCTTTCTACTGGTTCAAATCGTTCGAATTTTTTCAATTTTTTAAAAACATCCTTGAATATTATTTCTGCTAATTACACCGAAATCTAAATTTATCTTATCCATGTTTTTAAATTCCAATCATTTCTTTCGAATTAATCCAGCACAAGGTAATGCCAGTAGCAGTATTTTGATACTTCTCTCAAAAGTTGGATATAGTCATAATCTGAAGAAAAGTTTAGAATTACTTTTATGGATTATTATTTTGACAAAAATCGTTGCTGTCTTTTGATTTTTTAAAAATTCTTAAGTTTTACTACTATTGATCGTTTTTTTTTTTTTTTTTTTTTTTTTTTAAGTATGAATTCATAAGCAGCATATTTCTGATGAAAGTGGAAATAAGAATTCATCATAGGTCAATGCTAACATCTATCAAATAGAATTTATTGATTAATTTTAATTTCGACTATACCAATATGAAGCATTTAAATTAATCTTTTCGTTTAAATAATCAATTTCGACAAAAAGATGATCGTTTTAACCTCCAATTCGTTTTAACTTGATCCAACTTAACTCTTTGATTTGATTTAATTCAATTTAATTCAAAAAATCGAATTTCAATTTAATTTCAGCTCAATGAAATTCTATCATCTATAGTTTGCTTTGGTTTAATTTTGGCCCATTCATCTGCTGCTATTTTACTGCCTTATAATATAATGAAACTTTGATCAGTTCTCTCCATTTTACTATTTCACGTCACTTACGTCATTTTGCCTTCTCATTATTGGTGCAGAAGTATGCATTGCTTGATATGTCTATTATTAATTGCACAAATATGGCCTGGCCATGGCCAAGAATGCCGAAAAGTACAGAAACAAGTAGATCGAACACCGTTACCGATCGGCGTTTTCTTGCCAATTCAATATAAAAAAGTGCTCGAATCTGCTATTAATATAGCTCTGGAACATATTCACAATCAATCCTGCATTCTCAACGATTTCTACTTGAAACTTCATTTCAAGGACACCGAGGTTTCCTGATTATCATTTTTATCAGTTTCGTTAATTCAATAATATTCTGAATATCATTCCAACTTCAGATCAAAGAACATTTCCGATGAAACGAATTTTTGAATCTAATTTAGAGATTTTGAAGAAATTTTAGTTGATCCTTCTTAAATTTGCTTTCATTTCAGCATTTTCTAAGAAATTTGCTTTCTTCATTAATTGATAAAGCAAAACTCGGTAATACTATCTATTGCTTCGAATATGAGGTATTTCCCGAGTAATCTCAGGAAATTCGAGCATTTAATTCTTAAGCTTCTTTAATTATGCACTTTTAATTCTCCAAAGATTATTTTCAAATTGAAAAATTAAATTTTGTAATGAAAACTAAAAATCCTGAGAAATAAATGAAAATGGGATTGATTTGAACAAATTTGGCTGATTTTTTTTGGTTTCTTCAAGACTTAACATTTTAATTGCTTCTCTAACTAGCTCGAATATGCGAATAAACGTTTTATGGATCTTTGGATGAATTTTTAAAAAAAGAGAATTGCTTGCTAATTAGACAGCTGAAAATTAGTTAAATTGATTGCTGCAATTTATCTTTATAAAACTTTGATTGATTTCAAAAACTTTTAAAGAAAAAAAAACTTCATATTTGAAGCAATAGGCCAACAATATCTGATGACTGACAATATTTGCAGAAATACAATTTTTTGAGAATTTCAGAAGAAATCCTTCTCAAAATTCGAAGTGAAGATCGATTTTAATTTTATAAATAATTTCTAACCAAAAAATGCGCATGACTGAAATTGCATAAATTATAGTGCAAGACAGCACTTGGTATGAAAGCACTGTTCGAGCTGATGAATGCACATCCACGACCTTTTGCACTTTTCGGTGATGCGTGCACAAATGTCAACGAAGTTGTCGCTATGGCATCCAAGTATTGGCATATTTTACATTTATCATATGCCGAATTGCATGCAAAATTTGCAACCGCAGATGCTCAGGAAGTTTGATCTTATCAATTTAAAAATTAGTCAAAAATTAGTACATAGATGTAATAAATTAAACCTGTGAAACCTGGTGGCGAATATTACTGTCATCTAAAAAGATCACAGATTGATACTAAAAATTAAACAATTAAATTAGCTAAATTAGTGATGTAAAAATATCTCTGCTAGACTACTTTCGTAGAATTTCAAGTGATAATGAAGAATCGAATTTTTGGAATGAATTTTCAATGATAATGCTATACTTGCCATTTAAGAAGTTTTCTGCATTTCTATATTGAAATTCTAGATGTATCCAACGTTTTTCCGTATGGTACCTGGATATCAGAATTCAAATTTAGCACGATGTCATCTCATTTTTCAATTTAATTGGACTCGCGTTGGCACATTGAAGCAAAGCGATGATCCACGTTTTTCACTGGTAAGAGGAAATCAAAAAGTTAGATGAAAATTTAACTCTCATTTTAGTTTGTTTTTAAAAATAATTAAAAATTACTTGAAATAAGATCAATTTTCAGCGATATAATTTGCTATCGCTGAAAATAGTGAAAGTGGTTGGATGGTACGTTTTCTTAAATGCAACCATAAATCAAAATCTTGGATCTTACCAGCAACATTCTTCACTGGACTGAGGGCATCGGAGAAATTTTAAAAGTTTTTTCCACCTTTTCAGAATTTTCGATGTCTCTCCTCTCTCCGACACACTTCAGCATTTTTGAACCATCACATTATCAATGTCTATTTTGGCTAAAAATTTCTGAAATGCATTGATAAAATTCGTTCACCATTTATCTTATCAGCAGAGAAATTATTAAATAATATATAATTTGCAATTCAAGCCACATGAATCATTGACAACACGATTAGAGCATGGATTTGGCGTTCAAGTAATATATACTGCTGGGATTACGCATGATGAGATTGAAAATATTGGTTATGAACTTGCTGCGCTGAAGGTTTTCATTTGTCAATTGATTTTAGCTTCATAATTGATTGCTTGAGTAGATCAAATTGGAAAATAAATCGCATTCATTTTCGGGTGGGAGACTGATCCCAGAAACTTTATTAGTTTTAAAGTTTTACGATATTGAATTAGCAATAATCAAATATCAAAAATAATTTACAATCAGGAAAAGTAATCTTTTCCAATGGTTTTCTTTTAGTCATCGTTTGGATAAGATAGCTTGAAAAAACTAATAATCGTTTTAATTACTTTGGCTTTGACATATTCTTATTTAGAAACGTGACGCTCGAATTCTTATCGGTGATTTTGCGGAATCATTAGCTGTACGAATTTTATGTGAAGCTTATCAAAGGGGTATGTACGGTGAAAATTATGCATGGATATTACCCGGTTATCATAAAAGTAAGTATAAATCTGTGATCTGCCGTGATTTAGCTCAGGATCAAGATGGCGATACGTCGCCGTACGCTTTCATAACACGCAATTGCATGACGGAATTTAAGTGTCTCTAGAGGATTAGTTATAGCATAAATTGTCAAAAGTTTCAAAAATTCTTGTACAATTTACAGAAAATCAATAGTCGAGATCAAAAAAACAAAAAAAAACTTAAAATGATTTAGTAAAATTGTCCACTTATTTAATTAAATAGAAGAATTGGAACAAAGTAAAGAGTATTCTTTCTCGCTCTTAAAGTAAAAAATATTTAAACAAACACTTTTCTCTCAAAAATATCAAATATCTGCTAAAAGTTAGCAGCAAAAGTCTTCTTTCAATTTTATATTTTTATTGAGAATGTTTGACTGTTAAATTGATTACAACAAATAATTAAAAGATTTTCGTCAAAACCTGTTGATGCAGAATGTCAATTTCTCTATTCTCCCTCATAAAAAGTATAAACTTTACTTAGTATTGTCTAAGCGCTATACAATATTGACTATTGGCAATTATATGCTAGTTCGAAATGTGGGAAAATTCGATATTTAGGTGATTGGTGGCATAATCTAACCGATGTTAATTGTACAATAGAAGAGCTCGAGCAGGTAATCGAAAATCACTTTGCAGTGGAATTCTCACCCTATTCACAACGACTTGCTCGACTTACTGTTGCCAATAAAGTTAGTTCATTTTGGATCATTAGATCAGTATCTATCTGTATTTGAGCACGCAGAAAACCTGGATTCAAGGCATTTCAATTAATTGAAATTTATAAATGCTATCTATCAAAGTAAGCAAATTTACTCACTTCATCACTTAAATGAAGTGAATTTAAGTATTATTTAGACGGTATCAGCAATTCGTACGGAGCTTAATCTTAGAAACGAATCATTACCGGAAAGTGTCTTCAAAGGATATGTGTATGATGGACTTTGGACACTTGCTTTAGCCATCGAACACGTCGTGCAACTTCACTATAAACGTGATGGCTTCACGTCAATAGCAAACGTAAGTGATACAGCGGATTGGGTTAAACTCAGTGCCGAATTACAACAAGCCGTCAGCAGCACGTCATTTATTGGCGTCACGGTAAGTACACAACGAGTTCTTTGTTTTTCTTTTTTTTTTTTTTTTTGATTTTATACTGATCATTGATCTTTGTCCATTTAACCCTTTGATTTTGTCACTATTAGATTAGCAACTTCCGTCTTATATACTTACCAATTTATTATTGCTTATATTATTTTGATTGTAAGCAAAAAAAAAGTTCTTTGCTTTAAACTATACGTGACATTAGAATTGTTCATGTTTTAGCAGGAAATAATCATTAATTGTGATAAAAAGTTAAATCCAAGTTTACATTTGTCATTATTAGTGCAAATAATTGTTGTTTGTTAGGGACGAGTTGAGTTTGAAAATAACGAACGACTTGGCTTAGTTGAAATTTTACAATGGAAGAATGGTTCATATGTGAACTTTGGCATATATGATGGCACAGAAGCCGTCCTCAGACTCAATTCTGCTCTTAAAGGTATTGACAAATACCTTTGCTGTCAACGAGCAGAATATTGCTGATGAAACAGAAGTTTTGTTAAGACACTTGTCAAGATTCAAGATTTTGATCAAAATATGCCGTAAGGTTTTGATCTTTGAATGATCTTTCGAATGTGGATTTGAAATATTTATAATAGAAATTAAGTTGTCTTCACGTGAAGTTTTTAGATTGGACACCGCCTTTAGATTCAACAATTGTTGTGCGTGAACGTCAACATGTCGCAGTTCTACTATTCGTAATGCTATCCTTAGTTGCTCTTGGTGGTGTAGGAATGGCAGTTGTCTTTCTTGTCGTTAATATCAGATTTCAAAATCATCGGTAAATTTGACGTATAAGTTGATAAGAAAGCATAACTGATAAGAGAGTTTGATAAGAAAATTTGACGATAAGAAAGTTTGAGTGATAAGAAAGCATTTTTAATTTTCTTAATAATTGTTATTAAATGTCATAATTTTTCAAAATAAACTGAAATGAATTTTTTTTTTACATCAACAAAATTCACAAATATTTAAAATTCTTCATTGTAAATATTTCAGCTCTGAAATCAAAAATTAATGATTTTTACATTATTCTCATTGTTGTAAAATATAATGCTTCATTTTATAGAAGTTATTCGTGTACATGCATGCAGTACAGTGCTGCATATTATGCATGCACTACAGCGCTGCAGATTATGCATGCAGTGCAGTGCTGCATATTATGCATGCAAGCGCATATTGCTTTTTAGTATTTCTCAATAAAATTCTATTCTATTTTACAGGTATATCAAAATGTCGTCGCCAAATATGAACAATTTAATCATAGCAGGTTCCATTTGTACTTACTTCAGTGTAATCCTGCTTGGTTTCGATACACGTTTCGTTTCAGCGGAAACTTTTGTTGCACTTTGTTATGTATGCTAATTACTTTAATCACTTTTCTACTTCCCATCTTTCATTCAAACTTTATTATCATTTAATACTGATAAGCGATAGAAGAGGAATTAACCTATCCTTTCAAATACGAACAATGATCCTCTCAATATTTGAAGATATTGAATTTTTGAAATATTTTTTGTTTAGCTTCTTTCATTTAGTTCGAATGAAAAAGGATACATCTCATACTGGAACAAACTGGTCTTTTATCTTTTTAAAATCAAAAAAGATTTTTTCAAGCGAATCAAAATGAATGTCCTCCAAATCTTTTCATTCACTAGAAGTCTTGCATCATCTGAAGCACGAATTCCAGGTGAAAACTTGGGTATTAAGCCTCGGTTTCACGCTGGCATTCGGATCGATGTTCTCAAAGACCTGGAGAGTTCATCTGATTTTCAAGAATATTCGAATGAACAAGAAAGCAATCAAAGATTATAAATTATTCATGCTGGTCGGCTTCATTGTTCTCATTGATTTGATTTCATTACTATTATGGGCTTATATATCACCTTTCAAATTACACATCAACTACTTAACTGTATTCGTAAGTCTATCCATATATTCTTGTCATCAAATCAATTTTGTCTTATTTATTCGAACTTTGAAAAACCTTAATTTTTTTTTTGGCTTTGTGAATAAAACTTTCATCCAATAAATCGATTCGATAAAGTTAATTGAAATTTTTTTTTTTAAAATTTTAACTGTATCCTAGTCAAAATTAATGGATGGAAATGTCCAGCAAATATAATTATAGTTTTTTATTTTAAAAGCTTTTCTGTAATTAAAGTATAACTGTTTGCTTAATAAAACATTTGTTGCAGTATTCAGATAACAAGATGATAGCGCCAGAAATCGAACTTTGTAGAAGTGATAATGGCGTCATTTTTGAAGCTATCATTTTGGGTTTCAAAGGCCTTCTCATGGTTAATCTCTTATCACTTTTCTTTATTTTTATTGCCTTATCAATGTTTCCATTTTAAATCTTAAATGATTGATTCTCTTGAAGAGAAGAAATATTTTAACAAATGTAATTTCTAGATGCTTGGCTGTTTTTTGGCTTGGGAAACAAGGCGAGTTAATGTTCCTGCATTAAATGACAGTAAATATATAGGAATGTCTGTTTATAGTGTTTTCGTAACGTGTGTCCTTGGTCTTCCGCTCGTGTACATATTGAAGGTATATTTGAAAATTAAAGGATTGAATCATATCACGTATCACGTTTTCGAATCACGTAGCAATTTGGTATCACGTATTACTGATACTAATTTATTGATTCTATTATTATTGAAGATTTTTTTTTTTTTCATGGATGGCAATCACATTTTAGGATCAAGTGAATGAAGCACATTTAACGGGAAGTATTTCTATTATATTTTGCACAACTCTAACTCTCTGCCTCGTTTTTGTTCCAAAAGTAAGTTCTATTTCTAGTAATGCTAAGTTTTCTAATAAAGAAAATTTTTGAAATTGATGGTTTTGTTATTTGATTGGGATAATAAATGTTAGAAGAACGAAATTAAATCAATTGATTCCGAATTTAATTTTTCATTTGAGATTTTGAAGATTGAAATAATATTACTTTGATATCGAAGTGTTTATTAGTTCAATTCAAATAATCATGTATGACGCAGAGACACTTATTTTTGCAACAATTTCAGGTTGTGGAAATTCTCCGAAATCCTCAAGGCACTGAACGAAACTATCGACGTGGTTTAGTAAAATCTTCTCATGGACGATTAGATTCGCAAGAAACTCCACAGCATACTGAGTAAACTGTTGAATATTTACAAAAAAATTCAAATTTCTTCAAACTTATCAAAATTTTGTTATTGATTGCAGTTCAGAATTGCAATCAAAACTATCACGACGAAAAGCATGCTCAAATTTTTAATCATTTAACTGAAACGCAGTTATCATTTTTGAATACGAAAATTGTGATTCTAAAATTAAGTTTTGTTTCAATTTGATATCTTTCAATTCTTTCTTGCATATTTTTGTTATTGCTTTTCAATCAGGTATTTTTCAGCCAAACAAATAGCTTTAGGCGAGAGCATCTGCAACGTTTGGAAGACGAGAATGTATTTTTACATCAATGTTTAATTCAAGTAAGTCCATTTGATGAAATATATGCATTCTATGAATTATGAAAACTTTCTATGATAAAACTTGCAGCAATTGGACACTAAGCTTGAGCAACTTTTCATATTTCATCTACTATACTACTACACTATTTTTGAACTATTTTGTCTTCGATTATATGTCAGTTGCTTGAAGGAAAATTCGCTCACATAATCTTTAGTGACGTCAGATACGAGATTTGATCTCTTTGATATTTCCTACTGTTATATCATTTTAGCAGTTGTTTAAACAACAATCGTAAAAATATAAAACAAAAGATATGTGTTATTATGGATTTGAATGAGAATAACAAGATATATTTCCTTAGAAGACTAGTATATTATTGGAATTACAAAAACAACTGAAGCAACTTGGAGAGCTAGATGATGATTCGATTGAGTCAAACGACATAATGGATGATCCAAACTGATTCGCATTTGAATTTCAAATTGATATCCAGGTGCTTCTTGCTATTAGAGTCTTGAAAATCTCCTTCTAAACTTTGGAATTAAATTGGCTCATCAACTGCCATCGAATGACTTTGATTTTATTATTGGACGAGAAGATTAATATTTTTTTTCTTTTTTTTTTAGGTTGAAAATCTACTATGCTATCAATAATCATTACGGGTATTAATTCATCAGAAAAAGTATGATGAAGTATTAGTTTGAAATCTTAATTTGAAATGTTAAATAACATACTTCATAATAAAGTTTTTGTTTGTTATAACATTTTTGAGCATAATAAAACATTAATAATTCTTAACTCTATTTATTCTGCTCGCAATGATCAGATGTTATTGTATCATTGCCGCAATATTAATTAGCAGTCGGCGACAAAATTCAACACAATTTCATTCTAAGCGAAATAAATGCCAGAAGAAACGACATATAATGTAATCAATTATCACATTTCTTATAAATGCATTGATAGTTAGGAGGTATGAAGTCAAATTATTTGTGATTTATTAATGTAAATTTCGTTTATAGTAATGACCAAGACAAAACATAGTAACAATTATACTTGTGAGCATACAAATGGTGTAAGTTTAACAAATAATTAAATTAAAAATCGAAAATAAAAATTAAATATTAAATTACTTACATAATCGATTTCATTTCTTTTATTTTTCTAGGTCGGTATTAAAATTTACAGCCAATGGATTACAACTTGTTCGCTATGTTACATTATTTCATTGCTGGTGGCATCATTTTAATATTTCGTTTTTCTGATATATTCTTCAGAATCAAAAAATTCTTTACGTCTCAGTTCAATTTTTATTTCCCTTCCACTTTTCAATATTTCAGAAATTTAAACAAAAAAAAAAAAAAAAAATTGCATTTGCACGCAACATCTCGAAGAAAATCAAAAAATTAGAAACAAAGAAATTATTCTGCGAGTGACAAAGGAGAGAATAACCCAGTGATCAATTTGCATACATATTCTCTAACAATCGCTTGTAATAGAAAGATTACAGAAACGAGCGAACAATGGCTATGGAATAGACGTAATTTTGTCTTCGATCAATTGTTTCTCGTATGCTTTCATCGCTGCATTTATATCAAAAATTAATCCACAAATTTTTCAAATAATAACAAAATTAAAAAAAAAAAAAAGATGGTACAACAATCTTCTTGACTGAATTCTAAAAAAAAAAAAGAAGGAAAGAAAGAAGGAAAAGATGGAAGTTTCATCCAAAAAATCTGAAATCTTAAAAAGAAATTAAGAATTAAGTACAATTGTGTAAGTAGATCAGTCGTAGGTCTAAGTTAATTTATTGAAAAATGATTTATATGCTATAATTACAGTAATGTTTAGATGAGTAAATAGGGCAAATAAAATTCTCAGGATACAGAGTTGGAATTAAAGATTGCAACGAATAATTAAACTGAGGAAAAGTTTGAGATAAATGAATCTTCACATAACTGACTCGATAATCTTGACGAATTCACATCGAATTGGATGATTGAACAAATACTATTGGCATAAATGCTAAAAAAAATCGTAAAATACGATTATTCCCACTTTTTCATGCGCAAAATCTCGCCTTGACCATATTTTCAATACTTGATTCACTAAATTTAATATTTCAAAAATTTTCAATTTTTTTCGCACTTTAGTTCCTGCCATTCGTTTTCGTTTTTGAAATGATTGAGACCAATTTATTTTATATCTTTAGCTGCTTTCCTTATGAAAATTTGAATTTTTAGTCTTTCCTAATTTATTAATTAGTGCTGTTTCTTAAACCATTTAGCTCTATATAAGAGTTCTTGTGTCTAAAAATTTATTTTAAAGTTTGATTTTATAAAACTGATATTAAATTGTCATTTTAAATTATCACCATTGAATTAACTGTTCCGTCAAAGAGACTATTATTTCCGGTTTGCTTCATGAATCGAATATTTCAATTTCTATGAATATTAAATCCCTACAATAAGTTTCCCAAAAATTTTATGAATTTATGCAGAATGAAAATTGATAAACTATTATGATTAAAAAAATCAATTTAGCTTGGAGATGTTCAATAGTATTTTTAGCAAAGTCTATCTTTGCTTAATTGTTTTATGCGATAGGAATAAATCTAATGATGGATACATGGAATTTTGTCAAATTAAACTTTATACTAATAAATTTTAAAGAATTTATTTCACTTTATCAAATATCGATACTGCGTTTACTGATATTTGGTTACAGAGAGCACTTATGCTAATGTTTTGATACATTTGGAGATTGATAGAATATAATTTACATCGAATGGATAAGTTTGACTTTACTTTAAATAATGAAAGTTTGTATGCTTCATGGAATCATAGCAGGAGAGAATGACACGCAATTGCCATTTATATGATGTTTTTAGCATTTTAATAATTATTATTTCAATTTATTGCATTCTTTTTCATCATTAATTTCCAGTATAAAACCATTTAAGCAATTCTGAGTTTTCTAAAATCTTTTTTTTTTTTAATTTATAAATTATTAGCGTCATATTTTGCAGTCTTTTCTTAAACAAATTAATTTAAAAATAGAGATCAAATTTCTATAAAACAAAAAAAACACTTAAATTAGGAACCAAATTTGTGACTCTTTAAAAGATGCATGATCATATGAATTTTTTTAGAAATGTGAATTAAAAAATCCTTTCTCAAAGTACATTTTTCTCTAGTACATTTTTTTAGGTTTTTTTTTTTTTTTTTTTTTTTTTTTTTTGAGCAAACTTTTTAAAGTACGGTCTTCTCTAGCATACTTTTTTAAATTCATGTTTTTATCAAATTTAAGTAATCATGAACGAATTTTCCATTTCATTTTAATTTTCTATAGTTTTCGACAGATAACATGAATTCAATAAATCAAATCGTTTAAGAAACTATCGAGTTTAGAAGTATGCTTACAATTGAAATAAATGTTATAGAATTGATTAATAAAATAATTTATGATGAACAATAAAAAGCATATGGAGAAAGTGGTAACAAATCTTGATTCTCAAGAAGAATCGTCGTTTAATGTTAATGATCATTTTACTTAAATATTTTTTTAACCGAAATTTTAATTGAACTTTTAAATTCATTTTTTTGACTAATGAAACAATTAGAATTATCTTGTTATAGATAGTATTTTTCATAGAATATTTAATAGTAATCACTATCATCATACAATTTATCACCAATACTTTCATATTGAGAATTCTGAGTTTCAATATAAAAAAGTTGATGATAAACTGAATGATGATAGTAGACAGCTGTAAATAAGTAACATAAAATAAATGTTATCGCGAAGAATTGACTTTTCAATTTTCTGCATTTCAACAAAACTTTTGAAAGAAAGCAATGTAAGGTGAGAAAGCGAAATATCATGAAGACAGATGCACTTTAAAATTTATGAATGGTATTTTATTCGCTTGAAAGCAAAATTCTTGAGCTGAAAGGCTAAATTATGTCGTACCAATGCCATGAAATATATGAAATAATAACTAACATATATCATTAATGATAATGATGGTAGTTAGCAATTACGTGATTGCAACAATAATGACAACTAGAATGATTCCCGAATCCCTCATTTATTTCCATATCTTCACTTAAGCAGCGAGATTTTAAGACTTCAGTGTTAAATCTAACAAATTACAATTCAAAACGAGTTCTGTAGCGCAGAAAAATGAACCTAGAAGAGTCTGAAGTTCTTTTCATACGCTGCATCGGATTGCTTAAATTTAAAATCGTTATTTTTTTCGTTTGAATCCAAGAAAAATGAAAAAAAAGAAATACCGAGCAATTCATTTCAAAAAATTTCCTTTACTTTTTTAAGCAGTTTTTAAGTTCATGCAATATCTGTCAAAATGAGAATTGTTTAAAGATTTTGGTTACTGATTTTTTAAATGCATAAATTTCATTTCATTATTATTTATTGTCTCTTCAATTAACTTCAGCGATAATAATAGTTTCAATTGAATTTTAAAGTCTTATCAACACTGCGGAAATCCAGCTTATAATATTACTGAGAGTATTAAAAAAATGGATAATGAAATTTTATCAGTTAATAGTTTGATTTTTTTGATTGAAGTGTTGAGAGTTATGACTTGGAGAAAGTAATTACGGTATCAAAATTTTGTTGAAATGTCAATTAAAATCGTAATTGTTTCATTTTTAATAAATCAAAAATTTTAATATTTATTATCGAAAACACAACAGTCAATTTCGTTTATGTTAACTCTTTTTTTTCGATGTTATTTCGAACCATAATTTGAGTGATCTTCCTTGGAGGTCCGGTGCTGTTGGCACGCATTTTATTCCAGTCTGTAACAAATTTCGATTTTTTTGATACATTTTTAGAAATCACCGATAAACTTTACCAAAGTTGGAAAAAAAAAGATTAAAAAGAACTTAATATCTTATCATTTATAATTAAAGAACACCAGCAAATGCGATATCTTATAAGCATGAATGTAATATAAAAAAATAGATTTTTTCAACTTTCAGTTTACAAGATTTCGATTTTAGCAAAAATATGAAAATTCGAATCTAACTGATTCTGCGAAATATTACTCTCTTATTAGGTATCAAGTTGAACAACTGGATCATAATAAATGGTTGCATATAACCGTCTTGTTTATTGAATGGATAGAAGCAATAGGGATAACCAAATTTTGGGTACTGAACTATCGTTACATTTGTATATTTTTCCTTGAAATGAACAAACTTATGTCAATTAAAATTTGACTGAGAAATACTTTTTCTTCTCAGTCGATACATCATATTTTAAATATGACAATTTCGCATCTATTTGTTTCCTTCTTCAGTTTTCCGTCAAACTTATATTCCTTAAATTTAAAGTGAAATTTCATTTTTTATTTTAACAATTAGAATAATTATTTTTAAGAGAATTTAAAAGAACCATAATAATTTTTAGGGTAATTGACCTTTACATAAGCAATGACCTCAAGTTATGCAAGACATATAGAAATACTTCTTAAGATAAACATTCCTTCAGATGATAAAGTAATAAGACGGAATAACTGAAATGACTGAAGTTTCGAATATCTCAAAAAGCAGTACCAAAGAGAAACAGGCAAATAACATTCGATCATCGTTGCAGCAAGCTGTTGCATTCGATGTCTGACCACATATTTTACTTGTTTCAAAATCTAATGAATTATTAGCAAATAAACCATATTTTGGTCGTTCTGGATAATATCCAAATAACTAAAGTATAAATAATTAAACTTTTTAGATTGAAGAGTAAAGAACTTTGCTCTATACTTTGCTCTAAACCATAAAAGACTTTCCATAAGAATAATTTAAAATGCAATTGCTATCAGACTCAGAACGAAATGCTAAAAGACTTACAAGATATAGTACGGCTTTCATTCATAAAGCTTCTGATGAAAGTATCTAGTAACATATGCTTAACCAAGTTTTTTCATAAGTTTTCAATCTATAGTCCGATTTTTACTTAAACAAAAATCCCAGCAGTTGGTGAGCAATCTGATGTCCTACGAACAATATGAAAGTAATTTTGTTCTAAACTTCAAACAATTATATTATTGCAGTGTTTCTTCCACTAATAATGGTGCTAAAAGTTAGACATAAAATAGCATAAGAAATTTCAATCAAAGCGAGCCTTATTTATACGTAGCATAACGCACAGCGTACCAATATCGTATCCAAAGCTAGTATTTCTAAAAAATTTTTGCAAAGTTATCTAATCAAATATGAAAGAATTTCAACAAAATCATTGATAATTTTGGCATAATAGCTATGTTACACTATGATACACATAAATATTACCTAGATATGCTACTACAGAATCATTATCTAATATCAGACTTGTAAAAAAATTTTTCTTCACAAAATCATATATA